>OZ010579.1:55795545-55860545 GCA_963932145.1 Acanthosepion lycidas | reverse complement strand
TAGTAAAATATTTAATAAGAACACCCTAAAATTGAGTTACAGCTGCACTGAAAATCTAGAAAGTATAATAAAAAAAACACAATAGTAAAATCCTGAAATATATTAAATGTTAAATCTACACTAAATAGAAAATTAAGCACAGAGGATGGAGCAGGGTGGAGTTATGCCTGAATAGTATTAATAAAAACCCTACACTTAAATTAGACAAAAACAGTGAAAAATTATGTGATTGTAGAAACCCAGAAGACTGACTGACCATTGGAAAATAAATGCTGCGTTAAATCTGTGGTATACCAATGTACTATCTCATCCATTGAGTCCTAAAACTAATATGATATACATTGGGTCTACGAAGAATGAATTTAAAGCCAGATGGAGGCACCATAAGTGCTCTTTCAACAATATAAATAAAAGAAATCAGACATATCTCTTTCTAAATATTTTTGGCATTTGAAGGAATTGAATAAAATGGAAAATTATAAACAAAACTAGAACTTGTAAAACTTGGGATGACCCATGCCCTTTATGCCTACATGAAAAACTACACATTATTAACTTTCTAAATAATAAAAATCTATTAAACAATAGACATGAGTTAACGGTTTTTTGCCGAAATCATCAAATTTTTGCATTGAATAATTAGCATAAAAACAAACAAACAATAAAATAATTTTTAAAATCCATAGTCCTAATAAATAGTTTAAATACCCTAGAAAAAAGATAACCCGCTATGAAGTCGTCAAAAAACAAATGTTACGGCAGTTTTTTTTATATACACAAAACACTTTCAGAAAAAAAAAAAAATCTCTATAGACAAAATCATCTTCCGTTTTAAATTTAGACACCCCAACCTTACC
Source organism: Acanthosepion lycidas (assembly GCA_963932145.1). NCBI lineage: Eukaryota > Metazoa > Mollusca > Cephalopoda > Sepiida > Sepiidae > Acanthosepion > Acanthosepion lycidas. The sequence continues at coordinate 55,859,688 of OZ010579.1, read as the reverse complement.
CTGACTTGACATCTATGAATGTAACTCTATACTGATACAAATTATTAACACCCTACACCCCTTCTTATTTAAACAATCGCTCTAGCCGTTACCATAGAAATTTTGATTTCAATAATGAATCTGCTATTTAAACACGTAAATTTCAGAAATAAGTTATTCCAAAAAAATTTCGCTTGAAGATGGAATAGAGCTTATTTTAATTCAATTTAATTCAAATAATTATATTGAAGTTTCCGGCTCTTGTTTTGAAACATGACAACTCTTATGTAACGTGCTGGAATCATATTTTTAAATAAATAATTATATTTATGCTCTACTTTTGTATCGAGCACTATATTTTAAAATAATAACTAAAATACTAAAGAACTTTGGATTTTTTTACCTAACGAGTTCTTTCCTATTTTCTATATATTTTCACACACACACACACACACACACACACACACACACACACACACACACACACACATATATATATATATATATATATATATATATACACACACACACAACATATATATATATATATATATATATATATATATATATATATATATATATATATATGTATGTATAGAAAAAGAGGGAGATAAATTTTGAGAGATAGATAGATAGATAGATAGATAGATAGATAGATAGATAATTTACAGTGTTTAAATATGGAAAAAATATATTAAAAGTGAAGGAAATTCATTATGTTTTGTCATTGATTCATGACCGAGCAGAAAATGTCAGCTGGCCTTCCCTCACAACCATTACCCACACATCTGTTACACTGGGTACGCGAAACGAATTTCAACGACACATGCTTGAAATTGGTTGACATATTATCACGCAAACAGGTACACATTTGGTCATCATAATTACTGACGTGGAACAAGGCACAAAATGTTCATGTTTTAGGATCCCTAAAAAACTTGTATCATTAAAATGAGATTTCTCAATAATGACCGCTCATAAAATTTTAACTAATATATTTACACTTGTACCATTTTTTGTATATTTTTTGTTATTATATATATATATATATATATATATATATATATATATGTGTGTGTGTGTGTGTGTGTGTGTGTGTGTGTGTGTTAATACTTCCCATAATTTTAGTTGTTTTTCCCATGTAGATGAGGCTATTCTTGATCAAAACAAATACATGAATAATTATGTTGGACATACTATCTCTACATTCCTATCAAAAAGATTTACGTTACACCTCTCAGATCGTAACTCAATGAGGACCCATTTAAACACACACAGAAACTCACATAACGTCCTTCGCGATATACTTGTAGAAAAGACGAACAGAATAGCATAATTCACATGAAATAAAGGATAAATTAATGGAAGCATTAATAATAAAAAAAAGTCGGAAAAGCTAGCACTCAATAATATTAACAGTGAACACGGCCACAGACTGCTGACCCTGTTTGGAAAATAAGTACATTTTCAGTTAACAATAATAATAATAATATTTGATAATGGCTAATAGCATAGCAGAAAGCTCGGAAATATAAAACATATAGACAGATTTTACACATTTTATGCCTAGAAATAAATATTGAATAAATTCAATTGAATAAATTCTTAACCGCAATAACTTGTCAGTCTTTTTTAATTAAAATTATACACCCATATATATATATATATATATATATATATATATATATATATATATATATATATACCGTTCATACGTTATTTTCAAAGATACAGTTGATTTAAGTAAATGATCTGTTTTTAATTAAACATTATTAATTACTTTTACGGACCTCAATGTTCGAGAAATTTCGAAGAAGATATGCGTTCTCCGACAGTAATCGAACCTTTACTGATATCCGACTCCTATCATAAACAAACCGTAATTTGATCTGACGTGCGATAACATTTAGCTACAAGGAAGCGTCTGGTTAGCATAGTTCAAAAGTAAAATTCCGCTGTACGTACCATTTACTTTTAGCAATACTCAATACGAAGTAAAGTAATGTATTAGTATTATTTGTTATAAGATATTACAACAAAAACATCTGATTATCCCCCTTCCCCTCTCCTCAACATCCTTTAAAAAACTGGACATGTCATATTCATCTACAATCACAATACATGTTTTCCGTATTTGTCAATGATAACTTGTCTAAGTTTAGGTGTATCAGGTCATGTCAAAATAACTCCACCCTGCTCCATCCTCTGTGCTTAATTTTCTGTTTAGTGTAGATTTAACATTTAATTGAGTGATCAAAATAAACCCACAAGTCTATTTTTAAGTCAGACTTTGTCTTTTCTCACTTGCACTTTATAGTTGGAAAACATGTAAGAATTTGCTTTTAAAATTTTTACAAAAAAATATTCAATAACCAGTCACTTAACATTATCTGAAGAGGTACAACGAAATGCTGAAACATGAATCTATTGGGTAGCGATTTAAACATGTTTTTGTTATTAGATCTTATAATATATATATATATATATATATATATATATATATATATATATATATATATATATATATATGTGTGTGTGTGTGTGTGTGTGTGTGTGTAATGAAAAACAAACCACTTTATGGTACCATTACGATAATTTATTTCACCTAAATCCTTTTTTAAGGATTCAGGATCATCAGGTAAAACATCCAACAACGAATTCGTTTCATTACATATTAGCTCTGTCCTCACTTTGAGCTCTCAGGATTTCATCCTCTTTGGATTTACCAATTCGGTTTACCAAGTTCCTTATAACTTATATATATATATATATATATATATATATATATATATATATACCGAAAATGATGTGCAACAAGAAAATTACCCAAATCGTGTAACAGCATAATTATCCACAACATAAAATGTTTTGTATCTAAAAAAGCTTAACTAAATTAAATGACTTTTTTTTTTTCAGGTTTTCAGGTAACACATTTCGGAAAACTGGATTAGGAGCAAGAAGGATCATCATTTTAAGAAAGAGGCAAAGAGATCAATTAGGATACACTTACATACTCACCACCAAACATAAAAAAGGCGAACAGGAAAAAAATATCATATCGTTCAACCCACCGTTCAGCGAAAACGTAAAAACAATCGTTGGAAAAAATATTCTTCAAACTCTTACACAAACACTTCCCGGAATCAAACACAAAATATTCAACAAAAAACAGTAAAAATCAGCTACAGGTGCACCGAGAACATGGCATAATTAATAAAAAGCACAACAGGAACATTATCAACAAACCACACGAACAAATTAAACCCACGTGCAACTGCAGAACAAAGAACGAATGTCCCTTAAACGGTAATTGTTTACAAAACAACGTAATATATCAAGCCAACATAAAATCACCAGATAATGAAGAAAAAGTATACATATGTGTAACTGAAGGACCCTGGAAACAAAGAAATTATGCACACAAAACATTTTTCACAAATAGTAAATATGCGAACAGCACAATAATGCTTTCTATGTATATCTGGGAAATTATAAACAAAACGCACATCACACCAAAAATATCTTGGAAAATAAAGAAAAGATCATCAGCCTACAACAACCAATCAAAAACTTGCAATCTTTGCTTGGAGGAAAAAATAGCTATCATTACCTTCCCAGAACAAAATAAATTATTAAATAAAAGATCCGATCTCATCTCAAAATGCAGACATGATTTTATTTACTATGTTACTTAAAAATAGAAAACTGAAAAAAAATAAAATAAAATAAAAAATAAAATATATAAACACAATGACAATAAAATAAACAAAATAAATTAACCCAAACAAATTACCAAATCACACCCGTTAGAATAGACGAAAGAGAATAAATAAAAAAATAATAGTAAATCAATGAACCCAAATAAATAAAGTAAATAATAAGCAAATTAGCAAACCATTATGACCAAAATATGAGTTAGACTATACAAATGAAACCAAAAATTTGTCAAAAAAATAGCTATAACTGTTATATAACGATAATGATATATCTGCAACAATCAACCCCAAAACTGAATAAATAGCGTTATCTTCCCAAAGCAAAACTATTAAATAAGCGATATAAACCAATTTTCACTACGTTAATAAAAAGACCGATTAAAATAAAAAATAAATATATAAGATAAGAAATAAAAAAATAAAAATAAGAAATAAAAATAAATAAAAACAAGCAAAATAATTTAACCCAAATAAATAAATAAATAAACGACTTCCGGTAAAATAACCGGCGAAATAGACTACCCACAATGCACCACTGACCGTTTTATATAAATAGCCGAGAAAAATAACAGCACTTGTGACCTGACGATTGCATCTAGCCTGAAACAGACTGTCACCTCTAAGTATATATATATATATATATATATATATATATATATATATATATATATATATATATATATATGGATTTTATTTCAATACTTCATGAGTTATGATTCATTATCGATGAAAATGTCATTTTCGTCTATGATCGATTTCATTAGAATTCTGCTGGTAAGCTTAGAGAATAATTATACATTGCTATTGCTCAATGTAGAGTCAAATAGTGTTATAAAAACTCAGAGAATTTCAGCAAGTTATCCTTAATAATTTCTAATATACAACGATTCAAAGCTTCAATTGGACAATTTTGCTGTCACACGATTTGGACATTTTTGCTGTCACACTCGGTATATATAAAGCCATCCTTTCCCTGACGATCCGCTTAGGTGAAAGCTAGGTAGATTTGTCTGGCTCACTAGGTGTATCTAGGTCTGCTCTACGGTTGTATTTAGCTCTTTTGTTAGTTAGTTATCTACTCGTATCGGGGTTTTTTCTTTGGGCTTCAGACCTGCATCTGTGCGATTTGTTCGACAGTAGTTCATGTTTGTAGCTCTTTCTTTTTTTAAAACCTTTTTTTCCCTCGAGATTGATTTGATTATTTGCAAATCAAAAATTCGAGGGTTTTTCGAAACGAGTCTAGTTATCTCTCTTTCTCTCTCTCCCTCTCTCTCTCTCTCTCTCTCTATATATATATATATATATATATATATATATATATATATATATATATGCAGAAATGAAGGACTCCAATCGCTAAGACATAAAGACAAGCTGAAGAGCAACTTGTCAGCTGTCAATATACCGCATAACACCCTCGAGCACTTAGCCTTGGAGCGGGTAGAATGGAGATCAACGTGTTTTAGTGGACTCAGTAGTTTTCAATCAGCTTGCCTGAATATCTTCAAGAAGAGCAAGATCTAAAAGGTCAGCCAATCTAACAGGGATCTCATCCCACAACCTTTACTCTTGTTCCATATGCGGTCTCCTTTGTAAATCACTAGCGGATCTTAAGTGCCACTTAGATAATGTCATGACACAAAATTTCATAACTAAATCAATTACGTTGTCTGATCCTCATACGCCGAAACAGACGGGCGAGTCCTTATATATATATATATATATATATATATATATATATATATATATATATATATATATATATATAATAACAAGGCTTAAACACTAATATTCCATGGTCATAATTTATTCCATTGGAATCCATTATATCCTTACTCTGTCCTGGACATTGAGTTCTACCTGGATTCTATCCTCTCGGAATTTTTTATTCAAAAAATATACATGTGTGTATATGCACCTGTGGATTTTGCATATATATGTATATTTACCACTAATATTATCTATCTATCTATCTATCTATCTATCTATCTATCTATCTATATATATATATATATATATATATATATATATATATATATATATATATATATATATATATTTATATAGCGTAAGAACAGAACCAGATATGTCAAGTATTTTCAATGAACGGCTGAAATGGTATATTTATCAATGTGCAAGATGAATTCTGGCCAGAAAGATTATCTTGTACGACACAAGAAGCCAACGTTCCTAGCAGTGGACTTATCAATGGCAGGGGAAAACGTGAAACAAAGAAGTCACCATGAATTTTATAGATAAATTAACTCATTTAATCTGAAATTTTTGCTGCATGGCATTCAAAAATTTTGATTAATATTCACCACTTAAATAAAAAAAAGAAATAGATTTTTGTGAAAGAAAATTATTATTTTGTATAATTAAATACTTTTTGCAGTTAATAAACAGCCAGTTATTTATAGACGTTTTTGCGACACATATATTTATTTTATCGTTGTATTTTTCTGTTAAATTCTTCAATTCTTAAATTTTGGAATATGTACTATTTATTGACTCTGAAAATAAAAATAAAAAAATAAAAAAAAACTGTTTCGATATTGTGGCCAATTTTCCTTCATATATAATTTAATTCGAGCATAAGATTACTGTGTTTTGTTCAAATGATAGAACGACAGTTTATTTTGTTTTAAATAAGAGTCCTAAAACTTTGCGTGTATATATATATATATATATATATATATATATATATATATATATAACCACATGAAAAAACAACTAGCATAGACACGTGCACTCTCAAATATAACAGTGAAGGTCCTAACATTACACATTACAAAATAGCGATTATACAAAATTTAATAATCCGCGCAAAAGCTAATTTTTCTACACTGAATTAAAAAAAAAAAAACATTTAAAAATTGACATTAATAATTACTTTTCCTAACTACGTTGTTGATGAACAACTTAGACAATGTATTAGAAGTATTAACTTAAATCAAAAAGATCATAATACTTCCTCAAATAGCCTAAAACTTATCAATCTACTATACCGTAATCAAATACATTCTAAATACAAACCAGATGAAAAAATCCTAAAAAAATCTCATAAGTACTAAGTACTCACTGATCCGAGTAAACATAAGACTAATTATATACTTGACCAAATTTAATACAACTAACTTAATCATCCGCAAAACCTCTTCTCAGTCAACTAATGTTTTGCAAAAGACCAACACCGTATATCAATGTCATTTTGGAGATTGTATGTATGACAAAAAAGAAAATATATTAGGTTGGTGCAAAAATAATGACGTAACAATGTCGTTTTTTGACGTTAAAAAATGACATTATTACGTCATTATTTTTGCACCAACCTAATATATGTTGACTTTAGGACAACGAGCTTATCGAGGAAAATTACACTTCATGTGTCAACTTTACTTCTGCAGGCTATTGCCCAAAATATCATACCATTTTGGAATCAGGCTGAGTATGTGAGAAAATTCGGAATTCCAAGTCGGAACCGAACCCGCGATCCTGGAATTATCATTGCTCTAATTGTTTTCAGTTTGTACATATGTTCTTTGCAAAGGTACAAATTTATTTGTGTTCTACTCTCTCATACACAAGCTAAAAATGATAATATATATATAGCGATTTTCCAAGCGTAGCTGTGGCACAAGGCCGGAATTAGGGGGCACCCAGTGAGGATCGAACTCACTACTCAGTCGTAATTGTTCTTGCGAGCCAAGCTTGCTAACCATTACACCGCCTCGAAAGGTGTGTGTGTGTGTGTGTGCGCGATGACATTCCCCTTCAGTATGTAAAAGATGAAGTATATTTAAAGATTAAGTATCTTTCGTTGCGAATTGACATGACCTACTATGGTGTTTTCCGGTTGCCTCTCCATAATTTTGAATCTCGTAGACATGTTGTCACTAAAACCATGAAGGTAGAATAAAAGTGAATTTGTACCTTTGCGAAGAACGTAAGTACACATATAATCGTTTCTAATTTCACGGCAATAGCTGCTACCATCTCGGCATATCCACACATATATAACAAGTTACATTTAATCGAAAAAAAAATTAACATACAAGGCAAAATCGAAATGACTAATATTGAAACATTATAACGGAAATCATACAACCATATTATTTTCCCTTTGTTTCTAAACTAAAGATGATTTGTCAGGAATTTGAATTCGGCTTGCTGGTTACACTTTTAGCGCCAATAACCGCCATCCTACACAAATATCTAAACACGTCATGGCGATTCTAAAAAGCAAAGCAAAACGAAAAACAGACTCGTAAAGACTGATATTGAATCATTACGACGATAATTTTGCATTTTTCCGTTATTGGTTGCAATATTATGGCGTCCACACCAACTGTTACGCGAATTTTCACCCTTAACTGTGGCCAAAGAATTGAATAATACACCGTATAAAATGTATTAGGTTGGTGCAAAAATAATGACGTAATAATGTCGTTTTTTGACGTATATTTTAACGTCAAAAACGACATTATTACGTCACTATTTTTGCACCAACCTAATAGATATTGCTGTGACATGCCTGGTGAATTTGGCATGTATTTTATTTAAACTTGAGAAATTTGAGTCAACCATTCAAGATAATTTTAATAGGCATAAATAACGATAGCTTTTATAAATCATAATGCATTATCGACATATCAAAACGATTTGTAAAGTTGACATTTATAGGATTTTATATAAATGTCTCACTCAGAATATTTGAATTTCTACCATATTTTTTCTCTGTTATACTTGCTACAGACGATTTATAACTTCGAAGTTAACAATTATATATTCGGTCAGCGTGGTTAATATTCAATACTTAATTAATTTCCTTCGAATAAAGAACGCTATATCAAAAAAGTAAATAGTTATTTTGAAATATATTTCTTTATGATTACGTTGTAAATTTTTATATGTAACTACTTATAGATGGGAAAAGGATATATATATATATATATATATATATATATATATATATATATATATATATATATATATATATATTATAATAAAGAGAAAGAACAGTGAGGTATATAATACGGTGTTCTTATTACAGTGCTCAATGCAAATCTACAGGGCATAAATATTATAAATTTATTAATTTAAAAATATGGTTCCATAGCTACACAGAAAGTACCATGTTTCAAAAACACAAACTAAAACCTTCAAATTCCATTATAGAATTAAATTTTTGGGCAAGTTTGCAAAATTCACTTGAAAATGAAACAGGACTAGGGACTTTAATTTAATTCTATAACTGAATTTGAAGTTTTTAGTTTCTGTTTTAGAAACATGACAATTCCTGTGTAGCGATGAACCATATTTTAAGTTATTAAGTTTGTAATATATATATATATATATATATATATATATATATATATATATATATAGGACAATTATAGAAAAACCTAACAATGGACCGTTCTGACAAAACCAGTGAATCAAACTATATTGTCCTACACAACTACAATTGAAAATAATTCCTCTAAAGGAAAGATATTAGAACAATCAAGAATCTATACTGACAGCAAACTGAATTAGTTCAGTGGATATACAACAATAAAAATATTATTTAAGGCAAGGATGTATTAGGTTGGTGCAAAAATAATGTCGTTTTCTCACATAGTAACATATGTGAGAAGACGACATTATTTTTGCACCAACCTAATATCTTCTGCAACTTTATACGTTTTGTAAGCCAGTAGTTTTCATCTTAATGGTAGATAGTCGAAATTACAGCTAAAAAAAAAAAACCTTTAATTGTTTGTAATGTTTATTTCGAATTCATTGCTTAAGTAAGAATAAAAAAAATGAACCTGGGCTGAGGTTTTCTTCAGTTAAATTGTCAAACACCTTACAGTCAGTAAGACAAGAGTAAAATATGATTTTCCGTTAAATCCGCGTGAAAGGAAATCGCGTGCCTGGCTTTCATTGGACGTGATATATTTACGTGACATGGATGTTTGAAGTCAATATTAGTTGTCGAATATATTACAGTGTGCCGTTCCCTAAGTAGCTCAATAGTAATGCTTATTTTCATGGGTGGGAGGAATAAGAGAAAGACAAAGATTGTAACACGTTGATATTATTAACGGGTGGATGCTTCAATTGTGACTGTAAATGGGTTATTCTGTTTAATTTAATATATTACTGTAGCTAACGAATAACCGATAGAAAAATAGATCTGAACATAAGTCTATACTTTATTTAATGAAAATCATTTTTATTAAATAAAGCATATATATTAAATAATTAAGCTTTTAACACTTTCGACTCAACCCAACATCAGTATAAAGTCGTCTAGGGGTGGCTATATATATATATATATATATATATATATATATATATATATATATATTAAGCTTAGCGCCCCGAGCAAGGCATGAAGCCACTAGGATGCAGGGGGTTGCAGAAGATTTGTAGCAAGAGCAGATAGGAGTGATAGAAGAAAGGATGAAGGGAAGGGTAGTGTGTAGATCAAGGTAACTGGAGATGTCGATTGACATTACATATGAATAGTTTGAGATTATAGCTATCAGGGAAACAGTAATTGGGAAGGGTGTTCCACAGGCGAGAGGTGCGAGGTATGAAGCTATTGGAGTAGAAGAGATGGCTACATTTTAAAGTTTCTACAGTGTAAGGGTGAGAGCGGGATGCCAGCCTCGTAAGGCGCTTGTATTCATGGAGACTGGGGACCAGGGAAAGCAGCTCATCGGAGCAATTGCCATGAAAGTATTTGTAGAAGAGGCAGAGAGAGGTGACGGCGCGTCTGTGAGATAGTGGCTGCAGGCGAGGCGCCAGATCAGGGCCAATCACATTACATATCCGTCTCTGGATCTTGTCAAGAACTCCGAGGTAAACAGAAGGTGCCCCAGACCATATATGGCAGCACTACTCCATGCAAGGGCATATATATATATATATATATATATATATATATATATATATATATATATATATAAGGCAGGATGTTTGTGTGTGTGTAATGAATGCACGGCCGCAATTTTCGACGGATTTGCACCAAAATTTACATGCACATGCTCCAAGTTACCGACTTTGCATTTCCCTATTCCCATCGATAGTGTAAATAATCGATTTTTTCATGTTTATACGGCACTTTTGATGTAGTTTGTGGCCATTTTCTACTGGCCAGAGTTAGAGCCTATAGCTGGCTCCCACGAATAGGCAGGAATATTCTACTGGCCAGTGTGAGAGCTAACAGCTGACTGACACGAATGTTAACTAGCATGCTAGCATGCAAAAAATAATAAAATCGATAGCTGCATTCGTCACAAGTGGGAAAAATTTAAATCTGCATGGGTCTTTACTCCAATAGGCTCATTCACTTGTTTAAACTCAACGTTGATTCTGATTCCGCAGAACTGGGTTGGATGTGAAAAGGTATTTGTTGTTAACAGTTTTTTCATTCGTTTTTTTCCAGTTACGAGTCCTTTTTTTAAAGCTGATCGTTTTGTGTTCCTTTTTGTTTAGTTCTTTTTTCGTAACGGATTTATTGTTTAGAATAGAGCTTAGAAAAAAATCCCAGTGTGAGATAGGCAAGAAGTAAGGCATGTAGCAACATCAGCACGGCAAAAGGCACTCCTTTAAAGGAAAGGAAGGGCAAAAATATTTTAAGTCAAGTAATAGCGATTGCTGTACGAGCTGTACGATTTTTGAATCAAGCAGGGGTAATGCCGGGCCATACTGCTAGTTATATATATATACTTTAAAATATTTGGCAAAAGTATAGTATCAAAGTAAAACTCTTAAAGTTTTCTTTTTTGCTTCTACGGATATTCATTTTCTTTCTTAAATAATTTTTTTTCCTTTGAGCTTTGTTTTTTTTTTTGTGTTTTTTTAATACCTACTATATATCTATAGAACTTTCGAGTTAAACACATTGATTCATATAGAAACATGCATAGAGTGTCTCCAGCATTTAGCAAAGAAACTTAAAATGACAATATAACCGTAAACTGCAAATCTTACCAATATATATGGTGATATGGAAGTAGTTTCTAGAATAATGTATTACAGAGTAGAAAAGTAGTTCGTGTGGGGTGTTTCGTTAATTCGGACTTCATCAGACTAAAGTGATCTTTACGTTGATTTAATTACACATGTGTATGAATGAGTGGGGAGGATGCAATTTTAAATTTACATTTTTAAAATATATGTTTTGGGTATACGTGTATTCTGACTGATTTCGTTTGGTTTAATTTAGTTTTGTTAAAGCTTTTTTCACTTTTATTATTAAATAGCCTACAAAGGAAAGTGAATGTTGTAGGAACCTTGAAGTAAATTTTCTGTGGATGATCTAATGATTAAAGCACTCTCAAAACATTTTCGTATTAGTAAATTGTTTTCTATTTTAACTTGAGTAGCATTTATTAAATCAAAATTGTGGGCAGCCTCCTTACAGTGAGCCACTAATGCATTTGATGTGTCGTTTTGTAAAAGATCCCTTTTGCGTTCATATAATAATTTATTTAAATTTCTTGAGGTTTCTCCTATGGATTACTTGTGGCATTTATTAAAGGTGATAGTGTAAATTCCTCCTTCAGGTTTTAACGTATTATTGTTTTGTATTAAGTCTTTTATTGTTTTAGAAGTAGTTATATCAATTGTTTTCCAGTATGTGCCGTGTCCCCTCAGGACGTAGGCGATCTGACTCTCCAAACGTTCCTGTCCTTCGTAGCTCTTAATAATTTTGTCTTTTTATTATTTCTCCTAAGCAATGTTCCGGAATCCATTTTCTGCTATCCATTGTTTTCCTCTGTCCCTCTTTCCATCAATCTATCCTGTGCGTATCAGATTTTCCAAGTCCTCTTTCCTCATTATGTGCACTAGAAATTTCGAATCTCTCTTCTCAACGTTAAGTATTTTTACTTAGTGACATGCGTGATACATGCGTAGGTGATCATGTATCTTTCAATACATGACTGACAAGGCAGATTTTTCCCCGCAGTAGGTTGTCATATCTTTCTGCAGTAGACTAGTAGGTATCCAAGGCTATAGAACCCGGTCTCTCCTGCTATTTGCCCATAGCTGGGGGTGAGGAAGAGAAATAGAGGTAAGTTGTTGTTTTTTTCTCTGAAATTTTATCCTTCCTCATATGTCCGACCCATGCTATTATCAGCATTGTTCTGTATAACCATATATCTATTGTTTCACGTCTCTTCCTCAGATTTGAGGAGATTGTGCAGCATTCACTGCCATATAGGAAGATGGGTATCTCATAACATACCTGTAGAATTTATTTGTTTCTAATACACTGCTTAGCATTAGGAATGCATATTTGACTATCATAATACACCTTCGGATTTCAGTGTCGCATTTTTCGACCTCTGTTAATTTTTATTCTTATTTGATTTTGGTATCTCCGAATTGTAATTTGCATTTTGGGCTCATCTTTTTGTTGTCTTCTTGCAGCTGACATTTAATCATTTCTTCTCGCTTTCCTTCAACACCGTAGTGTAGTTTTATTTTCGCATCTGCTATCAATACTGTGTCATCTGTATATCTTATACAGTGTAATCCGGATATAAGAGAGTTGTCGGGACCGGAGAAGAAGTCTCTTATATCCGAATTTCTCTTTATCCGTGTTTGGTCTATTTTGTTTAGGTAAGTATGGCTCTAATTTGGGATCAGATAAATCTCTCTTATATCCGGGTTTATCTTATATCCGGGTTTATCTTACATTCGGGTCTCTTACATCCGGGTTACGCTGTATTGTTACGCTTGCGGCCGCCAGTACTGAGTCGTAGTACGATTTCTAATTCTCTCAGAATCGGCTCACTATATGTCCCAGTGGATAAAAACATTGGTTGAAGGAATCCAGTAATCCCAAGAGTTGTGAGTTCAATACCTGGCCACAGCGGAGATGAACAAAATCTTGGAGAGTTCAGTTACTAAATGAAAGTAACTGGAACTGAGATATCCGGAAGAGGAGTGACCCGTGGAACTAGAACATGTCGGCGAAATAATATGTTCCGTTCAAAATTTCAATCACCAGAAAGAAGGCAGTAGCTTATAACAACCGAAATAACATAACGAAAAGAAATAGCCATACATTACATTGATATCGTAAGAATTAATTTGTGAAATGATGACATTGTTTGAATCGAAAATTATTAAAATTAATTGCTTAGCTGTTAAATTCAATATTATTACACTCACTCAAGAAATATTACGAATTCCATATTAAATGAAAGAACTTTTAAAAGACGAAAGAGTGAAATCAACTACAAAAAAGTTTCAATGGATTCTTTAGAAAATTAAATTTCGATTGCATTTAAAACTCAAATTAATTAATATACTGTTTTGGTTGTCACTGGGAGAATGAATTTGAATATAGTTTCTATTTTCGGCATGGGACCCTAAAACGAAAAGCACGGAGTGAAACGATATTCAATGTAAGCGTAATAATGTACCAAGCTATTCGGAAAAATATTTACTTGTTTTTTTTTTTTTTTTTTTTTTTTTGTGGGGGTGGGGCGGGTTCTTGCACCAGTGAAATTGATGTCTACCGGGTTAGAAATATTAGGTTGGTGCAAAAATAATGTCGTTTTCTCACATAAAGTTGAACGTCAATAACGACATTATTTTTGCACCAACCTAATAGAAGACGTTATTGTATTGACAAAGGTACGCAGGCGTAGGCTTTAAGAAAGCTTTATTCGAGTAAGATTCGCTATAGTATCTTTTTATAGTCCAAGTAAACAGAAATAGATTTCTCAAAGAGGAGAGTAACAAAATAAGTGGAGACCACTCTTGATTATTCATAACAGTTATTAAAGAAAATAATTTCATTTAATGGCTTCTCCTAGTTAAATTTTAAAGCGCCCTTAGGTTTAAATAGTTTTTCCATATTATAAAGCGAATGCAGATTCGATTTCTATCGTGAGGCATATTTTTCTGAATGAGATGTTCCATTTCTAAACCAAAACATTAATTCCACTGTTTAAAACAATACAAAAACTGGATTTCGAGTTATACCCACTAAACATAATGTTTAGAGTAATAAATATTAAATATTAGGGAATTGATCAGAAATTGTTAATAAATAAATCCCTAAAGACCTTGTCGCCGTGTTTAATACAGCACAAGTTTAGACATGACTGGAAAACGGTGAGGAAGGCTGTTTAACGACCAAGTCGGATAGAACCGATTTACCTAAAAATTTAAAAATATATATTTATTTAAAATCCTGCTTTTAACCGGATTCGCACCCAGATCTCAACGAATGGGAAGTGCATAATGATTTTATTCCTATTGTGTACACACACACACACACACACACACACACACACATATGTATATATATATATATTTAAATGGCGGGAATACATCTTCGCAAACAATTTCAATAAGGTACACTAACCCCGAACCTGTATATGAATGATATGATCCCTGTTTATAAATTCCAGTTGCATAAGGTCTTTTTTAGTTTTTACAAGCTTTCGTCTGTTCCTACAGGCATCCTTTGGTATGGAAATAGATTTCTTCTTGTTTTTTACTTCTCGGTAATAAGAGGACAACGAAAATATTGATGTAATCCGAAAAAATGCAGTGAGAAATGTGTTATTGTTTTGGAACGTGCGGTCGCAACGCTGAGTTTGAATTTGAAAATTTAAGGTTGTGCGTTTTTGTACAAATAAACAAATATAGTAATAGGAGAATTATTTTGTACTGATAGGTATACATACACACACACACACACACACACACACACACATATATATATATATATATTAGGTTGCTGCAAAAATAATGTTGGTTTATGAAGTTAAAAATACGTCAAAAACGACATTATTTATGCACCAACCTAATATATATATATATATATATATATATATATATATATATATATATATATATATATATATATTAGGTATGTATGTATGTATAGATAGATAGATAGATAGATAGATAGATAGAATATATAAAAGGCTCAAACGAATATTCCATGTTTATAATCTATTGCATTGGAATCGTAAATACGATCCAATTCATCAGACCTACAAATTCAAAATTTGAATTTGTACGTCTGATGAATTGGATCGTGATTACGATTCCAATGTAATAAATTATAACCATGGGATATTAGTGTTTGAGCCTTTTATATTATATTCTTACTCTGTCCTGGAAATTTAGCTCTACCTGGATTATCTCCTCTTGGGAATTTATAGATGCACACACGCACACACACACACACACACACACACGCACACACACATATATATATATATATATATATATATATATATATATATATATATATATATATATATATATTATCATTTCACCCCGAGCAAACTCATAATGGCAAGCGGCTAAAGAGAGTGAAAAAAAAAAAGAGAAAAAAAAACTTTATTGAAGAGAAACTTCAATACAAGCACAAGTTTCAGGAAGACAGAAGACGCAGGTCACATGTAGAATGGAGGCATGAAACAGGAAAAAGATTTCCATAGATAAGGAAATAAAACTATTAAAATAAAACTTACGATGGCATCCATCGAATTAAAGAGTAAAACGATAAAACCTTTTTGGCAATCTAGAATGAGACTTAAATTCATACAATCATGGTACCAAAGAGAAACGCTTAAGAGGAAAAAAAAGCCATCAAAGTATTTATAGAAAAGTCAGAGAGAAGCTGCTTTAGGACGATAGGAAAATGACTAGAACCGACGACATTAGAGACGCTTCTTTGGATGGTGCGAGAATCACGATGTATATTACAAGAGGACCAAGCCAGATATTCAAATATTCAATGCACTGACTAATGTTATATTTGTAAAAGTGCTAGATGGATACTGCAGAGAAGAATTGTCTCGCACGACTCAGTGAACGGACATTCCTAGCAACAGATCTAGCGATTGATTCAATATAATCACTCTACTTAATGTCATTAGAACACGCGGCACCAAAAGGTGCAACGAGTTGCTTTCCTGGAGGTTAGCATCAGCCATACTGATTATCAAAATTCAGTAACTTAGTTTTGGGGCTTTTAAATTTACAAACCATTTCTCATTTTAATTAACAATTGAGTGGGGGTCATTTTCGAGCTGCCAGTTTTACTTTGTCCGACCTATCGAACTTACTTTTAAGAAGATAGTACCGTAATTCCCCATGTATAATACGCATTTTTTCTATAAAAATAATAAGAAAAATCAGGGGAGCGTATTATGCACAGCTACAAAAATTACCGTTAAATAAATTAAGAATTATCATAAAATTAAATTAGAATAATAGTATTCTGTGTTGAAACAATTTTTTTTTTAAGTAAGAGTAGGAAACATTGGCCGCAATTAAAATGGAGAGGTACAATTTATAGGGTTTGATTACCAAACAAGGGTTGCGTATTATGCACGAGTAGAAGCAATTTCACACAATTTTAGGAGTGTGTTTTATGGATGAAGGCGTATCATACATGAGGAATTACGTAGGTGTATCATCAGTATAAACACAGAGTTGAGAGAATGATGTCATCGGGAAGGTCGTTGACAAAGCTAAGGAACAATGGAGGTCGAAATTAGATTAATAGATGTCAAATTATTTTATCTTATCTTAGATCAATATGTCTTCCACAACCTAAGCAAAGTATTAAGACAAAGGAAAATATGCTTAAAAATGAAATGAATAAAGTTTTACTATGTAACATATAATTTACTCTACTTGGGAATACTGAACAATCTAACTGACGATGAAAATATTTGAAGAAAGAGAAATGTGATTTTACCGAAGAATGCTAAGAAAACCATGGACGGAACATGTGAGCAACGAGGATGTTTTAAAGAAAATACGAACAATGAGGAAACTTGAGCAATCAGAAAGAGTCAGTTGAAATTTCTGGGACATAAATAAAGGGGGAAAAAAAAGGCAAATTATATTCAACACTCGCCGGAGATAATGAGGGACAGTGAAACAAAGACAAAACCCATGCTTATCGACTTTCTGGGAAAAGATGGCAGAACAAGAATAAACAGGATTGGTAAAAAGTGAATGATTGCTTCAAACTGCAAAATACAGATATTTTAGGTGAGCCTAATGGTCTGAATCCTGAGTGACGCAGGACTAAAAATAAATTTTAATTCCGATAATCTATTAGGTTGGTGCAAAAATAATATCGTTTTCTCACATATGTTACTGGGTGAGAAAACGATATTATTTTTGCACCAACCTAATACGTGAAGTTTATTGAACCGAAAGCAACAATATCTCAGATGAAACATTAAATTCAACAGGAACAGATAGATTACATCATCGTCCTGTTCCCATTCCCTACCATTTCTTTTGAACAGGAGTAGAGGTTTATCAATTGCTTCATGATTGATTGATTTTCTACTTCCTTCTAGATTCTTCTCATTCTGTTTCACTCCTAGTAGTTCCTTGTGCCGTAGTGGCATTATTAAAAAAAAATAGTTTTTCTCCTGTTATCAGGAAAAAACAGCTGAATGTTCTGGCGTACATAATAAGGAAAGAGCGCTTGGAAAATTTGATACTTACATGAGAAATTGAATGTAAAGAGAGAGAGAGAGAGAGAGAGAGGGTGGGGGGAAGTAACGCATAACCTACCTGTCTACATTGAATGAATGGATGGCGGAACATAATTTGAGAAAGATGGCGAAAAGGCAGTAGTTATTAAGAGCTACAAAGAACTGGAAATTGTGAAGAGCTATGATCGGGACACTGCTCACAGAAGAAGAAGAAGAAGAAGAAGAAGAAGAAGAAGAAGAAGAAGAAGAAGAAGAAAAAGAACTAGTATGAAAGACAAAACTAAACGGTATCTCTAATTGTATTTTAATCAACCTAACGAATAGTATATCTACTTATTTTGTCAAAGTAGAGTATTTAACGTGTGTTTTGGTAATTAATAATTCTAATGTAGTAAAGGCCAAAATAATCGATAACCGGATCAATAAAATATAAGAATGCTGATCTGGATCGTGAATGAAAACAATTTTTTTTAAAAATGTAATTATAATTAAAGCAATTGTGCGCGTTCTTCTGTGACGTGACAGCTGCTTTAGTGTCGCTCCAATGAACCATAGTTTGACGTATATTATGTTAAACAAAGCACACGCAAAAAGTCGAACAAATAAATATAAAGGAATCAGGAGATCAGCGCAACTCCACTTTGGGGTACCATAAATTTGTTCAGCTTTACAACTTACGTTAATTAAAAGTTGATTATCTCTCTGGACTTTATAAAATTGCTGAAATCATTGGTTCATTTATGAAGCATCGAAGCCGCAGACTAATTTATACCTTATCTGGAAACATCCGAGTAAAATCTTTTTGTTTTATTTCAGGGCGCTCTTCCAGAATAGCTAAAACTCTAGTTCATGCTTTAAATTTTAATAAGGAATAATTAGTCATGAAATTTCAAAATATAAAATTCGAAAATATCAAATTTTGGTTTAGCATTCCCAAAGATTAGCGGTTCAGTTCTCAGTTAAAGAGATTTATGAAATTGTAATGACAAAAGTACACAGGTGTAGGACTTTAGAAAGCTTTGTTCAACTAAGAATACAAGGTTCGCGTATATTGTCCTTTAATAGTCCCAGTAAACAGAAATAGGTCTCTTAAAGAGGGGAGTAACAAATCAAGAGGATACCAATATTGATTATTTATAACAGAAGTATCTGCTATTTTTTGGAGACTAACAATAACTGATTTAAATCCAGTGAGAGAAAACATAGTCCTTCTTAAAGATTAAGTAAATTAGCATCCAGTTTCAAATATCAAATGAGGAAGACTTGATTTAGAAAGCAAGCTATGTGCATGTTGCCTCTAGGTTTTTAAAAATAAAGAATTTTATAGCTTATTTTTCATTTTCATGGCTTACTCTTCTGTTAATTAAGGGCGCACGTGGCTAACTTTGAGGGCGTATTAGTGCATTCGTGCGCATCGGTTGTGAAATGCTACTCTATAGTATTTGATCTACAGTCTTTTTTTATTATTTATCTTAAGAACTAATTTGAAAATTCAGCATTAGAAAAGATGCCTGGTTTTATTAGTAAATGGTTTCAGAGTAGGGTAAAAAAACTTGATCGATACAACTAAATATTTGGTAGAGCATATATGAGCGATCAAACCTGAACAAAAATCAACGGCAAAAAAAAAAAAAAAAATACAGTGGGCAAAAATCCCAGCCGACAATTTCCAGTCGGTTATCCCAAAACTGGACGAAATTCTGGTGTTTTAAAAAAATTCTCATATATAAAAAGAATCAAATTTATTATGGAAAATTCAAAGGAACTTTTAATTCAAATTTTAATGTCAAATTGAGATATTAATATAAAAAATATACTGTAGTTTTGTACAGGAATTATCTATTTTTGACGGGTAATCCACAAGTTTATGTGCCCACTTTGTTTACGATATAAATTCATTATAACGCGATTTAACGTTTAAAAACGTTTTTTAACAGTGCTACGGTCGCATGATTGATATATGTAATAGTGAGTTTTAGTATAGCATAAGACCAGATGTTATGGTAAGAAAGCCTCAAGAAGGGTTTTTTGAAAGTTTGCCCCAAAACGTAAACAAACAACGGCGATCGGATACGAATTAATATTATGTAGAATTAAGGGCTTAAATAAATTTTTTCGCAAAATAACTTTCTTGTACATATAAGTCGAAATGATTTGATATTATTTTTAGCCTCAATTTAACGTTACAATTTGAATTAAAGGACCCTAGAATTTTCAATATTAGAATTGTTTCTTTTTGTATGAGACATTTCAATATAATATTAAGGAACAGGGAAGTGGATCTTCTGTGTTGTTTCCTTTTTAGGTGACACAATGGAACATCCACTGAAAAACAAACTTGTTTTGGTCGTAATAATCCTTACAGATGTACGATGGCATACTTTATATCAAAAAATATAACATTTCTCATGAGAAGAGCATAATTTTTATCTGAAAGTCAGAACAAAGCAGTTACCATTTTCTTGCTCTTTGTCGCATAATCACGTGATTCCAGCACGATTGAAAACTGTTCCATAATATTCCTTTC
Source organism: Acanthosepion lycidas (assembly GCA_963932145.1). Classification (NCBI taxonomy): domain Eukaryota; kingdom Metazoa; phylum Mollusca; class Cephalopoda; order Sepiida; family Sepiidae; genus Acanthosepion; species Acanthosepion lycidas. Next base: position 55,838,971 of record OZ010579.1, on the reverse strand, counting down.
TTTTTTGCTGTTTCTTTCGACCTTTCTTTCATTCTTTTTTTATTACGTTCTTTCTTTCTTTCTTTTTTTGTTTGTTCATTCTTTCTGTCTTTATTTATCATTATTCTTTCTTTCTTTCTTTCTTTCTTTCTTTTATTCGTCATTGTTTCTATCGGTCTTTCTTTCTTTTCCGATCGATCTTCCTTTTTCTTTCTTTCCTTATTTTTTCGTTCTTTCCCTTTCGTTCATCCTTTCTTTCTCATTTTTCCCCTTATTCTTCCTTTCTTCATTTTAACTTTCTTTCTTCATTTTTCTTTTATTCATTCGTTATTTCTTTATCTTTTCATTTTTCCTCATTCTTTCTTTCTTCATCTTTTCTTTTTTTTTTCTTTCTTCGTTCCTTTCTTTCTTTCGTTTTGTCTTTAAATTTCGTTCTTTCTACCTTTCTTTTTTTATTCCACATTTTTCCTTCCTCTTTTTTCTTGTTTCTTTCTTCCTTTCTTTATTCTTTCTTTCTTCCTTTCTTCGTCCATTTGTTTTTTCTTCATTTTTCTTACTGTTTTTCTTTTTTCTTCATTTCTTTTTTCTTTCTTCATTCGTTCATCTTTCTTTGTCTCTTCATGTTTTCCTCTTTCTTTCTCTCTTTCTTTCTTTCTTCCTTTCTTTCTTTCTTTGTTTTCATTTTAACCTGTTTTCTTAATATATTTATCTCATTGTGGCTTTTTATCGTTTTATTTCTAAAAAAATCCATCGGGAATTTATACAACTTTAATAGCCATTTAATCATTTTCATGATACTTTTTATCTCAATGCCGCGTCCCTTCATAACATACGACATCCAAGCTCTGCTCAGAAAGTGCGATACTGAAATGGACACGTGGCTGAGTGGTTAGAACGTTCGCATTCTGACCATAAGACCTGGGTTAGAATCTCATCATTGTCGATTTGTCAGAAAGGATGTTATCCTGATGTTATCGGATTGGAGGTTTCGATCCCAGTGCGTGTCACCTTTGGAAAATGCATGAAAAAGCATACCACGGTTTGACCCAAGAGGTGTGAGTGAAATTGGATAGACGGAACCTTGGCTGATTTGGATAGCTATGCTAGCACGAAGTCACAAGTCATCGTGGCTGAGGGCTTGAGCATGCTGGCCTTGTTCAAATTGCTGATCACGATAGATAACACGCTCTTTCCCGGAAACTGCAACTAAGGTCTGCTCAGCATACTTGCAGTATAAACCACTGTGGGTGTTGAATAAACACAAATGCGCATGGGCAAACGTCTTTGTTCATCCGTTTTAGGAACTGGCTACCCGCCCTTCTATCCTCGAATTCCAGTGGCCTGCTATACATCAGTCGTCTTATAAGGAAGTGAATGATAACAATCTACTCACAAGAAGAGCCATGAAGCAACAGAAACTTATTTCCAAAGAAGGGTGTGGAGAATACCATGGACCCAAATTGTGAGCAATGAAGAAGTTTTAGAGAAAATACAAAAAAAAAATATGTAAGAACAGAAAGGGGCACCTGGAAATTATAGGGAACACAATGAAGAAAAAAGGGCTTGGAAAATGATACTCACTGGAGAGATTGACGCTAAGAGTGATAGGTGAATACAACGCATAATCTACCGAGTGAGCTTGTGTAAATGGCTGGCACAACGGGGTTTAGGGGAGATAAAAAGATAACATTTATTAAGAGCTTCTAATGACAGAAGTTGAGAGCCATGATGAAACGACATATAGAAGATTACAGTTTTTCATATAGTAAATATGCCTTTCAATAGCTGAGTAAAGTATTAAGAAACAGAAAATAAAGTTAGACACCCCCCCCCAAAAAAAAAAGAGTACTGAACTGTTATGTCGTATCAGTTCTCTTATATGCCAGTGAATACTGGACAGTTTACTCACAGATGAAATAGAAATTTGATGTAATAGAAATGTGGTCCTAAAGAAGGATGCCGAGAATACTATAGGCGGATCATGTAAGTAGCGACGAGGTTCTAGAAAATAGAAAGAAAAAGAACCCGACTTAACACCAGGAAGATACAGTTGAGCTCTAGGAAACATGATGAGGAAGGAGGGCTTCAAAAATTTTATACTCTCTGGAGAGTTTGAATGTAAGAAAGACAGAGGAAAGCAAAGCATACCCTTCCTGTCGAGCTTGAGCAAATGGATGGCGGAGTAGGTTATGGGAGAGATGGAAAAAAGACAAAAGTGCCAGAAGGAAATTGTGAAGAGCCATGATCGCCAATGTCCGGAAGGGACACGGCCCATAGAAAAAGAAGAACTATTTTTTTTTTTTTTTATAACTTTACGTTCGGTTTTCAGATTTCTTTAACATTCTCTTCGATGTGAATCTTTTCAAGTGCCCCTCGTTCATTTTTAACAGAATTCTGACAATTATTCCTTAGTTAATTCTTTCTATTTATTTTCTTTCTCATATTCTTTACTTCCTACTTGTAAAATCTCCTTCCAAAATCTTTTATGGTTTTCTTCTTCTTTCAGTCTACTTTTGTCCCTCATTAAAGCTTTTCTTCTTTAAAACTGAATCCATTACGAACGTTGCTACTGGTGGTTCCTTATCTCAACCCAAAGTAACAAAGCGATACAGACAAAACCACTTTCCCCCGGATCAAAGAAGAACAGCTCCTTTGCGTGAAGAATGCAGTCCCGTCAGCTTTCATCCTCGCTACGTGCCGACACCTTCGTTTGCCGTGATTCCCCCATTTACCTTCGGCTATCCATGCCAGCAAAATCATCGCCATTATTTCGGTCAAGTTTGCCACCAACTTCATCATCTCCAGTATCGATCCGAGCTTCTTAGCGGCTTTTCATCATCAAAAGCAGCGGTAACATGAAGGCAATCGCTCGTTGCTTCCAGTCGCATAATCTATAAAAGGGTCATTTTTTTTTAAGAAAAAGTTCCGATTTGAAGAAACGATAACATGCAAGAGATTTATCGAATCCCTGTTGAAAATGTTTGATTCCCGTTCTAAATCTGCGTGTTTCATAACTTTTCAACGAAGGAAATATAATCATTGGATTTGGCTTAATCTTTCTTATATCTTTCATCAAACCATTTCAACGACTGAATCCATTTCAAGTGCCATTTAAATTTTGATCTTTGCACTGAACTCGTGACCTTCAAATGAACTGGCTTAACCTAAGCAAACCTTTCTAATTTGATGGTTATGAATTTCGAATCTAAAATCCATCTATTGTCCTTTCCTGATGAGTGGTTCCTGGTTAGAATCAATGTCTATGATTGTTGCGCTGATTAAATTAATTCAGCACAGTATGTGTGCGTTTTCTTTCAATCTTCTTTTTCTTGAATACGGTTCGTTTTCTTTTAATTTGAATTAATTTCATAACGCTTTGAGTGTCCAATTATTATTACGTCCAAAATCAACACGTCTTATATAATTACATTTAAATTATTAACCTTATGGTTCCAAGCTTCCACAATATTTTCCTGTCTATAAAGATGATATGGTTCTAGTTGTTTATCTGAGAGTAAAGGCTATTAGATTCACTTAAATCTCAGTTACTAAGTGTATTTAGTCTAACAGCAAGCGTCTGTAAAATAGAAATCGTCGAAACAAACTCGACTTCCACCTAAGTCCAGACGAGCCAAACTGAGCTATTTCAATGCGCCTTCGGATTTCTGTGTCATATTTGTTAAAACACTTCCTAAATTTTTATGTTTTTAATCATTTCACAAAAGGCAAGGCATTAAAGCCACTAAGAATCAAGGAGTTACTGGGTGGGATAGAATATGAGAAAAAGAAAACATTAATAAGAGAGGACAATAAAAAAGAAGATAGAAGACAAAGATTGATACTGCGTTTAAATTTTTGAAGATCATAGTTGACCAGAGCACAAGAAGACGGAAGAGATTTCCACAAACAAGAAGTGCGAGAGAAGAAAGCGTCAACATAGAATAGAATAAAACTTTATTATAAACAAAGAAAAGAGTACTGAAGTCTTAGGTAATATATGTCCTCCTATATGGCAGTAAATTCTAGACACTATCCTCAAAGCTGAAGAAGAAACCTGAGGCAACAGAAACGAGGTTGTACAAAACAATACTGATAATACCAAACATATGACCAAGGACGACATTTTTAGCTAAGATGGAAAAAAAAAATGCAAATTGTAAATTGTTGATAGCAAAATCAAATAAGTAGGGGAATTTAAATATCTGTTAAGAGGTTAAACTCAGGACGGAAATCCGAAGGTGTAGTGGAATAGCCAAAGATACATACCAAAATCTATGCAGATTATTGTAAAATACCATATTAATTTCAACTGATAATTTTTATTCTTATCATGTGTAGGTAATGTACACTTTATCTACGGGGACAGTAGAATCAGCGAGCTGCTTTTAACTTATCTGTGGCTTTCTTGCTCTCTTGTTAGGGAAATTCAAGATTTTCTCTCTTCTCCTGTTCAATAAATTAATTAAATAGTAGGTTAATGTAGTGTCTTCAATTTTGTGTGACAACCAATCTAGGAGAAGGAAAACTTGGAAACTACTTCATTATTTTTCCCAAGCAATTCATAGATAATAATAATAAAAAAAAAAAAAAAAAAAAAAAAAAAAAACTATGAAGAGTCATGTGAGTTTACGTCCTGAAGAGACACGGCATATTTTTCTTAAAAGTCAGGATCGATCACTATCAAAGAAGAGACGGGTTATTTTTTTAGAATAGTCTAAGAGACAATTTTACTAACCTGTTGCCTACGGGAGGTACTCTAGAACAGGTTTCTGAGAATGTGGAAATCCTTGATCGCCAACGTCGTGATAGGACATGACATTAAAAGAAAAGAGATTAAGTTGATATATTTTTAAAAATCTTTAAATAATGTCTTATTCCTGTAATAACAGGTTAAAGTAGCTTATATTCATTACTGCAATGGTTTGAATGACAACCAATCTAAGAGAAGGAGAATTCTGAATCTACTCCATTATCTTTCCCGAGCAATTCATAGATAATAAATAAATAAACTATGGAGAGGCATGTCGTCTACGTGCTGAAAGGACACGGCATTTTTAAAAGTCAGTTTCGAACACTATCAAGAAAGAGACAAGTTATATTTTAGAATAGTCTACTAGACGATTTTGCTAACTAGTTGCCTACGGAAGGTAATTAGCATAGGTTTCTGTGGTAATCCTTGATCGCCAACGTCCTGATAGAAGATGACATTAAAAGAATTGAAGTTGATATCTTTTATTTAAAATCTTTAAATAATGTCTTATTCCTGTAATAAAACCTTTTTCATTATTTCGAAGGATAAGGCAAAGTTATTCTTAAAAAAGATTCCATTCATCGCTGTTTTCAGGATATTAGCCTTAAACAATTAATTGGCAATAATAGACATTCGACTTTTAATAAAATCAGTGTTAAAAATAAAAGAAATAACTTATAAATATTCCTTACTGCAGTGGTTCTCGACCTTTTTTGCCTAATACAACCTTTTTACCATATTCCAGAATGTCATACTCCGTCCTACCAAGACTTCCACATTCAAAATGTGCATTCCAAATAAAATGTATATATTACTGGAAATCTTCATTCGATTGCATATTAGTACATACACATTTACATGGAATATTTTTATAGAAGAGTTTTACAAATTGAATAGCAATAGATAATATAAATGGATTTTTAAACTTGAATATATGTACAGGATTTAATTAACTAATTAATCCTGGGTGCGACGATTGACTACATTCTGCAGCAATCTTCTGAGGTCCAACCTTACTCGGGGTGGTATAACCTGTTAGGGTCACAACTATGGGCAAATAGTGAACACTCAAATGAAAGTTTCATAGTAAAAATACTAGCAATTCGTTTTTATATAAACTACCAACAATACGCATCTACTAACAAATTGTAGCAACCTCACACAAATCCGTTTAAAGCAAACAACCAACATAAAGAACTTTTATGAGAGTATGCCATATAATTTTTTAAAATCAAACTAAGGTCCCTGCTACGGAAAAATTTTGAACCCCCAAACAAAAATCAAATCTCTATGAAAGTATAATAATACTTTTTTATAGTAATAATACTCGCAATACATTTTCTCACTATTTGCATTATTCGGACTATTGTCCTCATCTTTGTTGCCATATTTATCACAACGTTTCGGCCGTTGTAGACACCGGCCTTCTTCAGGGGGTTGGAATGTCGTATTGAACACCACCAGTGAATAAAGACGTTAGCTAGATCTACTTACAGGATCCAAAGAGTGCGATTTCAATACCTATTTAAGACGGTGGAGAACTTGGAGAGGGGAATTAACAAGAGATAACTGACATCCATTAGGCATGACACGTGGAACTAGAACAGTCTACCCCAGTGAGCGAAATAAAGGGTTCAGTTCGACATTCCAACCACCTGAAGAAGGTTTGAGCCTGCAACAGCCGAAACGGTGGATAAATATGGCAACAAAGATGATGGAATTAGTCCGAATAATATAATCAGTGTGCATAATACCTCATCTTAGAAATATAGACAGATACTGAATACCAACAAAAAATAAAGAATAAAAATAAAGAAATACCAACAATATATATTTTCAGTAGAATTACCAACAATACATTTTATAGCAAAATGATCCAAAATATATTTTATCAGTAGTTGAAAGCATACAATTGCATTCAAAGAATATTTAGTAGTATTTAAAATATTAAAGATTTCGCCATTAAATAAGCCATAGAGGATTATATGCCGCTAAACAAAACCAACGAAACCAACATTATTATTAAATAAATAAACTAGAGATTGCTTCAATAAATAATAATAAAAAAAGGTCTTATAGAACGCCTGGATACAATAAACAATATTCTGTAAAAAGGAAAAAGAAAAATTAAAAGATTCCCTTGAAACCCTGAACTCAACCTTGTTCAAAAACCCTGCCTAAGTGGTTTTAATTTTACTTATACTTATTTTCATATTGTTTAAGTCTAATATCTTGCGGCCAGTGACCATTTGGTTTCAATTATTCCACCCTAACCCGATCCACTACTGATGTCCTATCATTACACTCAAAAATATTGAAGCCCTTGACGGCACACACCCGTAAGGAGCATATCATTAGATATCTGAAAGGCCTTCGACAAGGTGTGGCACAAACGTTTGCTACACAAACTCTGCGGCTATGTAATCACTGAAAGTGTTTTGTCTGTTATAATGTTCTTCCTAACAGGTAGCTCACTTAAGATAATTATTAAAGATTAGTCAACGGTCAACGCAGGCGTCCCCCAGGGGTCACTTCTCGGACCAACCTTTTTCTGATTTGCACAAATGGTCTACCTAAGAATATACTCCGATCACTTGTAAACGTTTATGCTGGTGATACGATGATTTATAAGAGCACCTCAAAAACTCTTAACGATTTGGGATTGGCAACTGACTTCTCTCCTCATTAAACACTAAGTTCCCAGAAGAGAGATGACTTCTTGGTTCAATGCCTCTAAAACCAAATTGGTTACATTCCATCACTGCCGATCAGAACCTGAACTACTGCCAGTCAGGATGAACTGATGTTCCCTCGACGAGTTCATCTGCCTTGAGAGGATATTCGGCCTCAAACTTATAACCAACCTCAAGTGGACCTCCTATATACGTACCATCGCTAAAGATGCAGGTAAAATGATCTGTTCCCTGTTCCAACCCAGTAGGTACCTGACTTCTCATGTTATTATCTACCTTTATAAGAGTCAGATCAGGGCGGAAATAGCGCGCTGTTGCCATAATTGGGCGGGTGATGCACAGTCCTCACTCTCCAGTCTTGATAGAGTTCAAATGCGTCTCCGAGTCCCTGTTGGAGAAGAATTATTCTCCTCCCTCCAACCTCTTTCTCACAGGCGGGATGCTCAGAAGAATGGCATTTTTTGGTTCCACCAGTTCACAGATAGAACCCGCCATGCCACTTATACAGTGACAAACAACCCACAGTCCCTCCATATTTCATCGTCGAGAAGTTCCACTCAAAGAGCTTCTTCCCGCGAACGACTACCCTGTGGAACAGACTCCAAAGAGGAGGTCTCCCTAATCATTTCAATCTTAATTTAGAGTTAACGGTTATATTCCCCTCCTATGAATATAAACTACTGTTTAACGTAAGCCTCTACCTCGAGTGAGCCTCGCGCCTTGTACAGGGTGGATCTTACTGTACAAAAATAAGACAAGCATTAATTCTTTAAATTGTCTTACTGTGAAATTGGATGTTATATATTTCAATTTTATACACACTGAAGAGGACTTAGGACCTACAATATACGCCGTTTCTTTCAGAGGTCTGGTTCTCCAGGAAATAACGACATTAGGTTTAAGCCATCAAGTTCTATTTTCAGGATTGTTCTACGGAATAATAACCTTGTTGGTTGAAACTTTGATTCTTGTATTTTGGCATTGTAATTGTGCATTTAATCCCATGACCGAGTAGTACAGACAAATTGAAACGGCGGGAAATAGCCGAACGCCAACTAAAAAGAACTAGACGAAATAACCACGAACATGGACAGTGAAACGAGAACAATCTACCCTTAAGTAAATAGATGATACAGATCGAAATTTGGAAGGTTACTCTTATCGACGAAATATTTTATTAATAAAAACAACGACACGAGAACATTAATTCGAATGTAAATAATGATAATTTCTCATCGCAGAAATTCAGATATTAAATTATCGAATAAGTTAACAGGTTGTTGCTGCTATATCTTATTGATTTTCTTTAACTTAAGTAATTAATCTATTTAATAAATAATTACATCGATGGCACCCAGTCTGTATTTATATTTGTGTCGTTGTGCAGTTATCGAAGCTTGAGGTATCCTCCATTTTTGCTTATTCAACTGTGGAGAGTATCAGCTGTTTACATATTTGAGCCACCAGATGGCGCGGCTTTTTTTTTCAACTCGTCGTTGTCTCCTCACCGAGTCACCGTAAAAAATATTAAAGAAACAAAAAATTAGGCTTAATTATTCCGGATTCACCGTGAAATAGATAAGCATATAAATAAGCATTAAAAATGAAGGAAGTAAATAAATAATGTAGTATATGAGATATATATCTACAAATTATTTTTAGAGCCTATTGGTTGATAACGCTGTTTTCATTTGTGTGAGCCAGATAGAGCTGATTTCGTCGCATATGGTAGGAAACGAGCCGAAAACCTGTAACAAGAAAACAATAAATAGAAAAAAAGGGGTAATTTATTTAAAATGAATAAAAAAACAAAATACATTTGAATCAAATTTAACTTCAGATTCTTACATACAAGAAAACATATATTAATTACTGTTATTAGCATGTCTATACAAACTATAATAAGACTTAAGTAACTGAACACGACGTTGGATCAAAATACATCAGTTTCTTTAATTACTGTGTTTAATGTCTAATACGAAAATATATTTAGCAGATCTTACGGTCATATCACGTTGAAACACCGGTTCACTGAAATTAAGCAATGCCGAACTTAGATGAGTGACCGTTTGGTTTGGTTTGGTTTGGTTCAAACCAAACCAAACCAAACGGTCACTCATCTAAGTACGGTATTTCAATCACAATGGATTATTTAATGCTAACATTTTTTTTATTGCTGATAATATTTTTATCTCAAAATATATTGCTGGTAATAATTTTTACAAAAACATATTTGTTATATTAAAACCTATTTTTACACTTTCATAGTGTTTTGAACCCAGTTTATGGATTTATTTGCCTATAGCTAGGACCCTAACAGGTGATACCACCCGTGGTCAGGCTAGACCTAGTAATACCAGTAATTAAGAGGTGTTTCCACGCTCCTCAAAACATCCTTCGCCTTGCTGTCGGACGTAGTTTATCGTGTTACCCAGGACGCGGATGTAGTTTATTGTCATACCCCGGATGGGTGGCCATTTGATTACACTAGATACCGTAGACTTGTGTGTTGTAATGATAACGTCTCTGAACTAGAATTCAAAGAGCCGAGTTCAAATTCGTTATATTCATTTACGCGCGAATACTCTAAAGAAAGGTATCAATCCTATTCCCTCACAACTATAGGTAGCAGAACTTGTATCAACAAAGACTTATCTCTAAAATATTCTTACAATCTACACATATTTTTTGGCTTTAAATAACCTGGAAAAGGTTGTTATGTCGTACAAAGCAAATCAATCAATCATGAAATGTCTCAATGACGGATGTCTATATTTTTTTAAAATATGTAACTTGCTTTATTGTAAACATCTCTATGGCCGAATGTTAAAGCATGTTTAGATAAAAATATGGTTTCTCCAGGATAAGGAGATGTTGGTTTAATCCCTTTACGAGAATTACATTTTCTTTGAGAACACTTTCCATATCTATGTCGGTGAATATTAAATTCACTGTTCGAGAAGACGGGGATATCTTCTCAATCACGTGTACCAACTAAAATAGCTTTTGTAGCAATCGAGTGTTTTTGCTTATTATGTGGACCCTATCCCTGGGTGATTTATACGATCATACAACACAAAATCACCCAATGTGTTGTAGCTCGAAGCAATAATTTTACTGTTGCCATCTCCAGTTTCCTATTCTACTCGTGATATATTAATCGGAATCTCTTTTAGTTTATACTAAAAGAAAAAATATAAATTAAATATAGTACCATTACCAAACAACATAACAAGGCAATACTTTAATGCATTTTGTTCAACATTTTCAACTCAAAAATTGAACAGTACTTTTCTTCCAACCTAATAGGTAATTTAATATTCTCCTCTATCCCGCCTTTCTTAAGTAGGTCCTGTGTCAAATTCTCCAAGACATATTTTATTATTATACAGGGTGTGATTGATAAATTGTCGTATAAATTACGCAAAATTGAAAATAACACTGGCATCTCATTTCAACTGATATATTTACGAAGATGTCAGGAAAATAACTTGAAATACGAAAGTGTAAATTTATTCAATAAAATCGCTATTGACTTAAACCACGGCCGCCAGACGACTTCGGAATCTACCGAAACTCTTTTGGGCAGTCTCCTGGATTAGGCTGGGAAATGCTACCATAATCCTTGCCTTCAGTTCATCTTTAGTGTTACAAGGAGTTTTCTTGGTCTACCGCTAAACTGCACCACACGTATTAATGGGTTTGCAGTCTGGGAAAGTAGGTGGCTAGATGTAAGGGGTGAAGAGGTCGCAGAAATTATCTGACAGTCGTGACAGAGTCCTCCTGATTGTGTAGCATGGTGCAGAGTTCTGTTTCCAGATATAGTTTCTTCCAGCAGCCACCTTATTGACACAGGGAAACACCCCTCAAGTCACTTGATGCAGACCTCAGAGTTGAGTCTGAGGTCCTGTTGGAAGATGAATGGTGGCCTAATATCACCCATCACTAGTGATCACCCCATACACCATCACAATTTCCATTATAATCATCCAATTCTTTTTGAATCGTCTTCGCTGTCAAAAATTCTAATTAAAGCTCTGAAATGTTTGTATTAAAGCTTCCGGTGTGAATGCCAGGCAGTACAGCATGACGTTTCCAAATTTCTGGTAGAGTAAATTGCGTTAAGATGGTCTTTTTTCTCACAGACGGTGCCTAGCTGATGCTACCTTTCTGTGCAATCAACAAAATCAAAAGGCCGTTAACGCGCCTGTGGGAAATTAATAAATATAAAATGTCGACAATTTACACATCACACCCTGCATATCCCTGAAATTTCAAAAGTCTATTTCTAATTCTAAATTCAGGTGTCCTTTGAATTTATTAATCAACAATATTTATTATTTATATAAAAAAAAAACAAGAAAAAAACCCCAAAGAACTTGTTGAATTGAAGAGATCATAATAAGGCTAATTTATTAATATTTAATGGATTGAACTTATTAGGGATGTAGATCAAATGAAAATTACTTCAATTTTGCGAAAATGAATTCTTCCAACCGGGGAGGTTCTGTCTGCCATAAAATTAAATTAAAATTGTAGCGTTTACATCGGCCTGATCATTAACAAATAGTGCCCTTGTAAAATATGCATCTACCTCAACACCCAAATTAACCATCATTCAGTTCAATCACCTCGTCTAATATATATATATATATATATATATATATATATATATATATATATATATATATATATATATATACATATATATATACATATATATATATATATATATATAATGCTAAAACATTGTTTTAAGAAGTATACTATATATATGTATTACTCTATATCAGGTATAGAGTTTGTATAAATATAAATGTGGACATTGAGATCAACAGAGAGGCGACAGTCTGTTCATACGGAATTCAATCGTCAGGTGTAACGACTGCATTTAAGCATGAAACAGACTGTCAACTTTCATATATATATATATATATATATATATATATATATATATATATATATATATATATATATATATATATATATATGTTTCATTTAAAACGACACGCAAGTTACTACTTTTTATTTGTCTTGTGTTCGAATAAGTGTTTGTATTTTTATTTATTTTTTTTCTGGGGGGCGGACACATAGTCTGTAGAAACTGTCCAAATATTCCATAATTCCGAGAGCTTTTGAGCCTCCTTTTGGCCATTATCAAGGATGATCTTATTTATTCTGTTTTAATTTAGTGTGTGCGTTGTGTGAATGTTTTAAGTGTTGTTAGTGTTTAGTGTTTTTCGTAGTTAATATTATTAAATGTTATTTTTTTTTTTTATTATTAATTCTTCCATTATTTTTAATCTGTTTTTACAAGCGGATGAGGTTATTATGTTTGTATTTTCTACTAGTATATTTTGAATGGAGTCTGGTAAGTTTACGTACGTGTGTTTAAATGGGTTCTAATAGAGATGTAGTCAGAAAGTTGGAACGTAGAGCGTCTGGATAGGCATGTAGCCGTGGGATCGATGTAATTATTTATGAATTCTGATTGTTCAGGATCATAGTTCCTTAAGGGGCATTTGAACTCATAGATAATGCCCGTTCGTTGTAATTTTGATTTGCTCGTGTGTTGTTATTTTAAGGTTAAGGTTAGCGGTTTTAAATTTTTGGTAGTAGTTAATTAATTTGATATTTTATTATTCGGATCAGTTATAATATTTCTAAGTGAAGAGTCATCTTGTTTGTGGTTAACGTGCATTTGTTTTTTGTAGGAAATATTTATGTAATTTTTGACTATATATTCACTATCGTTGTTATTAACTTTGGGGAGAAATAGTCTAATTTGGTGGTCTATATGGTGGTTAGGGAAGCCATTGTTAATTAGTGTCTGTTTTATATTATTAAGTTCTTTAAGGAAATGTAGTCGAGAGGTGAGTTCTGGTGTGCTCTCTTTAGGAAGTGTTTTTTTTACTGATATTTTGTATCTCAATTGGCATTCACTTTTACAATTAAGGTAGAGAGAGTTTATGCTAGTGGGTTTTTTTATATAACGAGGTGATAGATGTGTTGTTGCTACATTCTACAAGATCAACTAAGAATGGGAGTTTAGGTAAAATTAAGGACAGCGTTTTTGTTTGTTTTTTTCAAATGTGTTATTTGATAAGATAAAAATATCTTCTATGTAGCGGACATATTTTTTATGTTTACAGACATGTTTAGATATCATATTTTCTATATGGGACATGTAATAATTGGAAAAGCATAGACCGAGTGGATTTCCCATACTAACACCATTAGTTTGGGTATAGATATTGCCATTATGGTCATAGAATAGGACTTTGTTTTTTAGTATAAATGGTTTGATGGACGGCAAAGGGATAGAATTTTTAGTATACACAGATTTGAGGATAATGCCAATGGTTCGATCAAACCCTTATTTACAAACGTCCCCGAAGATCAAACCTAAACATACACACAGCGGAGACACTGAATTAAACTGAATATATAAAATCATCCTTGATAATGGTTAAAATTATAGCCGAAAGCTCTCGGAATTATACAACATTTGGACAGTTTCTATACACTGTATCCAAAAAAGAAAACACTTCCTCGAGTACAAGAAAAATTAAATAAAAAGCTTAATTGTAGTAACCTGTCTGTCGTTTTTAAAGAAACATGCATAAATTAAGGATTGCTGCTTAAATACGCAATATATATATATATATATATATATATATATATATATATATATAGAGAGAGAGAGAGAGAGAGAGAGAGAGGGAGGGAGAGAGCCATCCACAGACTGACTGTGTTGCTGTATCACAGTTCATCCGATGGTTTCAAGCCTTTTTGGCACCAGTCAGAGATACTACCCCAAAGCTATTTCAACTTTTCCTGGCTTAATCGGTGTTATTATTTTTTTTCTGATGATACTTCAGTGAAAACTGCCTAAATAATAATCATTCAAATTTTCTTAGAAATTCTTTCGGATGTTGTATTCACGCATACACCACAATATTATATATATATATATATATATATATATATATATATATATATATATATATATATATATATATATATATGTTTGTGTGTGTGTGTAAAATAAATATAGCAAATCTAAAGACTATATTACTTCACATATATATATATATATATATATATATATATATATATATATAGAGAGAGAGAGAGAGAGAGACATCCACAGACTGCTACTCTAGTAGTTTCTTTTCTCGCATGAACCGCCTGTGGAACTCCCTTCCCTTTATTTGGTTCCTTGATAATTGCACTCTTCAAAAATTTAAATACAATGAATGTCAATCAAAATCTTTTATGCTCTTGAATCACATCATTTTTTATCCTTTCCTCAATGCCCTACCTCTATGCCCAGTTTTTCTCTTACTTTCACTCTCTGTAACCTCCTGTGTACTAATCGCATTCCCCCTTTGCTTTTGGAGAAATGCTTAAAAAAATTATATATATATATAGTTTATGAAAAACTAGGTATTCCGTATGGGTAAACCTAAGGAGGATAAAATCCAGAGAGCTCAATGTAAATCCAGAGCAAATAATTTAAATAAAAACAGACCACTTTAAGGTTCCATGTAATAAATTATTTCATCACAGCCCTTTTAAAAGGACTGCGGATCATCAGACTTTAATTCCAAGCAAAAAATGAAAAGAAAATTTACACATTTTTGACGGGCCGTATTAAACATAAGTAAATTAACGAAGTGAGGAAGTGACAATAACGTTAGTTTTGAATCGGGTGGATTTTTAAGAACCTGAGATATTATTAATAATTAGATTACACGTTTTGAATCTTTCTATAATAAATGATAAATTTAACATATTTGCTAAGAACGTTAACTGTTATATTTTTCTTTTGTATCTTTTTTATAATTAGGATGCATCTGGTTAAAATAAAATCATTGAGTTTTTCTTTTATTTTTGTTTATATCAAAATGATTACTCGAGTCATTTTTTATCATTTTCTTTAAAGTAAATTTTATTTCTTCGTAAATGTTATAACTTTGAAGTATTTTTGTTGATACATGTTTCCTTTTTTTATGTTGTTTAATTCTCTATAAAAAAATAATGTGTCCGAAGAAGAAATCATTTTAGCGCTAATTGTCATGCTTTTAATAAGTTCTATTTTATACCTGCGAAAAGACACGCTTTTATAATTAAGAAGGCGTGATTTTTTTCTCGATGATTCTAACAGTAAAAATATGTATTACTTGAATATTTACATAATGAAGGAATAAAATTTTCACTGTGAGAATCAACTAAGATGCAACATTAATAATGTAATCCCATTTATTGGACGTTCTCAAGTCTGAAAGAAAGGATCTTATGTATCAAAACAAAACATGTCCACGTTGTAATTTGAAAATGGCACAAATGTTGAAAAATCTGAAATTCACTGTTGTTGCTCATCCTCTGTAGAATGACGACTTGACATGACGAGACATCTATGCGTTCCCCAAATTAAAAAAGGTGGTGAAAGGCCAACAGATTTTTTTTTTTTAATATCGATGTTGAAGACGAAGGTTTTGTTTGTAGATGAATCAAAAGAAAAGAGATAAATATATATATATATATATATATATATATATATATATATATATATATATATATATATATATGGGAAAAAATTTCATGGTTGGGTGAAAAATGTAGATAAAACATGACACGAATATATCTGAGAGCACGCTACTGAAAAACAATTCAGACCATGGTGACATATGAAGAAGCATAAATTTAACTTAATGCAAACACACACACACACACACACACACACACACACACACATATATATATATATATATATATATATATATATATATATATATATATATATATATATATATATTATAAGAAATAAACGAAATTTGGTGTCGATTAATTTTACTGATCGACTTTTACATGTTACGAATAATCCTTCTCAGACAGGGAAGAATTTCGGTCAGAAATTATCCGAAGAAAATACTGGAATATGGACCAAGTCTCAAAATTTCATAATTCATCATCAGGATAGGTAAATACAATCGGTGAGTTTAATGGTGTCACCATCTAGATTAAAAATTAGTAAGTTTCATACTTTCTTTTGTTTATTTAATTTCTAATAAGCTACGATGCTGAAAACACTCATCCCATTAGTGCATGTCGTTGAATTCCTTTAGAAAAGGGGTTGCTCACAATTTAAAATCCACTAGTATAATTAGGCATTAAGTTAGATCAGGCAGAAAAGTTAAAAATTTAAAGAAACTTAATCCAGTCATGGGTTAATTTCGCTATATTATTATTACAAGCGTCTCTCGACTTACGTTGGACATCCGTTCATACAGTGCGACATAACCTGATTTTCGAACTCACTTACATAAGCACCAACGTGTCCGCCTTACGCTTGGGAGGCATAATCAAAAACCAAATGCCTCTCCACCAAAAAAAAAAAAAAAAAAACGACAGAAACGAGAGTTAGCGAATGTAGCATAATCCAATATGGCGTATATCCGATGAAGGAACAACGCCGCGTGACGACGTATTATTTTAGGGGAGATTGCACCGTAAAAACGAAACGCCTTGCATCGGCTCCGACGGAACCAGAGGATCTTCTGTAATATTAGGTTGGTGCAAAAATAATGTCGTTTTCTCACATGTGAGAAAACGACATTATTTTTGCACCAACCTAATATTCAAGCAATTAGAAATAAGCGTTATTTAGTCAAAGAAAAAGAAAGGACACTATTTTCAAGATGAGCTTGGTTACGTACATTTTTGTTACGTACGTTGATGTTGCATTCCATTCACGCAGGCTGCGTTTCATTCGCTTCGTGATGCTGATTATCACTACAACCGTTTTTTTCAAGAGATTTTTTTCATACGCAATTTTATTTAATCTTTTTCTTTCCTTTTTCTTTCAGCCTCCTTTAATCACGCTCTCTTCTAAATGTGACAAAATATTGAAAGTGTTACGTCAGTTAGTTTATTTATCATTATCATTATCATTATTATTATTATTATTTATTTAAGTTCATTATTATTATTATTAGTTCATTATTATTATCATTATTCTTCTTATTATTATTGTTAATTTCAATTCATTATTATTATTATTAGTTCATTATTATTATCATTATTATTATTGTTTATTTAAATTAATTATTATTATTATTAGTTCATTATTATTATTATTATAATTATTATTGTTAATTTAAATTCATTATTATCATTATTAGTTCATTATTATTATCATTATTATTATCATTATTATTATTATTATTATTATTATTGTTAATTTAAATTCATTATTATTATTAGTTCATTATTATTATCATTATTCTTATTATTATTGATAATTTAAATTCATTATTATTATTATTAGTTCATTATTATTATCATTATTATTATTATTATTGTTAATTTAAATTCATTATTATTATTATTAGTTCATTATTATTATCATTATTCTTATTATTATTGTTAATTTCAATTCATTATTATTATTATTAGTTCATTATTATTATCATTATTATTATTGTTAATTTAAATTCATTATTATTATTATTAGTTCATTATTATTATCATTGTTCTTATTATTATTGATAATTTAAATTCATTATTATTACTATTAGTTCATTATTATTATCATTATTATTATTATTATTGTTAATTTAAATTCATTATTATTATTATTAGTTCATTATTATTATCATTATTCTTATTATTATTGTTAATTCCAATTCATTATTATTATTATTAGTTCATTATTATTATCATTATTATTATTGTTTATTTAAATTCATTATTATTATTATTAGTTCATTATTATTATCATTATTATTATCATTATTATCATTATTATTGTTAATTTAAATTCATTATTATTATTATTATTATTATTATTATTATTATTGGTTCATTATTATTATCATTATTCTTATTGTTAATTTAAATTCATTATTATTATTATTAGTTCATTATTATTATCATTATCATTATTATTATTATTATTATTGTTTTTAATTTAAATTCATTATTATTATTAGTTCATTATTATTATCATTATTATTGTTGTTGTTGTTGTTCTTGTTAATAACAGACAGTTCTTTTAGCTCCAAGATAGCCTGTTAATTAGTTTTGAAAAAGGCAGGTAACCTTCAGTTTTTAGACGTTTCTTAGAAATACATAGTGTATCATCAAATTTTGCCCTATGCGCGCCCGCGCACCCGCGCGCGGATATGTGTGTGCGTGCGTACGTGCGCACATACGCGCATGCGCGACTGTTGTGTGTGTCAGCTGTTTTTGTAATAAAATTTTTATTTACCAACAGGTGTGGATAAGAGTTTCAGGATATATTATTTTATGAGCGATATATGGTAGAACTTTCACCTTATCCCCATTAAAATATTGATAATAAATTGTTTTGCGGGTGCCAGGTTTTATTGACGGAAACAAAGCGACTGCAAAATATTTATATTTTAAATCCATATATCCAAAAATATGCAGGTCAACGAAATATATTCTTCTTTTATGTGCCATGAAACTTCAGGACGTAGACAATCATAGCTCTCCACACTTTCCTGACTTTTGTACTTTTGTAGGTCTTAGTAAATTTTGTCCTTTTGCTGTCTCTCCTAAGCATTGTTAAGCCATCCATTTACACAGGCTCGTTAGGTAGGCTTTATCCGTTGTTTACAGCTGTGCCTTTTGCTTTTAATATGTCCTGTGAGTGTCACATTTTCCAAACCCTCTTTTCTCATTATGAGCCCTAGAAACTTCAACTGTCGCTTTCTGATGTTAGGTATGCATGCTTTTTTGTTCTGTTTTTTTTTTTTTTTTTTTTCTATAACGTTCTCATTTTCCTGATCATGGTTGTCACATCATGCGCCTTAAGAATCACTCTTCTGTTGTTTCAAGTGGTTTACATCATCTTTGAGGAGACTGCCTAGCATTCACAGCCATATTGGAGGACTGATATTAAAAAAATAATTCAGTTATCTATTTTTTTCTAACAACGGTGAGGTTTCTATAAGAATATCTGCAGAAGCTGGAGAAAATTAATATGGTGATTGAGAAACAGTTTTTGAAAAGATGATAAATAATTAGAATTTTAAGTAACATTATTTTGCAGGAATATGCACTTTAGTTTAAGATTCTTGACTGTGACCCCCTAATGCTATAAAACTATCTAGGGCAGGAACAATCGACCTGTGTGTGTGCGTAATAAATGTGGATCCCAGTGATATAGTGAAAGAAGGAAGAGTAAATATATAATATATTTAATCATAAACATGCATATGTACCAGTAAGTATATATATATATATATATAATATATATATATATATATATATATATATATATATATATATATATATATAGAGAGAGAGAGAGAGAGAGAGAGAGAAAGAGAGAGAGAGGGGGAGAGAGAAAGTGACACATATATATGTCACTGTCTCTATCACTCTGTTTCTCTCTCTCACTCTCTCTCTCTCTCTCTCTCTCTCTCTATATATATATATATATATATATATATATATATATATATATATATATGGTTGGATAGATGTGAGCTTGATGACAAGCTCACATCTACCCAACCATATATGTTAGCTCTATCTCTGATATTGAGCGCTTTCTAATAAGTACCGCGCATATACTATATAAATAATTATACATATATATATATATATTTATTTATATTTATATACACACACTTTTCACACACACACACACACACACACACACACACACACACACACACACACACACACACACACATATATATATATATATATATATATATATATATATATATATATATGCAAGTATATGATTGGTGTATACGGAAGAAATTCCAATTACGCACAATTACTATTATCAAAAGAGTCCTCAATACAGAGATGAGCGAATATAATTATTTATTTAAAAATTATATCATACATATGTTATAAAATCACTACAAAAATAGCCATGTTGTTTCAACACCTCTGGTGTCTTATCAAGTGATGATGTTGAATGTAGATTGTACAATAAAGGTTTCCCTTTATTCTAAAATCCACATTCAACATCACTTGATAAATAATTCACAGTCAGACATGTGGGATTCACACTTATGCGATCATGTATCTCTGGATACATGACTGACGAGGCAGACTCTTTTCCCGTAGTAGGTTGCCATTTCTTTCTGTGGTAGACCAGTTGACCTCCAAGGCTATAGAACCTGGTCTGCCCTGCTATCTACCCATAGCTGCGGGGAGAAGAAAAGGATTTCCCAATGGTATTAGCACGTAAGTGAATATGATGGATTCGACTGGAATTCGAACTCGGCTCTCGGATTCCTCAATTCGAGCCGCTACTTCATTACTCCACTGTGCCTTACGTTAACCTAAATATTTCTAATAAAAATAGAAACTGATGCTGAACCTCCTATAAAATAGTTGTCAATGTTTAACATACGTAGCCACAAAAAAATAGTGTTTCAACAAAACGGCTTTTCTTGTTACACCGACGTTACTTTTTACTCCGTCAGTAATTTTTATTGCTTTAAGAATTATTCTTAGAATTCTAAGTGAAATCCAAAGGCCTGAAAGTGGATTGGTGCATCTGTGGCCTGTTATCTACAAGGAAAACATATCTACACCGTACAAATTTTATTTTGGAATTATATCTACATAATAAAACGTATGTTACTTTGGCTTGTTATCTTTTCCTTGTAGATAACAAACCAAAGTAGAACGATGTTTTACTACGTAGATACTATTTCAAGTTAAAATTTGTACGGTGTAGACATTTTAGCTGATGTACATAACGTTTATCGCTAGAATTGAAATAAGAAGAAAATTTTTCAATATTTTAATTGCATTTTATTTGTTATATATATATATATATATATATATATATATATATATATATATATATATATATGTTATAATATGTTTTATTATGTAGATATCATTCAAAAATAAGATTGGTACGATGTACATAATTTTACCTTGTAGATATCAATTATTAGACATTTTTCAAACAATATTTATTATGAAAAAAGAAACATAACAATTCAACAACCATCTTCAGGACATATTCATAAAATATAATTAACATTATCAATTCAACATGACAAAGACGACGGACATAATAACAAGACTTATCCAAACAGATAACTGAAAGTTTAAACGGAACGCTGATCATATAAAACTTTCAGTTATCTGTTTGGATAAGTCTTGTTCTTATGTCCATCGTCTTTGTCATGTTGAATTGATAATGTTAATTATATTTTATGAATATGTCCTGAAGATGGTTTATTAGACCGAAACGTCTGACGTTGACATTATATTAACATTAACACAGCATAATTGCATATAAGGATTTTTGTTTGTTTGTTTGTTTTTTTTCCGTATATTTTTATTCATATATATATATATATATATATATATATATATATATATATATATATGCCGTGACAATATTTGGTGGCACAGTTAAGAATATCGCGTGGCACCACATCGTGGTGTGCTGCCACGTCGCGGTTGTTGGGAACTACTGGCCTGGCCATTTGTTTCAATTGGGTATTATTAGAAATGCATCAGGTCGTGTCCCTTTACGACTTTCTATTCTTGTGTGACTCTTAGTTGTTTTGTTTTTCTTCCTTTTGCTAATACCCTGCTCACTTTTACCGACAACCTTTTACACAAGCAGGTCAGGTAAATGGTTCGCTACCTCTCATCTATCTTGCTCTAAATATGCCACGTGAGTGTTGTTGTTTCCAATCCTTCCTTCCTCGTTATGTGCCCAAGGAATATCAGCTGCCTTTTACAAGTTATAGCTGTAGTAGTTTTTGCTAGTTATAAGTGTAAGTATAGCTGGCCACTCGTATTCGAGGATACCCGTCTACTAAGGCGGCTTGCGAATCCCTATTGCAGACGCTTGCTCAGGCGCATTTGTATTTATTCAACACCCACATAGGCCAACTGTGGTTTATACTGCAACTATGCTGAGCAGACCTTAGTTACAGTTTCTGGGAAAGAGCGGGTTATCTATCACACACACACACACACACACACACACACATATATATATATATATATGTATATATATATATATATATATATATATATATATATATATATATATATATATATATATATATTATCAACAAGGCCAGCACACTCAAACCCTCGGCCACGATGAATTGTAACTTTGTACAGGTATTGACGGCCCCTCAAGTGTTCCATCTACCCAATTTTGATCCCAAGGGTTGGGACAACCCGTCGTTTTCAGGCACTTTCCAAAGGTGCTACACGCTGGAATCGGCCTCTCCAATCCGATAATATCAGGAAGTCTCCTAACTGATAAATCGACCATGGTGAGATTCGAACACGGGTCCCATGGTCAGAATGCGAACGTTTTAACCACTCGGTTAGTATAAGTAGTATATAATTATATGTTCTTTCTGTTAACATTTTCTTCAAAACGTCCTCGACACTTAATGGCTAATGTTCATGGGATTTTCATTCTTTCGAAATCTTATCCTTAGAACAAAACTCGGTCTTATAATACGATATCCTATTCATACAATTCGTTTCGTGTTATAGGCAAGTGCAATATTTTAGTGTTAGTCATCGGCAAAACGTTAGAAAACTATTTTTAGAAATAATTTTATCATTGGATATTATATTTATATTGACGGTGGGAAAATGTAAGGTCGACCTAATATGATTTGCTTTTCTTTTTCTTTCTGCAATAGAACTTACCGCAGAATTTCGTTAAAAAACACACGACCGAACAGACGTGAAAATACATAATTTATTAAAGCCTCTTCATGAAATGGTCGACTGAATAATTCATTTGGATCAATTCAATTTACTCTATGCTTATTATTGGGAGTATCATAGTTCTTTAATCTGGATGCGTATAAAATAATCATTTGTCTGGTAATTGATTTTAAAATAAAAAGCTTTCTGCTGAACGACTTGGTACCTGAAAAAGAATATTCACTTGCATTGCGTGATGATCTTTTAAATATTACATCATGCTTTTAATAACGTCTACGCCATACGTTCGAGAGAATGAAAAACGCCAAGGGATTTATTTTAGCATAAAACATTTAGGGTTTTACGAGCAATTTTATCCGATGCTGACAAGGTTATGAGATTCATTGCTAAGTAATTTATTATGGTGATTTTCTAAGCGAAGCTTAGATGTGGCACAAGGCCAAAACGTATTGGGCACCCTGTGGGGATTGAACTCACTGATCAGTGGTAATTATTCTAGCGAGACAAGCTTGCTCTCCAGAAGGCTTACGGCCACATCAATTTGAAACATCTGTTCTCGTATGATCTCCGAAGTTAAACAACGTCGGGCCTGGTCAGTATCTAGATGGGTGATCGCTTGGGAATACAAGGTGCTGTAAGCTTGGATGTGCGGGTGGTGTAATTGTAAATCGGAGAGCCGCGTTTCAGTCCCAGCCGGGTTCATTATATCCACTTATCTGCAAATACTCTTTGAAAAGGTATAAATATATCTCTTCCCCCAGCTATGGATTAATTATTAAGACTTGTATAATCAAACTATTATTATCATCAAAAATCAAAAAAAAAATGTGTAATTAAACCGTTATTATCTCCAATAATCAAATTCCGTACAAAAATATTTTGATTTTGCCATTGAATAACACATAGAGATGTTGATATGCCGCTAAAAAAATAAAATAAAATAAAATAAAAGGAAATCAACCAAGCTTGCTAATTATTACATTACACCGAGGTGCCCAAAACTAACTTTCTAAACTTAACTTAGATGTGGCACAAGACTGAAAATATGGAGCCCCCAGTGAGGACCGAACTCACTAGTTAGTCGTAATTGATCTAGCTAACATTTGCACCATTTCGAAATGTCCCCTAACAAGTATATTGTGTGAGGAAAACAGTTTCAGCTGTGTTGTAAGCTCAATAAGACATTGGTTTATTTTGCAGCATTAAAAAAAAAAAATACTGGCTCTTATTTTAAAATATTAAAAACACTTTAAAATAATTCTCTGTGGCATCTTCTTAATATGTCAATTATTCAAGAAAATTTTAAAAAATTGGTAACTAAAAGGATGCTTATGCTTAGAGTTAAAAAGAGATAGCTGAAATTTATGGACGCATAATGACGAAGGAAAGGCCCTTCGAAGCAGTGTAAAAATTAGCAATTTTGTCTCGCTGGATTAATTACGACTGATTAGCGAGTTCGATCCTCAAGGGGCGCGCCACACTTTCGGCCTTATACCACATATATGATACGCTTAGAAAATAAATTAGCACAGGGTTCTACACACTTTCGGCCTTATACCACATATATACTACATTTAGAAAATAATTTAAGTTTCTTCGGCTTACTTTAATGGTTGTAAGCATAAGTCGCTAGAGCAATTACGTCCGAGTAGTGAGTTCTATTGTCAATGGGAGCGCCACACTTTCGGCATTGTGCTAAATCTATACTATTCGTAGAAAGTCATTTTTGGCATTTCGACGTGGTATAATGATTAGCAAACTTGCCATTCTAGAGCAACTACATTCGAGTAGAGATTTCGATCCTCACTGAGTTTTCTAGCCATGTAGTGAGCCATTTCGGGCAATCTGACGTGGTCTAATGGGTCGCTAGATCAATTACGGCTGAATAGTGACATTGGTCCTCACTGGGGGAGCCATACTTTTAGCTTAATAACTTGCGGAGAGCTATGATATATTTATTTCTTCAGGAAATATATTTAATTAATGATATGAAAGTCAAACACAAGATTTAAATTGTTCTTCCTGAAAAAAGATACGAAATTTGTAGTATTATAATTTCCCTTTTGCTTGTCAGTGTTTAATTCAACTCCTTCTATATAAGCAAAATAGTTTCTTGTATTAATAAAATGCATGTAGGTATTTTATCTTTCAATATTTTGGCTGAAATAACTTTAAACAAATAAGAAATATACAGTGTCTTTGACAGAGTACTTTGTGTGGGACAGTGGTGGGGGGTAATAATTTTCTATGTGGGAGAGAAGCTCCTACGATATCTTACCTTGGGGACGAGCTTTGAAATATATATTTCTGTAAAACAAATAATAATATTAGTAGTAGTAGTAGTAATAATAATAATATATAATAATAATTATTATTATTATCACCTTTTGACTAGATAATAAATATTTACAAGTGAAAGAAAACCTATCAAAATAAAAGGATCTTGAAGTGAAAATCTCCAAAAAATGTGGCACATGAGGATATCAATAATTCCAGTTCTAGTTGGAGCACTCGGATTGATTGAAAAAGTTCCGATAGACTCATTAAATAGATTCCTGGTAGCGCATGCCTTAAAGAAATATCAAAAATTTTACTTATGTTAAAATTACAGCTCACATATTACAAAAAGCTTTATCTATGTAAAATAAGTGTGGGATCTTAGGTTTTGTTCTTGTTTTGTTTTTATAAAAATAATTAGTGGAAAATGACATGAAACCATCTCTGACCTTAGGTCTACGGCCGGGACCAGGAAGGAAATGTGTATACCTTCCACCAGACACACAAAAGTAATAATAACATATTCGTAGACCCCACTGATTTAAATGATACCTAGAAAAGTTAAAACTGAAAAAAAATTGCCTAAGGAGAAATTGTAATTGAGAGTAAGCCCGTAGAGCTCCCGAAAACTGCCATCCATTACTCTACGAGGATTCTCCGAAAAGTTATTGAGTTGTGAGCTGTCTTTTTGACGTGGTGCCTTAAGAAGGCCAGCGCAACTGACGGTTGCACTAGAGAGAGAGGGATCAATGCACGTACCGAGATCAGTGTAACCGACGGTTGCGGGGGCTCGAAGAATTTTTTGTTTCTAGCCCGGGTGTACGCGCTCGGTTCCCCCCGCCTTAAACCGAGCTTGCGTCATAAACTGACCTCATGGTGGTTGAGTAAATAAAAATTGCTCTCGAGTAGTTTGTAACACGTTTATTTATCACTTCTCAGTTGCAGTTTAGGCAGAATGCGGTCAGGGGCGGCTCCGTCAAAAGACAGAATCGCAACTGAGAAAAATTATACTGAGAGGCGCCCAGCCCTGGGAAACAGCTGTCAGAGGCCGCGCATTCTCAGTGCTCCAGAGAGAGGGTCGCGGTGCTCGCTCTGAGGCCAGCGCGACCGACGCTTGCGTGGGCTTGGGCAATTTTTGTTCCTAGCCCTAATGTATGCGCTCGGACTCCCCTCATTAAACCAACCTTGTGTCATTATCTGACTTCGTGGGGTCAAATGGGGCTTTCTCATCTCAAAATTCGTGGGAGAACAAGACTCCAGTTTCGCATTTATTCATACGGTTTCCATAATATAGGTTTTACATAATTAGCTATTATGTTTCTCTAACTCTTCAAATGATGAATGTATGACGAATTCTAATTTCTATTTTCCCATCTTTAGACTATATTAATTTTATTTTATAAATTGTCCCTTGTCACACATGAAATAAAAATAATAGTTTGTACGGAAAATAAGGATTTACGTACATCAAATCGTCTTTAAATTAAGTGGCAGTAGAAGTTTCGTTGGACTTTTGAAAGATAAGCTTAAGCATTAATTCAATACTTAAATGCAGCGATCAATTTTGAGTTCTTCCGAAATTTATTGATGCCTATCACATCTCCTCCTTCCTAGTTATTCTAGATAAAGAATACAATTTTAAACTAGCTGCAATTTTAGATACAAAAGGAGAAAAGTATTACTCCCCAATAACCATGAAAGCAAAGATAATGGCGAGTTAATATATTAATATATATATTTAATCTCACATAATCTGGCAAGCCTGAATCTGAGCTCAACAAAAATCGTTCCTTGAGCGTAACGTTTCTAGGGCTTTTGAATGAGCTACGAAGCATTGAAATCAGAACAGTGGGAGCGGAGGTGTTGCTAGGGCACACCCACGCACGAACACACACACATATAAACTGTATTATATATATATAAGATATAGTGAATTGTAATTATATTACTGAAGCAATTCTTTTTTTCTAATTAGCCAGTAAATTATTGCTATGCTTAATTTCAATGAATCCAACTTCAACTATTGCGGAAATAAAATCACATTTAAAATAAATATATGAATAATTGACTTAAAATGAGTTAAGAGTGTTACAATGAAATATCTCAAGCAAAGCAAACCTGAAAAGGATGGCTTTTATTATAAGTAAATAAATACAGATTGAGAAAATATTCAAGTAAACAAAGCAATTGTTTAAATGAATGTACAGAGGCATATTAATCCGTACATTACTAATTATGTGAAAAAAAAACATTCATGTTACGCAAGAAATATTTATTTGAACAACATAATCTCTTTCCTTGACAATTTACTTATTTAACATTAATCACATATATTGAACATCATACAGTTAAAACTTCAGATAAAAATCGCAGTTGTAACTCACGTTACGGATCTTGGCCATCCAGACGCTTACGTATTTGTATGTATATATCCATGTGTCTATGCCAGTGAATATTTATTTGAATAAATCTAAAACCTCTAAACTTATAGATAAAAATAATAATTCACCTCTTAGAACACAATTATATAGGACACATATTATTTACGAATTTAAATGTCCATTGAGGTACTGTATTCCTGGTCAATCAAATTTCAGAAATAATTATATAGGTCATACTACAACATATTTGACACGAAGACTTACACTACACCTTTCTTATCATAGCTCAGTTAGATCTTAATTAAATACTTATGGAGACCTACTGGACACTATTCGTAACATATTTGTTGACAACACAAATATAATAGCATCATCTATATGCAAAAAAAAAAAATGCTAAAAATAACGGAAGCCTTATTAATAAAAACAAACAAAAAATACAACACTCAATAATATCAATTACGAACATTAACAAAATATCTTGACCGTGTTTTAAAATGTAAACATTATATAAATACATACATACAACAATCCATTTCTTGTTAACAGTTAATATATTTCAAACTTGGAAATGGCTAAATGTATAACCGAAAGCGCTGTGATAAAAAGAACAGTTGGACAGTTTATATATATATATATATATATATATATATATATATATATATATATATATATATAGATAGATAGATAGATAGATAGACATTGACTTCAAGGCGGTGCCAGTCATTTTCATGTTTAATACCAATCGCCAGGCCATCGATTGTGCTTAAGCATGACACTGTCGCTGATGCGTGTTGACTTAATGTTCACTTTCATATTTGCATATCTTC
This sequence comes from Acanthosepion lycidas, assembly GCA_963932145.1. Taxonomy (NCBI): domain Eukaryota; kingdom Metazoa; phylum Mollusca; class Cephalopoda; order Sepiida; family Sepiidae; genus Acanthosepion; species Acanthosepion lycidas. The sequence continues at coordinate 55,810,338 of OZ010579.1, read as the reverse complement.
TATTCCTGATATTGCGCACTTTAATCCATAAATATACCATACATTAAAACTATATTTTATCATATATATATATATATATATATATATATATGTGTGTGTGTGTGTGTGTGCGTGTGTGTGTGCATGTCTGTGTGTGTATATATATATATATATATATATATATATATATAATTACTTATTTAAAATATGATTACAAAACGCTACATAAGAGGTCTCATGTTTCAAAACAAGAGCCAAAAACTTCAATATAATTATTTGAATTAAATTGAATTAAAGTAAGCTCTGTTCCATCTTCAAGCGAAATTTTTTTTGGAATAACTTATTTCTGAAATTTACGTGTTTTAATAGCATATTCATAAATGCTATATTTCTATGGTAACGACTAGAGCGATTGTTTAAATAAAAAGTGGTGTAGGGTGTTAATAATTTGTATCAGTATAGAGTTACTTTCATAGATGTCAAGTCAGAGTAAGGTGGGGGTGTCTAAATTTAAAACGGAATATGTTTTTGCCTGGTCTGGTTTACGTATTTATGGAGATTTATTTATTTTTTATTTTATTTCTTGATGAAAGGGTTTTGTGTATATAAAAACTGCCGTAACATTTGTTTTTTGACGACTTCATAAAGGGTTATCTTTTTTTTTAGGGTATTTAAACTATTTATTTGGGCTATTGATTATAAAAGTTATTTTATTGTATGTTTGTTTTTAAGCTAATTATTCAATGCATAAATTTGATGATGTCGGGAAAAACCGTTAACTCATGTCTATTGTTTAATAGATTTTTATTATTTAGAAACTTAATAATGTGTAGTTTCTCATGAAGGCACAAAGGGCATGGGTCATCCCAAGTTTTACAAGTTCTAGTCTTGTTTATAATTTTCTATTTTACTTTAGATGTCTTATTTATTTTCTTCAGATGCCAAAAATATTTAGATAGAGAAGTCTGATTTCTTTTATTTATATTGTTGAAAGAGCACTTATGTTGCCTCCATCTGGCTTTAAATTCATTCTTCGTGGACCCAATGTATATCATATTAGTATTAGGACTCTCAGTGGATGAGTACATTGCTAAACCACAGATTTGATGCAGCATTTATTTTCTAATGGGCAGTCTTCTGGGTTTCTACAATCACACAATTTTTCACTGTTATTGTCTGATTTAAGTGCAGGGTTTTTATTAATACTATTCGGGCATGGGGGTTTGTTCAGGATTTTATTTTTGTGTTTTTTTTTATTATACTTTCTAGATTTTCAGTGCAGCTGTAACTCAATTTTAGGGTGTTCTTATTAAATATATTACTAAGCCTACTATTGGTGGGGAAGTGTTTATCAATTAAAGCTAAGAATTTCTGTCCTAGTTTAATACTAACCATTTGGTTGAACGGAGGGGTATACCAAATGATTTTTCTTTTCCTGTTTTTTTTTTTTTTCTTCTGGCCAGAGTAATTGTTTCTATAGTTAATGTTTGCATTTTTGTAACCACTATTTTTTAGGGCAGCGTTATAGAAGCTATTGTGTTGTTGTAATATTTCTTTGTTAGCGGAGTTAATGCTATTTTCTATTGATGAGGGTATATGTGTAATTATGGATGGAGGGTGGTTTGACTTCGGTCGTATATATAATGGTTTAGTATTTGGTTTTCTATAAGGTTGGTATGTGTTGCTTGCTAAATCTAGAGTTACGTCGAGGAAGTTTACACTTTTCAATTTAGTACAGACTGTTATCTTTAAGTTAAGATTTTTAAATTCACTAAATATAATTTTTCTGATTTTCTCTATTTTAAAACTAGTAGAACTCCTCACCGCCATAAGCCCGTCATCTCTATACAGTCCGATGTCCTTAATATCAATCTCGCAGTGCGCGGTTCAGTTGAAGAGTATTAAAAGACCAACAAGGTCAGAAGACTCTGCAGAGTCTAATGATCCCACAGTGATGTCAAACAAGTCATTATTGTTTTTTATCCATGGGTCCCCATTATGAATGAGGACAGATTTTTTTGCGCTGAGGATTATATCTGTTTCTTCCTTTGTCAGGTTAGAATACACAGCAGCAAAGTCCAGGGCTGTCGTAAATAGATCCTTCGAAATTGACGGGTAGTAATCCACGATATCGAACTGTATTAGGGTGCAATTCGGTTTATTACCAATATTGTTAAACCAATTGATGACATATTTAGTATTGATCCATAATTTTAATCCAAGCTGTTTTTTTTATTTGGCAAGTAATTCTTTCCAGGATTCTTTTACTGATCTTTTCTATGTCGGGTCGGGTAGGGTTAATTATTTTAGTAGTAGGGTTTTCCAAAAGATCATGTTAATGTTCCTTAAGAGTTATGTAACATTCCTTTTCAGCAAGTTTGCCTACTCTATCGCTAATTTTTAATTTATCAGTTATTTTTTTACTTGCTCTGTTTATGCTATTAACCATATTTATGTTGTTATTGCAAGCTTTTTTATAAGTCCTGGTTAAGTTTTTTTTAATTAAGCTGTTGTAGTCATCAACAGACAATTTGTAGAAGTTGCCAGTTTTGTCAGACGTAGCTAGTATTTTATCACAATCATTTATGCTTTTAACTATTTGGTCGAGATATTTTTGGAAGTGGCTTTTCTTTTTTTGAAAGGAGATGTTGTTGATAATGTTCAGTAGGTCTTTTTCAAATTCGTATAGCTCTTTGTTGAATGGTGCAACTTTTTACTTTTAAAGCCGTAAACTTCGTGTTCTTTATCAGTTGAGTTATTCCTACGAAAGTAGAAGTATGCTTTCCATCTCATTCCTCTAATTAATTCCTCTGATTTTTGTAAAAGTTTAACAAAATAATTCCGTTTGTTTGTGGAATGTTTGTCAAAGAAATCCCGAAATTTACGTTTTCCATATTCTTAAAGAAGTTGTTTTAAAAATAAAGGTTCAGAGTGTTCGACCTTAATTCAGGAGCCAATATATGTGAAAATATAGAGAAAATAGGAAAGAACTGGTTAGGTAAATAATCCAAAGTTCTTTAGTATTTTTGTTATTATTTTTAAAAAATAGTGCTCGATACAAATATATATATATATATATATATATATATATATATATATATATATATATATATATATGAACATTTTCTGGTCACTGATGGTCGGAGCTGATATCTCGTAACCATAACAACCCAAGATATTTTCTTTCACATAATTTATTTTGTCTTTCATTCCGAGCAGGAGACGCAAAATCTAACACTGGTTGGCATACGGTTTGTCATAAAAAAAAGAACAAAACTTTTGCACTTTGCCCTATGTAAATGTATCTACAGTGAGTTGCCAACGTTAAAAAAACGAAAAATTGCCTTGATGTAATCCATCAGAGTATGAAACTCGCTGGTAAAAAAAAAAAAAATATTTGTCTCTCTCTCTCTCTTTTTCAAGATGTCAATGTCCGGAGAATCACTTTTACATTCTGCTATTTCTAGCAGATAAACTAAAGAAATAGAATGACAGAATGAACAAAAACTATGATCTGGAAATAAAATGAAGCCAGCGATGGTACCTACCCTGAATCCGCCATAAACATTCAAGTATGCGGAATTAGTAAATGCGAAACACTTCAACTATCTGGTTATATGGATCAGTTACAACAAATTTAGTACCAGGGTTAGTACTAAGTGTAGATTCACTCAGTGCCGCAAGTTGCTGTCAATCCAAAACTTTAAATCAAAATCTCGAGTCATGTTATTAAATTGTCGCATCAGATCGAGATCTTTATACGGATGTCGGGCATTGTACCAAATCCTTTCAGAAATATCTAAATTGCCAGATGTCTACAATCGCTTTCTCAGATCGATGGATAAAAATGGCAATGAGAGAATGAACACTGTAGGCCTGAGTGAGGATCGTTCATTTAACTGCAAGGATTGGCGATACAGAATCAAAAATACAGAACTATACTAAATATCAAAAATCGTATAACTTGAGGAGTTTCAATGTCAACAAAAATTAAAATGGATTTATCATGAGAGTCAAAAAGAAAATAATGAAAATCAGCTTGCTGACTTTCCCTACTACATCAAAAAAATAATAAATAGGAAGAGAAAGCACCCATGACTACTGGAAGGAGCAATGACTGGTATTAGACATGTGGAGCCGAGTTCGAATTCCAGTTCCCCCCGCTATGGGTAAATAGCAGGACAGACCAGGTTCTATAGCGTTCGATGGCAACTGGTCTACCGCAGAAAGAAATGACAACCTATCAGGCGTGTATCACGCAGGACACATAACTGACTGAATGACTTTCCTGAAAAAAAAAAAAACTGTTGCAATGGAAAGATTTTATAAATTTCAACCGAGGTTAATGCTACATGCTCAGCCAATGAATGCTGAATGTTTCCTTATTAGGAAACGGCTAATATTAATATTACACTTACCGTCTGATGACTTTTGTCACGTCAGGGTATCTGTATATGCGTGCTGTAAAACTAAAAAAATTCATAAATAAAAGTAAAGTTGTGACAGAATGACGTCGAAAGTATTGAACCATCTGTATTTATTAAACTGGATGATGCACTGACGGTCAGATACAAAGGGATATGTGGACAAGTATTTCCCCCCTTCCCCGAAATGCTGTTTGCATGAATGATCAAATACATTCTCAGGATCCTTTATTCCCTCTCGACTACGATTAATTATTCAATATGAGAACAAAAAAAAGTTTGCTTCATACATTAAAGAATATCTCATGCTTTATGACAAACACGTAGGCAAACATCCCCCAAGTCCAAATCTTTGGGAAACGGCCTTTTCTGAAATCAACAGTTATGTATTAAGAGAAAGTGTTAGTGGATAAGGTCGGAGTGAAATCTTTTAACTTTTCAAACAAACAGAGTTTAAAAAACTAGACATTGCAAAATGAACAGTTAGTGTTTATTAGCGAAATGCTAATCTGTTCAAATCGTCATATTATTTGGCCTTGAAATATTTCATAATATTTGCACAAGCGTATATCTTAGCTTTAATTTTCTTTTCTTTCTCTTTTTACTAATATTCGCACAATGTAATGCCGAAGAGCCACTCAAAGTAGAGTGCTATTTGTAGGACTTATATTAGTTCAGGAAAGCACAACCATTAGGAGAATAGAGCTACAGCATAATTTAGCAAAAAACAGAAACGCAAACATGGGATAAAACATTTTGTAAGGCAATGTGTTTTATTTCATTATGATGCTTCTTGATGGTAGATTCTCATGTACGCTGTATGGCAGAACTTAAACTTACCATCAGTTACCCATATTTTTTGCGTTTGATTAACAGCTGGAAAAATTGCAGCTGTCACATACGCAGCAAAGTGATGTCACTGAATGTTTTAATACAAAAACAAATTTAAATCGTTGATATTCATTGATGCTCGTTGAATTTTTAAGGAGATGAAAGATGGGCTGTGAAACGAATTAGCAGGTAATGCCTTTTGTTAGAGGTGAGAGTAATGAGAGTGAGAAGCCAAGTCCGTGCTGATTGTAAAAGAGTAAAACATTTTTGTGATATCATCGTAGTTGTGAAAATGCGAAAAAATGTTGTATAATACATTATTATTCTCTCTGTATCTGATGTAATTTTCATTAAAATATATAACGATACATACGTACATACATATATATATATATATATATATATATATATATATATATATATATAGATAGATAGATAGATAGATAGAGAGAGAGAGAGAGAGAGATAGATAGATAATGAAAGAAATATAAGCAGTAAATTGATGATACTCTCTGAATGGGTACACCAACGAAACTCTGGAGTCGGAATGCTGAAGGTAGCATTAATGAGCTAAGTGACAACATTTTACTAATATTAACCCTATATATATATATATATATATATATATATATATATATATATATATATATATATGTGTGTGTGTGTGTGTGTGCGCGTGTGTGTGTGTGTGTTTGACTCCGGGGGGTCCAACGTTTTACAATAAGGCATTCGATTAGATTGCTAAGCAATATATCACTCCGTTTTGTAGAAGGAATATATATATATATATATATATATATATATATATATATATATATATATATATATATATATTTAAAAGAAAGAGGTTATAGTGGTTCCAACGAGAGAAAAGTGTGTATTTTAATATTTGGGAATCTTCGCCTTTTACTTGAAGACGGTCGCGAGACCAGAAACACGTGTAGTAAAATTATGGAAAATAAAGCATAATATTTCTTTTTTTTTTTTTAAATCCACATTACAACCAAAAACATTTACGGTACCTCTCTTCTTTTTAATATATATATATATATATATATATATATATATATATATATATATATATATATATACTTACACGCTTCGTCTACACGCTATTCCTTCGAAAAGTAAGATATATTCACTACTTGAAATCTTTAAAACAAAAATTTTAAATGAACATTCCATTCATAAATTAGGTTGTAGTTTAAGAAATTTTACAAATCGATGCCAACTTGTTGATGGCCAAGTAAAATTCAAATTTCATCCACTTTTATACACTGTATAAGACGATAACCGAACTATTTTTATATGAAAATCAGAACCATCCTTGAATGAAAGAAGTGTAATGAAGGACAGTTAATTCTATAATATAGATTTTACTTAATTAGCTCTTATGTTTCTCTAAGTATTCAAATGTTGAATGCATAACTAATTCTAATTCCTGTTTTCCCATCTTTACATTATATTAATTTTATCTTATATATTGACCCCTGTTCTGTTACCCATGAAATAAAAATTATTGTTTGTACGGAAATAAGAACCTACATACATCAAATCGTCTTTAAATTAAGTGCATCAGAAGAATTATTGTTGAACTTTTATAAGTTAAGCTTAAGCATTAATTCAATACTTAAATGCAGCGATTAATGTTGAGTTCTTCTGTAGTTTATTGATGCCTATCGCATCTAATCTTTCCTAGATATTGTGATCATGGCCAAACCTAGAGTTCTCGACAGGAGAAAGGTTAAATGCCGCCCGATAGTTTGCCTTTTAAGCTACCTTTTTGGATACAAAAGGAAAATAAAAATTACCCCCTTGAACCATGAAACCAACGATAACGTCTAGTATTATACATTAATATATATTTTTAACCTCGCATAATTTGACAAGTCTGAATCTGAGCTCAACGAAAGTCGTTCCCTGTGCCTAACTTTTGAATGAGCTATGAATTATTGAAATTGGACCAGTGGGAGCAGCCGTAGTTGCTTGTACACACACATGTACAAACACACACATACACTGTATAAGATATATATATATATATATATATATATATATATATATATATGTGTGTGTGTGTGTGTGTGTGTGTGTGTGTGTGTGTGTGTGCGTGCATTTATATATATATATATATATATATATATATATATATATATATATATATATTTAAAAGAAAGAGGTTATAGTGGTTCCAACGAGAGAAAAGTGTGTATTTTAATATTTGGGAATCTTCGCCTTTTACTTGAAGACGGTCGCGAGACCAGAAACACGTGTAGTAAAATTATGTAAAATAAAGCATAATATTTCTTTTTTTTTAAAAAAATCCACATTACAATCAAAAACTTTTACGGTACCTCTCTTCTTTTTAATATATATATATATATATATATATATATATATATATATATATATATATATATATATATATATATATATTATGAATTAATTGATTTCAAATATGGTTTTTTCGCTACACAGTTCTAACCATGTTTCAAAAATGGAAGCTGAAAGTGTCGAATTTAATTTTGTAATTAAATTAAAGACATTAGTTCCATTTTATTCTCAAGCGAATTTTGGAGTAACTTTTAAAATTACTGGGTTTTAATGACACAGTAAAAAAAATCATAATTTCCTTGTCCAAGGATACAGACAAATTCAATTCAGCCAGATAAGGAGTGTTTGCGTGTTCATTATCGCTGTATTTTGATGTATCAGTTATTAGTTACCTTTTGGTAGCGGTAGGGATGTATTTTTCAATGAAATCTGACATCCGTTAAATGCATGTCGTTTGGATTTGTTTTTTTTAATTATTGTTAACGGCAAAAATTCTTAAGGCATTTTTTCCTATTTGTATATTTAAAGATTTTTTGGGGGATTTTAGGTTAGAATACGTTTTATTTAACTACGATTTGAAAAATATTTTCACTTTTAACTTTTAATATACTATATTTCTTTTAAGAACAAGTAAATGTATTAGAATCACTTACTGTATGTAGAATTATTTTCACATCAACTATAAGTATGTATATTACTAGGTCACAACTTTTTAAAAGAAAATTATATTTAAATATTATTTAAGTAAAGTTTATGACAATGACGGCAATAATAGCTAATTAATTTCACTGATTTAGTAAACATTCATTTTTTATATAAACCTATTAATATATTGTTTCTCATGTAAGTCCAAAGGACATGGGTCATTCAATGGCTTACATCTTCTAGCTTTTCATATTAATTTTATTTTACTGTAAGTGTTTTATTGGATTCTTTTAAGTGCTTGTAGTACTTTGAGGGAGGTCTTTAGGTTAGAATACGTTTTATTTAACTACAATTTTAAAAGATGTTTAGGTTAGAATTCGTTTTATTTAACTACAATTTTAAATACAACTTTAAAATATTTTCACTGTTAGTTTTAATAGACTATATATCTTTTTAAAAGAAGTAAATGTATTAGAATTACTTACAGTAAGTAAAATTATTTTTCCATATCAAGTATAGGTATGTATATTACGTTTGTTAAAATTTCATATTTAAATATTATTTAAGTAAAATTTATGACAATTACGTCAAAAATAGCTAATTCATTTCTCTGATTTAGTGAACTTTATTTTTTATAAACTTAGAATATATAGTTCCTCATGTATGTACAAAGGATATGGGTCATTCAATGGCCTACAACTTCTAGCATTTCATCATAATTTCATTTTTCTGTAGTTGTTTTATTGGATTCATTTAAGTGCCGGTAGTACTTTGACGGAGGTGTTTAGGTTAGAATACGTTTAATTTAACTACAATTTTAAAAGATGTTTAGGTTAGAATTCGTTTTAACTACAATTTTAAATACAACTTTAAAATATTTTCACTGTTATTTTAATAGACTTTTTTTCCTTTTTCTTTTTTTTTTCACGTTAAATATAAGTGTTATATTACCTGGTCGCACTTTTTGAATTTATTTTTATTTTTAAATCTTATTTAAGGAAAAGTTTTGACAATTACGGCATAAAATAGCTATTTTATTTCTCTTATTCAGTAATTTTTTATTTTTTATAAACTTAGGAATTTATAGTTTAATATGTATGCACAAAAGACATGGGTCATTTAATGACCTACATATTCTAGCTTTTTTTTATTAACTTCCATTTTACTGTAGGTGTTTTATTTGATTCTTTTAGTTGCCAGAGGTACTTCGAGAGAAATGTTTGATTTTTATATTTATTTATCCTAAATAAACTTTGATGTTGGTTGAATCTTTTTTTGAAATCATGGCTAGTGCAACCTATATATATATATATTTATGTTTTTAGGATTTTCAATCGAATAGATATTGCATTGGTATACTAATGATTCTGTGCGACATTTATTTTGTAATGGGCAATTATGAGGGCTCCTACAGTTACATAATTTTTGTTTATCTTCATCAGTTTTTTATTTTTATTTTTCCATTGTCCAAATTTTTTTGGTTTTGGTATAAGTGTTTATTTAAGATATTAGCATTATGTTTCTTAATAATTTTTTCTAAGTTTTCCGTACAGCTGTAACTCAATTTTATTGTGTTTTTATTAAAAATAGTACTTTACTTTCACTAGGAAAATGCTTGTCTATTAATGCGAGGAATTTTTGTCCTAATTTGTTCTTTACCATTTGGTTGTATGGGGGTGTATACCAAATTATTTTTCTACATCTGTTTTTTCTATGCTTTGCATTTTCCTTTTTTATATAAGTTAGTTTTGGGTTTTTGCAGCCACTCTCTTATAGAGCTTTATTATAGGAATTCATATGCTCATCGAAAATCTTGTCATTTGCTGAATTTGTACTTATTCTTTTACTGATAGATAACGGTATATTTTCAATTATAGATGGGGGTAATTTGATTTAGGGTGTATATATAAAGGATTGATATTTGTTTTTTTATAAGGTGTGTATGTATTTTTATTTAAATCTAATGTTATATCAAGGAAGTTCACTTTTTAATTTAGTGCTAACCGTAATTTTTAAGCCCATGCTTTTAAATTCTTTATATAATACCTTTCTAATTTTATCTATTTTGAAGTTAGTTGAGTTTCTAATAACCATAAGACCATCGTCTCTGTACAAACCAATGTCAGTTATATTAATATCACGGTGCGCTGTAAGGTTGTATAATATAAAAAGACCTATGAGATCAGAAGACTCAGCTGAGTCTAGTGATCCCATTGTGATGTCAAAGTGGTCATATGAATTCTTTATCCATTGCTCACCTTTATGTATCAGTACCGATTTTTTCGCATTTACACTAATTTTTTTCTTCTTCATCTGTAATATCCGTATAGTGGGTGGAAAAGTCCAACGCATTTATAAATAGTTCTTTAGATATTGATTGGTAATAATTACCAATATCAAACTGCATTAGTGTAGAATTGTTTTTTTTTCTTTTATTTAAGTAAATCAGTTTATCACTTCCTTGGTATTAATCCAAGTTTCAGGCTTATTTTTTTTTAATTTCTTTATTCATCCTTTCAAGGATCATTTTACTAATTTTTCCGATATCCAGTCTTGTAGGATTTATTATCCTTGTAGTGGGATTAGCCTCAAAATCAAGTTTGTGGTCCTTTAAGTTTATGTAGTATTCTTTTTTATATAGTTGACCTACTCTATCGCTGATCTTCACTTTATCAGTGATTTTTTACTGCTAATATTGATATTCATAAACACACACACACACACACACACACACACACACACACACATATATATATATATATATATATATATATATATTCATCACCCATCCTATTTATCTAACTCTAAACCAACACATTAATATACAGAGAGAAAGTTTGGGTGAGAGAGTGACAGAGAGTGTCACAGGGAGATCCTCATAAGTGAAATTTCGAAATTAAATGAGATACACTTGAATAATATCTTTGACAAATCTGTATTTCATAAAGAGAAAATATGGCGGTTAATGGGTTTCTCATGTTATATAGTGAAAGTGAATTCCATCTTGGCCAGTAATCAACATTTTACACAGAAGTTAGTTTCATGTGGAAATATATTATTGTCAGTGAAACAAAATTTGCATGATTATAATTTCTATTAGTTAACACTACTGCTTTTCAACTCTTTGAATTTCTCATGTTCTGTTCGATTACTGTTGATCTGTAAGTGAAACTCGTTGACTCAATGAGCGATACATTCACAAAAGCTTCAAATACTTTATCCCGACTTTAAACAATTATTTGTTCGTGAATCAAGTCAATACAGAACTTGATTGTTACAAAAATGGGAAACCTTTTGAAAATTATTTTATACGCGGATATAGATAATATGGCGTATAGTGGAATTCGGTGTCCATTTTAAAAGTAAATCGTGTTGAAATGTTCCTGATCGCTCGTATTTTTTTCTTAAGACAATGTCTAACTTTGAAGAACAAGTTCTCATATTTAGTGTCTTATTTCCCATGTTATTTACTTACTAGCCGAATTACTTGCGCCTTGCTGTGTGTCACACTTTTTTTGTATGGAAACGATGATTGATTTTAAATCATTGTTATAATTTATGGAGAAAAATGATGCATTTCAATTTTACTCTATGCTCTTGCCGACGTGACCTCAATCTTCTGGCTTTCTCCTTTTATATTTTGGATAGGAGTCATTCCCTTGTTTAAATTTTTATTTAATTTAAATGAAAAGGGGAAAAAATTCCAGTTGGATGTTTGTACATCCCCGGAGAACCATATGAGCAAAATATACTTATCCAAATACACTGGGTAAAGTATTTTCAGAATATATATAGTTATAGTGTCTATGTCCCTAGGAGGATTTAGATAACAAACAGAAGCTACAACTATATTATTTACTGGGGCATTGATTGAGCCTTGGTTGGAAACTAATCTAGGTGAAGGAGAACTTTGAGAAAAAATTCTTTTGAAAAGGCAACGAGAAACTATGCATTATCTTTCCCAAGAAGTCGTAGCAGTTCACAGATAATAAAGAAAAGGAGACTGTCATGTTCTCTTATTTCCTGAAGGAACATGTTATTAACAAAATGAGTACTTTATGTACTAAATTCGACATCAACAAGATAATCTTGGATTGATTCTATTGTCACGAGAAGTGTATTTAACTTACTTTTGCGATTTCTTTTCCTGGAGAGAAACTAAATCTCGTTGCTATAGAAACGTATTTCCATGATATCAATTAACCAGAGTCGTTCTCGACTTCTTTTTACTTGTTATTATTTAAAAAAAATATGAGCTGAACTTTTCTTCTTCTTCTTCTTCTTCTTCTTCTTCTTCTTCTTCTTCTTCTTCTTCTTCTTCTTATTCAACTTCAGTGCGTCGTATCCCTTAAGGATATAGACAACCATGGTTCTCTACAATTTCATGTACTCTGTAGCACTTAGGTATGTTTTTCCCAATACCTCCCACACTTTTCTGCCATACAAGCTCGTGAGGTAGGTTACACACAGTTTCTCTATGTTTTTTTACGCATCCAAATTGTCTTGTGTGTTTCAAATTTTCCGAACATTCTTTCCTCATTATATGTTCCAGGAATTTCAAATGTCTCTTTCTGGTTCTAAGTAGAATCATCTTTTCGTTTTTATTTTCCTTAAAACTTCTTTGTTACTCACATTTTTAATCCGTTGTATTGTCAGCATCCTTGCGTGGAAACACTTTTCTGTTACCTCAAGTTTGTTCATCATCTATGAGACGACTCTCCAAAATTAACTGGCACATGGTTGAACTGGTATTACAGAACAGTTCAAAAATATTTTCTTTGTATCGATATTTTTCTGTTTCTGAATTCTTCCATAGCTTTTGGATGGCAACTTTCGCTATTCCAATGCGCTTTCGGATTTCGGTGCCATATTTTCAATGCTCGGTTAGAACTCTCCAGAAGTATTAACATTTTCCTACTTCTTTATTTTATCTTTTTTTTTATCGTGTTCTGGAAATGTACTCAGTTTACTTTCAGGTGAATTTATAAGACAATGATTCAGGAGGAAACAGAACTTCAGGTTACGAAACTAGTATTCGAAAATCTACCAAAGAAGGATACCTCATTTGCTGAACGCAGTTTAGTTAGGCATATAGATTCAAGTATAAGGCGCCTAGTGTGGATTAATCTCACAGGGATAATACTAGGATACACGGTTAACATTCTAATTATTTCTCTATGGCGAGATATTAGTTTAATATATTTATCCCATACTGTGCAGCTTGTGTAACGGTTATCGACGCGAAAATACAAACAGCTAGACGTGTTCAAGTTCCAGCCTCGTCTCTTACGTTCAATTTCCCACTGATACTCTAAACCAATCGTTTCCAAACTATTTTAGCTAATGTCCCACTTTGAATCTGGGATTTTTCTGTGGCCCATGAAATTATCCTAATGCAAAAAAATTACTTCCATTTTGTAGCCCATGATTTGTGGCCCATCTAAGGCAACGGGAAATAACTTTATTTCAAAGAAATCTAAAAAAAAAAAAAAGAAAAAGATCACTGCAAATAAAACAAAAGGAATCTTTGACGAGCTATGATCATTTACTTCCTAAATGGATGCGACATTAAACTAAATAGAAATCACTATAGTGTACATCTTTGATTATTACCCGCGGTTTCCTCCCTGCGGCTGACTGCGAACAAACATGACATATATCTCGCCATTATTACGAAGCTGGACAAGTGGGTTTAATGTCAGCCATGCATTAGTTATTAATCACAGAGCTATGTTATCCCCCTCACTCCGGTTTGGTTTTCCTCTACGTCATTTTCCAGGCCATATAACCTCAAGACTCAGTTTTGCAAATATAATATGTCCAATAGTTTCACCGATTTGTTACGGATAATTCGGAAGAGAGATTGGAAATAAGTGTTGATAGGTTTTCCTGTGGTCCGGTTCAAACTAATCCCCCACCCCGTTCTTTTGAACAGGAGAATCACCCCTTGTTTCCTGTTTAGGATTGGGTTCCTAGTTTATTTTAATGTCTACTTAAACTCTATATTCCTTATGTCTCCGCCTGAATCATGAAATTTTATTCGCTACCTAAATCTTGATCTGTTAAAGCCTTGATTTAGATGTTTGTCTTTTTTGGTATCTTGCCCTTTCTTACGATAATGCAAATCTTAACAGTAACACTTTACTTTGAGTGGCCCTTGGGCCTTGTATTCTGTGAACATTACGGAAAAAAATGTTAGCGTCTGGTTGCTGAGAATGCGTTGATTCTATCAATATATTCGCATTTATTGTTTTCCGATCATTGGAATTTCAATAAAGTGTTCCTCTTTTTCCATTATAAATTACATACCTACGGACTATTAAACACTAACAATGTTTCCATTGCTCCAAATAACTCATGGAATGTATAGATCATTATAATCATCATTATTATCATTCTTGTGACTGGGTATGGCCTTAGGGACGCTGCGTAACTGAGCAGCAGACCATCTTCCTGAATATGTCTCTATTGCGGGCCATTGTCTGAGTTTCTGTGAATCATCTTTCAGTCTCCTCAGTGGCATTGTCAGACCATTTTTCTTCCACCTGTTTCTTGTTTTACTTAGATTTGTAGCTTGCAA
>OZ010579.1:55778045-55790545 GCA_963932145.1 Acanthosepion lycidas | reverse complement strand
CTGATTGTGGAGGTGTAATAGATAGCACCGATGAATCATAAATCGGAGAGCCGAGTTCGAATTCTGGTCGACTTTGCAACATTTACTTAGGAAAAGTATGAATATATCTAATCTCCACTACGTTAAATAGTAAGACTTTTATCTAGAAATATTTTTATTTTCAAAACCAAAAAATGTTAATGCAATATTCACTGCGCTTAAATACATAAAGTCTAAGTACCATAGAGGAAATTACACGTGGGTTGATAGTTCTTAATAAAAGGTTCGTTTTGAAATTGCAAGAAATATCACCTGAACAAGGTCGGAGCCTACAACCACCGAAACATCGTGAATATAATAATAAAGAACAAGAGCCCGAACAATGTAAATAGTTACTATAACTCATCTCGGAAATATAGACAGATTAGATGAAAGTATTTAAAGAAAAAGACACACTGAGGTAAGGAGGATTCCTTTTTCTATATCTTAGTGTTCTTTGGAAAGTTGGAAAATTGAAGTAGTATACGATGATGTCACGTATAACGGTTATCGGAAAACACACACACACACGCATATATATATATATATATATATATATATATATATATATATATATATATATATATATATATATATATATTTATGATTGGAACATATATTGGAATCGTAATCACGATCCAATTCATCAGACCTACAAATTCAAAAAATATATATTTAATTTATACGTCTAATGAATTGGATCGTGATTACCATTCCAATGTAATAAATTATAACCATCGAATATTTGTGTTTGAGCCTTTTGTATTGTATTCTTACTCTGTCCTGGACATTGAGTTCTACCTGGATTCTATCCTCTTGGAAATTTATTCATATACATACATAAATAAATACACACACACACACACACACACACACACACACACATATATATATATATATATATATATATATATATATATATATATATATATATATATAGGAAGAAATATAGTCTTAAGGAGTGCTATATTTATGGGATGAAGGGCTCATTATCAGAGATAGAGCGTATGTAAATATAAATATGAAAGGGAACATTGAAGTTAACACTCAGAGGAGACAGGGTGTTTCGTGCTGGACGCATTATATATATATATATATATATATATATATATATATATATTGACCACTAATATTAGCAACATATATATGTGTGTGTGTATGTGCGCGCGTCCGTGTGTGTGTATGTGTGTGAGAGAGACAGAGAGAGAGAGAGAGCAAATAAATGAAAAAAGTAAAATCTGTTTTGTGATACGTTTCGTTCCGAGAAGCATCTTCAGACAAGTAACGCTTTTTTGTAGGTTGATTTACGTTATACTAAGTGAAAAAATGGTGAAATAAAACGAACCTCAAATCGAAAAGTTAAAGATACCGAGATGCGCAAAATTGAAAGCTTACGATAACATCACGTTGAAACAGTGGCTCCCGTACGATCATCGAAGTGAAGCATCTTCGAGCCCGGTCAGTACCTACATGGGTGACCGTTTGGGAATACCAGGTGCAGTAAGCTTGGATGTACGGATGGTTTAATGGATAACAGCTCCGAATTGTTAATCGGAGAGCTGACTTCCAATTGTAGTTTGCTTCGCTATATTCCCTAAACGCGTAAATACCCATGGGAATGGCATGAAACCACCTTTTCTTCCACTCCCCAGTTGTGGATTAATTAGTAAAACTTGTATCACAAACAAAAAATAAAAACATTATTATCTCAAAAAGCATTGTTACAATTTAAAAAAGATATTTACAGGCTAAATAACTTGCGAAGTGTTGATAAACCATAAGAAAACAAACTTGCCAATCAATCAATCAGCATTGAACTTTAAATATTGGCATTCGATGTCTCATTTATTTTTTTTTTTTTTGTCGATTTTTGGCCTTATCGTTATAATTTTTGATTATTCCATATAGTATTAGTTCTCATTTAGTACTTTTTTTCTATCATCCATAAAACATTTTATTTGGGGACAATAAAACACACATCGTTTCCTTATGTTTCTATTAATACAATGTCAAACTGTTAAAAAAGTCCTAAAATGCTGAAAAAAGGGGCAAAATTAAAAATTGTGCGGCAACACACACAAAAAGGCGGGGAAATAAGATGTGAGTATTATTCTTATTTTTGCGTAATTTAGACGACAATTTTATCGCATATATCCCTCACGAATATATACATATATACATATATAGTGGCTTATTATTTAATTAAATTATTTTACAATATATTAATATACAAAGGAAAAATATATTTATATATACCACTAAATATGAATTGTTTTTAAATCGAAATGCCTGTAAAATAGATATCTACAATTGAATTTCCAAGTGCTTGCAGCCGTAATAAAATTGCTGTGGTAATGATAATATTAGCCGTTTCCTTATAAAGAAACATTCGGCATTCCTTGACCAAACAGCCATAGCTGTTGTCGGTTGAAATTTATAAAATCATTCTCTTAAAACAATATTTGAGGAAAATATGTTTGTCAAGTCCAATGTCATTTCTCTTTTTTATAGTGGTGACGTTTTCCTTCCTAACCTTTTATTTGAAGGAGTGTCAACAGCTTTAATTCTAACAACTGATTTTAGAAAACGTTTTTATTCAGCTGATAGTTTATATATTTCTGAAGGGGTTTGATGCAATGCATGACAGGCGTATGAGAGTTTCGAACTGACGTGGCAATTTAAGGACGTGACTTGAATTTTTATTTTAATGTTTTAGCTTTATAGCAAATTACGGTGTTGAGCGTTTCATTCCAATTCCAGGTCAGAGTTTCTGTTTTTGGAAAGGTTTATCTTGAGTCCTATATTTCTTGTAATATTTGATAAATGATGTTTATTTTCTTTTGTTCAACATCAATGGGAAGCCAATTTATTATATTTAGTGGGGATGCTGAAAAGTTCTCAGTTCAAGTAAAATATCTTCCACACCAAATTGTTTGTTTTTTTCATTTTCTCATGTTATAGGAATTTATTCGTGGCGAGAACTTTTTAGACCCACCTTACAAAGACACAAATACACACAATATACACACACGCTCACATACACACAGAAATACAGACACACACACACACACACACACACATATATATATATATATATATATATATATATATATATATATATATATATATATATTATTGCTCTATAGGTTTAAACTCTAATAATATCTAACAGAAATAAAGCCCAAATGGTTTTATGCCAAAAACCTCAATAACTATCGGTATAAAATACCGCCCAACACACACACACTGTGTGTGGATATAGCGATACATATATATTTTAGCATACACAAACACTCGCATACACACACACACACACACACATATATATATATATATATATATATATATATATATATGTATCGCTATATGCACACATATGTGTATGTGTGCGTCGCTGTATATATATATATATATATATATATATATATATATATATATATATATATATATATATATAATCGTTCATCCCTCGTCCTTTTCACATGAAAATATGATTGCGCTTTGAACTATAGCTAGCAACACAATGGTCGCGCCTTACTATAAGGTATCCGTCAGATGTTTGAAAAGGTATTATGGACAACGGGCAATAGGTCTACAATCGATACGGGACATTAAGCACAAGGTCATCTGGCTCGGCTGACCCCAGCCAGTGCTTGGCAGGACAAATATTTGAACAAACTTGTTCGAGAGAGACAAGAACTTCCCGGCTTGCTCAAAAGATTATAGATTTTTTCTGCGAAATTCTCTCTCTCTCTCTTTCTCTTCCACCTCTCTCATAGAGAGAGATAGATAAAGAGAAAGAGTTTCCAGTTTTTATGTTTGTGGATATAAAATTTAGTGTGAGAGAAAATGACAAAGAGGGCATTGGGTAGATTAAGAGATAAAGGGAAATGAACGAGAAAGATGCAAGATGGAATAAAAAAGAGTAAATTTTGAGGAGGAAGGTTTCTTGTATTAATAATAACAGCATATTATGAAACTGTAAAAGGTAAAATATGATTTGCAGAATGAAAGATAAAACACTATAAGAATACTAAGGCCGGTGCGAACTACCAACAACCCCCCCAAGGAGGGGGCATGCCTGATTGGGTGCCCTAGGCAGTACTTTGTGACTTTTGCTATCATTTGCTTTTTTTTCTATTAAGATTTATACACATTACAAATTAAGCTAAGCACTTCTTTTATACACCGTGTCCTTCAGGACGTAAGCGATCAGGGCTCTCCGCTTCTTAATGTTCCTTGTAACGCTAAATAAGTTTTGTCTTTTTTTTTTTTATTTCCCCTAGTTCCTGTTCTAACATCCACTTGCTCAATCCCGTTAACTATGCTACGCGTTGCTTTCATTTATCTCTCTTTCCCTCTATCCGCCCTGTGAGTATCAGATTTTCCAAGTCCTCCATTCTCATTACGTGTCCCAGAAATTTCTACTCCCTCTTCGTGATGTTAAGTATAAGTTTCCTCTTTGTGTGCTTCCTCTCAAAACCTCATCATTGCTCACATGTTCGGTCCATGATATCCTTAGCATCCTTCTGTAGAACCATACCTTTGTTACCTTGAGTCTCTTCTTCATCTTTGAAGAGACCGTCCCACATTCACTGCTGTAAAGGAGGATAGATATTACGTAGCAGTTCAGTACTTTTGTCTTTGTTACCAACAACACCATCCTGCCTTGTAATACCCTGCGTAACTTTTGGAATATGTCCTTGGCCAACCCAATACATCTTCAGATCTCAGCGTCGCACTTTCTGTCAGAACATTTCACATATATTTAAATTTCTGCACTTGACGATTTTAGTGTCCGCGACCTGTGAGGCGCATTTCGGGTCCATCTTTTTGCTGATGACCATGCCTTTTATCTTCTTGTATGTCATGCTTAATCCCTTCTTCTCGTTCTCCTTCTCTCTGTAGGAGGATTTATTGTTTCGTTTCTCTGTCTGCTATCAGCACGTTGTTAAGATTGTGGCCGCCAATGAAAAGACGAACACATTTCGTTGAGTATTTCATGTAATCCTCGTTTCGGTTTTTGCCCAAATCTGTGAATTTGTTTTGCTCATGTTAGGACTCGAAAAACGCTGTATAAAATTCTCTATTCTTTTAATCCATAATGTTTAATGTGTTAAAATTATTCAACTTTTAATAACAAAAATCTCAAGATGATTTGAAAAATTGCTGCAAATCATTATTTTTTTTTTAAGATAGCTGTTATAATATGTAACTAATTTGTATTTAGATACATTGTATTTATTTTCAGTTTTTCTAGTTGAACTGTTCATCTATATTGCAGATAATCTATTCTTCTATATATTTATGTTACCATATAATTTGAATTTTATATGAATAATACCTTGTGATGTAGAAGAATGGGGAGCTCCAGCTCATAGATTTTTTTTGGAGGAGGGGTTCTGTATCACAGATTCTGTCAGGGCCTTGCACCGGCCCTGAAGAAAACAACACTCGAGGGAAAAGGTAATAAATATAGGCATAATGTGAGAAGATGAACTTAATATAAAAACTGAAACGAAAGGAAGAAAAGAAACGTAAGTCGTAGAGAAATGATATCATTTCAAAAGAGTGAATTATGTCGAAAGGAAGTGAAATAATAAAGAAAGAAATAGATAAAAAAAACCCTGAAAGACAGAATAAAGAAAAAGAAAGAAAGAAAGAAAGAAAGTGATTGGAAGAATAAGACAGAAAAGAGAAACGAAACGAAACGAAACTGCTTACAAGAAGTGAATGAAAAGAAGGAAAAAAAGAAATTAAAATGTAAGAGAGAAAACGAAAGAAACAAAATAAAGACAACGAAGACGAAAATAAAATTGAAAGTAATGAAAAAAAGAAAATATTCTAGAAGAAATAGACAAAAGAAAAATATATTAAAAATAAAATTGAAGGAATAAACCGGATAATATCAAAAGAAAAAAAGAAAGAAAAAAAAATTGAAAACAGAAAAGAAGAAAACAGAAATCACGAGATGGAAGGAAATAAAAAGACAAAGAAAGAACGAAAGAAAGAAAGGAAAAGAATATTATTAAAAATGAAATAAATGAGAATAATATAAAATAGAATGCTTAAAATAGCAGATGAGGACAGAAATGAAGGAAAGAAGAAAAAAGAAAGATATTACAAATAAAAATTTAAAAAAATATATAAACAGAAAACCAAAAGGAAAAAACCAAAGAAATTTGAAAAAAAGAAATCATTAAAAGAAATTAAAATACTGTAGACACAAGGAAATAATAGGGAAGAAATGAAAATACATTGAAAACGAAAAAAAAAATGATAGAATAAAACAGAAAGTGAGAAATTGAGAATTGAAAAAGAAAAATCAAGAATGATAATGGAGAAAAACAAAATAAGAATAAACAAGATGAAAGAATAGAACAGAAAAGAATAAATCTAAAATAAAAAGATTCAAGAAAGAAATACAGAAAGAAAAAACACATACACAAAGATAATATAGTAATATATATTTAATCACAATCCGCAAAAACTTTTATAATTTTCTTTCTGTTCTATTTTTTAAATAATTCTAAAAAGAAAAATAATTTTGGTTGATTATTCATTAAGGTAAATACATTCATCCAAGTCAGAAGAGTGACGTAACATAGTTTATTTTTATTTTCTTCTTTTTAACACTTCTGTTAAACTTCTAAGTTAAATATCACTAAATTGAAGGAATACGATTATTACGAGCATATTATTACAGTTGGTATATTTTAGAAGCAGATATATATATATATATATATATATATATATATATATATATATATATATATATATATATATATATATATATATATTACCAATTTGTGACTGGTAAGGATATTTCCAAGGAGGATATTAATCAAGAGACAGCTCGATGCAAACTACAGAGCATAATAATAATAATAATAATAATAATAATAATAATAAAATAATAATAATCAAGAAGAGCTTAAAAATTCATTTCAGTTATAATTTATTTCGTGAAAATCTCTCTCTCTCTCTCTCTCTCTCTCACTATATATATATATATATATATATATATATATATATATGGAGAAAAATATCAATTTATATATATATATATATATATATATATATGGAGAAAAGATTTATATCCATTTATAGTTGCTTATATATATATATATATATATATATATATATATATATATATTTATTAATAAACTATGAAAAATAATTGTCGTTCATTAAGAATGAATAGAGAAATATTTGTAAAAAAAAAAAACCTAAAGATCAAAATATAAACAATTAATAATTTTTTTCTTCGGAGCAAAACTGAGTGCATTTGCAATCTTGCTAGGTTATTTTTTTTTCTAAATTCACACCAAATAATGTAAACTTACTTGTCGCAAATAATAATTCACTGATAAAATTTAAATCATTTTTATTAAGTTTTTCACACTCTTGAAATTATAAATTATAAATAAAATTTTGTTTAGCTTGCGTCGCAGCAACTTCAAACCTCAGAATAAAAAAATTACCAAAAATCATTTCGTAAGTGCGGATGATATTCAAGGTACTTCGAAGGAATTGTTTTTACAATTCATAAAAACAAAATAAAAAAGAAATCTGTTTTTGATTTTTATATCGGTGTGAACGCGAAAGAAGAACCAGCACATGGAAATCGCGCAGCCGAGTCGCCTACATTTGGAGCGATCGCAATGGTCAACCCAACCAGAGTGAAATAGAAGGTCCTTGCTCTGGGAGAACTTGATGTGAATTCTATCAAATATACATTGTTTTTATTTTAGGGTGAATTAACAGAAAAGATGCGAAAAGTTTATAAAAATCCCAGAAAATCAAAACATAAACAAACTTTATTTTTGGAGGAAAATGTGGTGTATTTGTGTTATGAATAATCAAGAGTGGTCTCCCCTTCTTTTGTTACTCTCTTCATTGAGAGAGCTATTTCTGTTTACTGGGACTATAAAAGAATACTATACACGCAAACCTTGTATTCTCAGTTGAATAAAACTTTCTTAAAGGCTAAACCTGCGTATTTTCGTCATTACAATTTGCAATCTTGTTATTTCAAATAAGAGGGCTATTTTAAAGTGAGTAAAATATCTGAAAACATGTATTTGTCTATAATACGACACCACCCTATTTTTGGCCTTAATTTTCGTTCAAAATATTTCGTATTATACAAAAGCAATACGGTAACACTATTAATGAATATAATATTTTATAGTATCGTATTCCGTAAAGAAAGTAAATGACAAAGCCATAACGATATGTTCCAGTCTGAGTTGATCTGAACATTTCATTTTAAGCTAAATGTTTTTCAAAGAAATTTTCAAAATTCTGAAAATGAGTGCTCGATTGAATTTATGTTTAAAAACAGATACACGGATCAACTCTTTTTATCAGTGCAAAAAAGGCCTAATTTGCGTCATATTTTCATCTTGTTCATATTTATTGCTAATTTCTAACATTACAATTGGTAGATTTTACAAACACGTACAAACATTTTCTTTACAGGATGTAGATATTTTATATGTTGATATTTTCATATGAGCTTATCTCCATAAACACAATGAATAATTCTACCTGGTACCAAAATGATCTGTCAGAGAGTGATATGTTTAGATTTGGAAATATTGTGAAATTATTTATCAAGGAAATTTTCAAATCATGAAAATGGTTGAATAGAATTTTTTTCAATCGAAAACGGTCTGAATCATTTTTAGAATTCATAAAAAAACAAAATACCATAATTGACTTCGTATTCTCTTAGATGCGTGGCTGCATAAAAAAAACAAAAAAAAAAACAACAACCCCCCCCCATCTAAATGTCGTTTGATGTACAGCTGACATATACGCATTACTCCCCTCGGCTTGGAGTTCGGCTTTAAAATTCCAAGTAACAGGATTTCAAAGACCGTCATTATAAAGAGACAAATATTCCTTGTTTGAAGGATTGTCGTAACACAGTCTTCCTTTCAGTATTTCTCAAAAATCGACTTTGTTATGGACTCGGTTAAGCTTGTAAATATAAAATAAATTCGGATTTGAAAATAAACGGGAACAGAGTTTAAATATGAACGTAAGGATTAAGAAAAAGACAAAAAAATAAGTTAGCTCTCTAGCAAGTTTAGGGAGATTATAGATACAGAAAAAAACGATTTCATTTAGACATCAAAACTATTTGTCCTTATGTAAAATCTGATAATTTTCAAATGGATATTTTAATCCGACATTATTTCATTATTTATTACTATTGGGTTGGCCAAAATATTCGTACAGTTTATTAAGCAAATTTTCTGTTTAATAACTGAACGAGCATTTTGGCCAAGTGAGCTTTGAATAAAGACGAACTCCAGTAACCTGACTGCTAAGAGTATGCTTCGACTCTGGTTTCCTCATGTGATAAAGAGAAATCCATTTCGATTTCTGCCAAGAAACACACTCTTCTTTCGTAGGATTTCTTGATGCTGTTTGATATTAATGTCAACGTGTAAGAAAAACAAAAATAGAGATATATACTGAAACACGTGTACCCAGTAAAAATGACGTTCATAGTAATTAATATTTAGTGAATGATATTCAAGACATTCAAACATTAAAAATGTATTCACGGGTCGTAGAGATTGTTTCTTTCTCGTGAAGAGTCAGTTATTAAAATATAAATAAAATCCTTTTATTCTAATGTGTAGAGGATTTTTAAAAATACGCTATTGTTAATCTAACAGAAGGCCCGAGCTATTCAAAGTAGATGGATATTGAATGAGGTTGCTTTATATTTGTAAGAAATTGAAATAAGAAGTGCTGATTATGAGGATATGTAGGATAGATAACAGTTGATCCTGGACTTGATGAAGACTGAGGAAGAGTCTGTTCTACTAAGCAGCGGCTCTATGGAAGAGACTGTCCGAATGGAACTTCCTACTTACAAATGCAATGAGAATGGTTGCAAATCCTCTTGTATACATAGTATGGCGGATCTTAGCTCCGAAGCTAAGAAATGATGGAACTAATAAATACAGCTCTTGGAATATCTGCTAGGTAAATAGCGATAGAGTAGAAAGAGCATCTTTGACAAAGGGATTGTTGGGTGAAAAATAATTCATCACCTAAAAGGCCTTGTAGACGCTTTTGTACCTGGTCATGGTTGGAAAGTGAGGATTAGACAGATTCAGCATATTTTATTTCTATGTCGGGAAGTAAAGAAACATGATGAGTCAGATCAACTTGTTTGGATTTTATTTGATTCTGTGCAGATGTCTTTGATGTGAACATTGGATTTTTTTTTATCCAGATAGAAAAAAAGAAAAGAATTAACTATAGACATCTATATATATTGTACAACGATGTAAATTTGGTGTCTGCTGAAAGAAAATTTCCCGCTGCACGTATCTAAGGGAAGGCGATATAGAGAAAGACAGGCAGAAAAAGGAAAATACTTGCTATGTTCCAATTTAAACTGGATTCTAATCTGGATATTTTTTAATGGCAAGTTGATTTAGAACGTAAGTAAATGTGGCCCCCCATATCTTCTTTTATGTTATCAGTAATTTACCATAATTTCTTTCAGAAGAAAATGGAGTGTTTTTTGTTTTGTTTGTTTTCTTCTGCAGGGTTCAATGTTTTCCTTCTCCTAGACTGGTTGCCATCTAAGGTTAAAAAGTCCAGTATACTATGTTATTTACCGCATAATTGAATACGGAGAATAGATGTATTCATAATTTTCCAAGTGCAATCGGGAAAAATGGCCGAAATAGGTTTGGGCAGATTTTGACAGTGACATGGAGATTCGAATCATTTTACTTACAATCAGAACGAGTCAGTTGAAATTTCTGAGTTACATCACGAGAAAAGATTTCCCAGTGTCCGGGCAAAGTTTAACCTACATGACGGCAAAAACAAGGCTTTTTTCTACTCTTTGTTAATTTTTCTAAAAATATTTAGAAAATCTTCTGATAGATTATTTATTGTCAGCAAATTACTAAATGTTGTACATGTTTTTTTCACATATTTTTTTTTTTTATAATTTAATAATGTTTTATGAATTTTTTGATATTTTTTTTTATATATATTTTTTAATATATTGGTACATGACAAACATTGCATTGTAGATGCTACACATATTTTTTTATCATATTGTAAATATAAAATTATACTTGTAAAAAACAGCGTAATAAAGAAATAGTATTAATTTGTTGTCAATTCTCAAGAACAAAAAAAATGTATAAATTCACTTTCATATATTTTGTTTTTATTAAAATTTGAAACATCGCTTTTTAGAACAATGAGCATTGGCGACTGAGTCGAGGTATTAAGCAGTACTAGCGACGTCAAGAGAAAAACCGTTTTTTTTTTGACACGTCGTTTCTTTAGGTACGAAGGTTAAGCCTTTTCGCCCGGTGATTCAGTTTCCGCGGCATATTGAAGGCAACAGGGACAGAGAAAAACATCGCATTACTAACCTAACGAGCTCTTTGCAAAACGGTTGACAGAAAAGTGATTAGGAGAGATAGCGAAAAGACAAACTTTACGAGGAAATAGAATGAACAGGAAATTAGTTGGGAGTCATGATCGCCCACGTCCGGAAGGGTCAAGGCACATAATAATTATATATTTTTTGTTATATATTTTCGACTAGTTTATCTTATTATAGCACAGAGCTTGCGTCGGTTTGGATTCTGGCACCGTTTCGTAAGCAGTAACTATGGAAAAAGAACGTAAAAAAACCCAAAACAACAGTAAAAAATAAAACGACGCCATTTAAAGGCACCCTCTTATATCTGGAATGCTTACTGAAAGGTCGTGCGACGTAAACCGACCTGAGAGTTGGCATAAAAAAGCAACAATAATTTGAAAGACAAATTCGTCAAAAATACTCCAGCAAAGGAAAAAGTGATGCATGAATTTCGCGGTGTTTGTCCGGATACACAAATGCATATGCATATATTTACGCAATACACACACACACACACACACATATACATATACATATACATATACATATATATATATATATATATATATATATATATACTTTAAACATATTGTTTTTAAATTATTTGTATTTCTTTGCAGGAGTTTGTTTTCGTTATATATATATATATATATATATATATATATATATATATATATGTATGTGTGTGTGTGTGTGTATGTGCAAGCATGTCTGATTAAATAAATTATAGACATTATGTCTTCTTATTTTTAGCATAATCATTTCACGTTCACAAATAATTTCCATGTAGTACAATCAAATGATGCAATAATTGTAATATACGGAAAATATTAGTGAATATAAAATGATTATACTAAAAATAAGCATATATAATGTTTGTAATTTATTTTATAAAATATGATTACAAGACAATTTGCTGCCTAAATGCACAAGTATATATATGCCTGTGTGTGTATTTGTGAATTATCATTTATTTTTTATGCTTATATGTATTTTTCTTATAAGTATATTATATTTGTTATTATCATTATTATTATGATGTTACTGATTACATAATGAT
>OZ010579.1:55758045-55773045 GCA_963932145.1 Acanthosepion lycidas | reverse complement strand
CTCTGATATTGAGCACTTTATCCCATAATATAGCACACCTTAAGACTATATTTCTACATATATATATATATATATATATATATATATATATATATATATATATATATATATATATACAATTATTATTAATTTAAGAATATCAAACATTTAAATATGATTGTTATTAATTAAAGAATATCAAACAGTAGATATTCTTTAATAATAATATTGCTCTGTCTTTTGACATAGAGTTCTTCCTAGATCTATATCCTCCTGGAAATTCCATACGGATTACCGTATTTGTGTGTGTAGGGGGGTGTTTGTGTGTGTGATTGGGCTTGTGTGTATATATTTTATGTTTATAGTATATTTATTATTTTTAGTATAAATCTATATTTATTACTTTTACTATTTTCAGTATATAGGAAGAACAAAAGTTATATTTAATATTCTAATATAAATTTTAACCGTCATGTTACATCGAGCAATATATAAATAGATTCTTATATATATATATATATATATATATATATATATATATATATATATATATATATATATATATATCGATAGATAGATAGATAGGTAGAAGCTGCAATCTTTTTAGTCCCAAACATGCACACGCGCACGCAAACGTACACACACACACACACATATGCGCTTGGGTGCGAACAAGTTGATCAACATTATGCCAAAAATTATATTTTTCACACTCATTTTTTACACCCATTAATGGTGGCTACGGTCATAAAAATAGGTCGATGGACATTAATGGTTATAGGTAAAAACCTAGAATGCATACCGTACATATATATATATATTTTTTTTTTTTTTAGTTTTTATGGTTTATAACGGACTTTACCGTTGACATCAATGGGCTAAATGATCTGGAAAGCATATTTCATTTATAATCCATTTTGTGGTGAAAATATTACACCCACAATACATGTTTTCAATCAAGTTTTTTTTCGGTCTTATTGTTACCTACGAGAAATGTTGAATAGTTTTAACATATTCAACAATATGGATAAAAAAATAGTGACTTCTATATCATGTTTATTCGAGACGTAGCGTGAACAAAAGAAATTCAGATGAAAAAATAAGCTAGAATTACGTCCAATTTCGCGGAGGATTTTCGTTCTTTAATAATCTGTTGTGCTTAGTTTAATTTGCAATGTATATAAAATTAGTAAGAACAAACAAAATGTTGATAGGATAGTAAGTCTTACAAAGGTCTTTCCTGGGTCCCTAACCAGCCTCAGGAGTTTAGGCACCTTCCCTGAATTCCATCCTTAATGTGTGTCCCATTTTGGTGATCTTTTATGAAAACAAATTTGATAATTGCAATACTTTGATAGAAGACGATATTGCTTTTAAAATTATTTCTTTCTCTTAGTAATTTTAGAGAAAATCAAAAGAATCTCTAAAGTAATCAATCCTGACCAGACTTCTCGACTTTCTCAAACATGACGTGGCTTCCCTTTGTCTGTTCTACAAGCATTTTCATGATGCTCTGAATATATTAATTTAAGCGTGCTACTAGATTGGCAACTAGGTTCCACCCTTTTACTGTTGACACCCAAGTGCAACCGCCAATTCAAGTCCAACAATTTCTTTTCTCGCAGTTCCAACCTGTGGAAATCTATTCCGTTTTTGTTTTTGTTTTTTTGCTTCACCGGTAACTACAATATTCAAAAATTAAATTCGGCATTAATTTCCATCTTCTGTCTTCTTGAATCTCATTCATCTTTTGTCTTTTCTTCAATCCTCCTTATTTTCAATCTTCTCTTTCACTTTCACTCCGTGTAACCCTCTTCGTACTAGTGGCATTCTCGTAAAATTATTTAATAATGAAATTAATTTTACTTTGTTAATGTTTATATTAATGTTTTTCGTAATCTTTTTCATTTTATTTGTTTTTCGTTAATTTATTCGTTTTCCCGTTCAGTTTCTTTAATTTTCTGTCAAATCTTCTGTTTCTAATTTTCTTTTTTTTTATTCTTTCATTCATGTTTTCCTTCATAATTTTTCCTTCCCCAATTTTCCTTTTGTTTTGTTATTATTTCCTAATTCATTTGTCTTCTTCTCCTTCTCTCCTTCTCTCAGTATGTACCTACATACCGACGGTAATAGGTTATGGCAGAAGTTCAGTTCAATGAGATTTGACTATATTCATGCATACTGGTCTAAGACAAAACATTACCCAATCCGGGTGACCACTGTTATATTTCTGTTGGTTTCCATTAATTTTTCCTCTTAATTGCCATGAGAAATGTACTACTTCAGTGAAGTTTCGCATTCGTTTTCTATAAATAAAACTGAAAGGACAAACCAAAGAATTATGTCTGCATGTATAATTTTCAAAGAAAAAGAGGCGCAAAATATAGCGACATCATGATGCAAAGAATGTATATGGTATTCCTCAAGCAGCATCATATTGTTATAAGATATTAAATTTAGGAACCGAACATTTGTTTTATTTCTATTTTCTTATTAATTTTTATAATCTGAATTATTTACAATCTTATTTGTATAGTTTTTGCATATGAGTAAATTGAAAATAAGCAAAAACAAAAAGAAACTATTTACACTATTTACATTATTCAGACTATTGTCCTCATCTTTATTGGCATGTTCACGACGTTTCGACCGTTGTACTCTCGGGTTTTCTTCAGGTGATATACGTTGTATTTTCGAACCGAACCATTTATTTAGTCCACCGGGGTAGCCTGTTCTAGTTCCACATGCCATGCCTTTTTTGGATATCTCAGTTTCAGTTATTTCACTTTAATAACTCCTCTCTCCAAGTTATTTGTTTGTTTACCTCTGCTGTGGCCAGGTATTGAACTCACAGCTCTTTGTGTCAAGTCACAAGATGTCTTCAACCAACATTTTTTATCCACTAGGAGACACACGGCCCAGTGGACAAACTTTTAAAAATGCATCATTTCTCATTTTATTCGCTTGCTTTGTCCGTTCGCGCAATGTTTTCCCATCGTTTTTGAACTGTCAGAATTGAAATCAAATTTCTCCTTAAATAATGAGGTTTCGCTATATCCAAAATTTACATGTATGATAATTTACACTATTTATATTCGGAATATTATTCTCAGTCTTATCGATTTTTCACAACGTTTCGGCCGTTGTGTCCTTTGGCCATCCTCATGTGTATATCGACCCGAGTAAGCTAAAATGGAAAAAAAAAAAATAAATAAAAGTACCAAGTAGCAAAAAATAAAAATAAGAACTAAATAATATCCTTACAAATGGACAATGGAACGAGAACAGTCAACACTCGTAGATTAAATAAAGAATTCAGTTCAGAATTTCCTGTGAGTTACCCAGATTAATATACATCTGATGAAGCCTGCAGAGTAGAATGAAACTTAAGTTATTATGAAATAGTTAAAAAATGATGGATTAATAGTTCTGAAAATTATGGTTTAATATTTTGCTAATCTTTTACTAATCTTTCACTAATCTTTGTGGAGAACTATCACTCAAATGTATGATACTTCGCATCAGAACGCCTGCGACTGTGATATTCGATCAATTTCCACCATGTTTTGTCTTTATTATAAACTAAGTTTCTTAGGTACTGGATATGACGATAAACTACATCCAGCAGCAATGCCTCTGATCGGGAGGTTTTGAGGAGCGTGAATTGCTGTTGTTCCCAGGTCCACCCTGACCCGGGGTGGTAACACTTGTTAGGGTCCAAGCTATGGGCAAAAAGTTAATACCCAATGCCAAAACATTATGAAAGTATAAAGATATATTTTTGTAGTAAGAAAAATTTCCATCAACACATTATTAGAAATGGAAGAGAAAAAATACCAGCAATAAGTTTTTGAGGAAAAAAAGTCACCAGAACTCTCCCAAAATTAAATTTCGGCATTACATGACCCATAAAGAGGATTTTAAACAGACCAAACCAAACGTAAGTTTCCTATTGATTTTTTATCTCCCGGTAATCGTTAAACATCACTGGATATTTTTACATAAATATTAACGACCAACTCATGGTTAGTTTAGACATTAAATCCTTACATACGAATATACGCTGTAACATATTGGAGTCATAAGGACAGCTCATAGCAAAAGGAGTACTTCTTGAGTAATACAGAATGACGGAGTCCAACACTTTCTACGTTGGTTTGAATTCCGAATTGTCCTTTTCCTAGGCTGGTCTCCAACCAAGGCTATACATCCCAGGCTGTTCTGCTATTTACCCATCTGGCGAGGCGTGAAGAAAAGAGATAGATTCATAACTTTCCCAATAGTATTTTGACTGTAACATACTCGACTAGAATTCGAATTCAGCTCACAGAATTCTTATTCCAAGACGTTATCAATTACACCACTCGCATATCGATACACGAAAGAAATAAGTTAAGAAATATTTGAATCGTCTACAGTAACATCGAATAAAAAAATCCCCCCACCAAAAAAAAAAAAAAAAAAAAAAATCTAAATGCTTTCTATCGTTAGACAAAATTGTTTTATCGCTTGTTTGGACGATGTTTTATTACTTTGAGGTTGGCTAAGGATAACCGATGTCTGCCGATATGAAAGCTAAGCAAAAATAACAACGGGCGAACGGAAAATCTCATGGCTGCCATCTTTGTGAGTTAATAATAGCGTAAAACAGCCGACACACGAAACGAGACATTTCGACCGTAAAATGTAGAGTTTCTGAATCGACCCCTTTATACTTCTTATTTATTTGTTGTTTCCTGGATACTTTCTACTTGTGATAGTCATATTATTCAAAGTTGTGTCAAACTTATTACATTATGGAAAGCAAAAAAAAAAAAAAAAAAAAAAAAAAAAGATCGCCTGTAGCCTAAGTGAAATGATTAATTAAAAAGAAACAAAGAAGAACAAAGATCTGAACAAAGATATTGAAACAGATTTAGTCTATATTTCTCTGGTTACTAATGTTTTCATTTCTTCCTTATCTAAACTAAGACTGAACGACAAAAATATAAACGACGAAAAAGAGCAAAGAAAAAGAAAGAACAAAAAAAAATCTGATTACTTTAACGGAATAATCATAAAGCAAACAGCCACGAACTAATTAAGTCAAATCATAAACAAGCTGATTAATTAATTATTTAATTAATCTATTGAAATCAAACAGAAGAAATTAATTTTGAGAGGCAATTGATTTTTCAAGAGTTATTACGGGGTAGGCAGCTGCGGGCAGCCATTTTATTGAACTTTCTTTTGTGTTACCAGGTAAGACAGACGCTTTAAAATGTGTAAGGATATTAAAAGAAAACTAATTTTAAAAACAAGTAATTGCACTGAAACTGATTTAAGTATTTTCCGAGTCCTCTTTCATGATAAATAATATACACTTCAGCGAAAAATGTTGTTTGGCGTTGTGTAGAACGGTCTACACCTCGTAGATTAAGACAGATTTTCATAAAAAAAAGTGGTGTTATCTGTTAAGCCCTGATTATGAATCACTTTGAATGAGGATTTTTTTTTGCTTGCGTTAATTCTGTCAAAGTAATAAGATTTAAATTCTCACATTTACAGTATATAGGAGTCTAGGTCTGAGGTCAATATTTCTACTATTCAAGTAGCAGGTACATTCAAAATATTTTTGAAAAAATATGTAAGATCAAATTGTATTATATTATGAAAGTAAAGCGTAAAATTACCTATCTGCCAATCTATCTATATTTCTATTATCAGTCTGCTCATTATCTATCTATCTATCTATCTATCTATCTATCTATCTATCTATCTATCTATTCTCAGTCGTTCATATCTACATATCTATGTCAGCCTGTTCATATCTATCTATCTATCTATCTATCTATCTATCTTCTGTGTGTCAGTCTACTGCCGTTTGTTTTTAGCTATCTTAATCACGGCCTGCCTTTTTTGTATCTCTGGGTATATTCACGTTTTCATTCTCTGTTTCTATCTTTTCCACCCCGATCATTGTTGTCTAAATTTCAGTGGTGAGGAATTTTTACGCTATTCATATTCGGACTGTTGTCCTCATTTTGTTATTGTTATTAAAACGTTTCGACCGTTGTGCACTACTGCATCAGTAGCAGCACTAATTAGAAAGTAGATTAGGTTTAAGGTTTCAAGTTCCCTAAATTACGAGACACTATCCTAGCGGATTAAAGCAATTATTCGTGAAACTTGTGCCATATGAATTCAATACCTAAGCCGGACAGTTTGTACTTGCATTCAATGGAAACCGGCTAGCTATAATTGAGCAGTTTTAAAAATAAGAACTAGACGAGATATCCTTAGAGGGACGAGAACGGTCTACACCTCGTAGATTAAATAAAGGTTTCGGTTCAGTATTCCCTCCTGGAGGACCAGATCGATATAAACCTGATGAAGGCTGAAGGGCAGAATCGACGAAACATTGTGTCAATAACAACACAGATAAGAACATTACTCCGAATATAAACTGTGTAAATAATAATATTTCTATCACTCTACTCATGTCTGGTTCTCTACCCCGCCCTCTCATGTTTATATCTCTATCATGGCCTTGTTCTGTTTCGGCATTTGTCTTGGCCCTGCCTTCTTTATATATTTATCTCGGTCTTTACTTATATAGATAAGTAGTCTCTTCATATCTATTTACGTCTCAGCCTATCTATCGTTGTCTGTTCTTGAATATCTCGATTTCGCTGTGTTTGTATCTGTCACTACCCGTTCCTTTTTTTGTCTCTCTGCGCCGATACGTTCTTTTTTGTTCTCGCTGTTCCAGTCACTTCTTGTTTATCCCTCTGTTACGGTGCTTTGTTATTTGTTTATATTTTGTGGTCTACCTTCGTTTCTCTCTAGCTGTCTACTTGTCTCCCGATCCGTTCTTGTTTCTTTCTCTATCCAAAGAATTTTTATCTATCTATCTATCTATCTATCTATCTATCTATCTATCTATCTATCTATCTATTTGATGCTTTTCATGTATCTCTATCTAGCTAGCTATCTTTGGATATCTATCTATTTATCTATCACAGTCTTTTCCTATATATCTATAGCAGTATTTTCATATCTATCTATCACAGTCTTTTCATATCTATCTATAACAGACTTTTCATATCTCTCTCTCTATCTATCACAGTCTTTTCATATCTATCTATCTATAACAGACTTTTCATATATATCTATAGCAGTCTTTTCATATCTATCTATCACAGACTTTTCATATCTCTCTCTCTCTATCTATAACAGACTTTTCATATCTCTCTCTCTACACAGCGTAACATTTTTTAACCTAGGAAATCTATGACATAAAATATATGGTACCGCGAATAAAATAGATTATCAGAACTTAACTAATGAGAATCTTGCCTCATTATACTTGTCACAGGTAAACTAAGGGTTAAAGGAATGCTTCTCAAAGTTTTTAATCAACGACACACCCAGGAGTAAATGAAAATAACACGGCACACTTAACAAAACTTTTAAATGGTATACATTGAATTGTTATGAAATAAAACCATAGATCTGTTTTTTAAATACGCACACAAATCTGAACTTATTTTATTTCAATGTTTCTATTCAGGCATATATTCGGCTTATCTAGTGTGAAGCCTGTGCCTAGTGGTCTTTTCACAAATTCCTGAGAATATTTCGCGGCCCACAAATGTTCTACGGCTGGACAGTTAATAACCACTGTGTTAAAGTAACGTTTCAGAAATAAAAATACTTAATAAATGTAGGTTTGAAAAAGAATCTCAATTAGCCTTTTTTTATTCACAAATCCTACTATTAACAATCTACAAAATAAATTGGTCAAAGAATGTTCTACTTTGTTATGTGTCTCTTCAGGTTGGAGGCGATCATGACTCTCCACGATATAGTGTCCTTTAGAGCTCTTAAAACATTTTTTTCTCTATTTGCTATCCATTTTAAACCGTGTTCTGTCAGCCATTTACATAAAGTCGTTAGGTAGGTCGACTTTTCTCAATCCGTCTTGTCTTCAATATGTCTTGTGAGTATTAAATTTTCTAAGGCCTCTTTACGCATTATGGATACTAGAGATTTCAACTATCTCTTTCTGGTGTTAAGTATAAGTTCTCATTTTGGTTTTCATTCTCTAAAAGAAATCGTCATTGCTCAGTCCATGTTATTTTTAGCATCCTCTTATACTCAGATTCTCATAGTTCCTTATTATGTTCGACAGAAATCAACTTAACTTTTTTGTAAAGAAAATTTTTATTATGCTATTCCTCGATCTAACCAGTTGGCTGACTTGAACCATCAACAGAGTTGTTATATGGACATTGCAACAGAGATGTTCACCATCAACCATGACATCCTGTTATATTTACATAGAAGTTTGCTATGCGACGAAAACGATTGCAGAATAGCAGACGCAGGTCGAAAATTTATAATGCGGTTCTATGTCTTCGAACATGACCACCTGAGAAATATAAATGTTATCAAAAGAACCATGTGTTTAAATGCAGATTTTATTTATTTTTTTCTTTTAGTTTATCCAGCATTCTTATATTTTTCCGTTTGTTGGGAGAGAGGGAGTGCAAAAATAGTCCGTATTGTCCCAAGCGCTTTCAGCCACTTCTTTTGCCATTTTTAAGGGGGTTTATTTGAAATGTTATTAATTTCTTTCTTTCTTTCTTTCTTTCTCTCTTTTTTCCTTTCTTTCGCGCGTACACACACACACGTGTGTGTGTATGTATGTGTGTATGTCTGCGTGTATGTGTGTCAATAAATAAAGTGATGATTAGCTGTCTTTTATTATCTAACTGGGAATAAGGTCTATAGTAATTATGAAAAACACAATCAATCGGCCAATCTGTTCTTTCTAAGAGGATATTTATTTGCTTAGCTTTTAGAAGGCATCTTTCTCTATTTCAATGAACCATTCAGTAGCGCTCACAAAATAAAAAAGAAAAAAAAAGAAAGAAAAAAAAAAACAAGTCTCTCTATGAATCTCTCCAGATTATTTTTCTTTATTATCTGTAAATTGTCATTGCTTTCTTAGAAAATGTTAGTAGCGTGATTCCTGCCATCCATTTTGCACAAGCGCGTTACGTAATTTACTCCCTTGTTTACTTCTGTTGCACTTTCCCTCTGTATGTCCTGTGTGTCTCAAAATTCTGCAAGTCCGTTTTCATCACTGTGTTTCCCGGACATGTTTAACACTTTCTCATTTGAAGAATAACTGTCATTTTGTTTCTATTTTCCTTAAAATTTCCTCGTTACTTACATGCTCAGTCAATTGTATTTTCAGCATCCTTTTGTAGAACCGCAATTCTGTTATTTCAAGTTTATTCGACAGTAAAGAAATTGTTCAACATTCGTTGCCATGTATTAAGATTCATGTTACATAGCCGTTCCGAAACTTTTTTTATTTTATTCCTAAATGGGTGCCCGCTTCGAAATACTAGGTGATGCAGGCATGGACGTGCAGATTTGAAAATCGGAGAGACGACTTCCAATTTCATTCGGGTTAGTTATATTCCATTACGCAATTAACTTTGGGAAAGTTATGAATCCGCCTCTTCTCTCTCCCACCTATGGGTTAATTAGTAGGACTTGTATCAGAAAATCATACTTTTCTCAAAACTTTCGTATAATCTAAAAATACTTTCTGGCTTTAAATAACTTGTAAAAGATTGATAAAACTTAAAAAAAAAAAAAACAATTTATCGGCCAATCTATTTTTCCTTTATATTTCTTTGCTTATATTTTTGCTTTGCTTTAACTATTTCAATGAGCCATCACATTTCAGTGTGACATTTTCAGTTGCCTGTTAAACTATTTACGAGTTGAATTGCTGTAATTGTTGGATAGTGACATGCCCAATTCGCAGCACATTTCTTAGTCTGTCCCTTTTGCTGTCGTCATATATCTTTTTTTATTTGTGCGTGTATGTGAGTGTGTGTGTATGTGTGTGTGTGCGCGCGCCTTCGTACGTGTACTTCCTGTTAGGGAAAAAATGGTTCTTGAGGTGTGCGCAGACAAAATAATTATTATTACACAAAATGGAATCCGAAATCTGAGTTCAACTTCCAACTGGAACTACTTATGTTGTTGTCCTTTTTGTATCTGCTGTGTCCCTTCAAATTGTAGGCGATCATGACTCTCTACAATTTCTTATCCTTTGTCGCTCTTAGAAAACGACTTTACGTAATATCAAAATATTAACTCTTACATTTTACAGTTGAAATGTTAGATGTAAGTTCTGTGCTGACAGTTTCTTCTCTTCGACTTCTAATTTGGGAAACTCTATTCAAGCTTATTGCTTTCTACTCAAATTTGATATACAGAAATCTAGATGCAATGTCAATCGTTATATTCTGTTTTCGCAATTCTTTTTATTGTTCTCTCTCCTTAATGGTGTTTTCATTTACTCATATTCTTTCACACTCAGTAATGTCTTTATTTCCTTATTCTTGGTTATTTTTGATTAAAAAAAAATAATATACCCATTTGAAACCTGTATGTACTGTACCTTTTTATTTTTTTGTACGGTGATGTACAACCTGCACAAGACCGTAGAATCACTCGAGGTAGAGGGTGACAGAGAAAGAGGCACAGTTTATGGAGATATTTGAGGAAGATAACAGTTATCCTGGAATTTAAGAGATTAAGATTGTAGTCAACAGGGAAGCATCGTTTTGGGAGTCGGTTCCACAAAACAGAGGTTTGTGGGAAAAAGCCAATCGAATACGAAGGTAATGACGGTGGGTTGATACAATGTCCGTGACATAGCAGCTCTTAGATAGAACTAAGGAATGTCGTTCGTCTGAATATTTTTATGGAAATAGCGATCAAGCATCAATAAATCATCACCCACGAGGACGCGAAGACGCTTTTACACTCTATCGAGACAGCAAAGTGAGTAGTTGTTGTCTATATATGCTAGCAGTACTCTTTTTTTCTGCCGACCCTGGTATATTATGAAAAAATAAATAAATAAATAAATAAAATAAAAAATAAAAAAAAACACCACGTATATTTTCGCACTTTTTTCCATAGCTCAAAGAGGAAATATTTATTATTCTCCTGGGTTCAATTTATATATGTACGCTTTTATGTCTGAACGGTTTAAAAAAAAAATGAATCGTTTTGCATTGTTCTTTTTATACCTTTCAGAAATACCACTTTCAATTTTTTTTTTTTTATTACAAATAAATCTCATTGGGAACATAGAAGAGAATACTTATCTGTTATGTAATATTGATGCTCTTATATACCAAGGAATGTTACACAATCTTCTCACAGACTTGAGGTAACATAAATCTGATTCTATAGAAGGATGCTAAATATGCCATGGACTGAACATGTGAGCAATGGCAAAGTTTTTGAGAAAGTGGAAACAAAAAAGAAATCTAATACATAACATCAGAAAGAGATAGTTGAATTCTCTAAGGTACATAAAGAGGATAGAGGGCTTAGAAAATTTGACACCGAAAGGACATATTAAAGACAAAATTGACAGAGGAATGTAGAACATAACCTACCTAACGAACTTGCGTAAATACTTGGCAGAACAGTTATTGTGCAAGATAGCGAAAAGACAAAAATTACTAAGCGCTAAAAAAGACAGGAAATTGTGGAGAGTCGTGATCGTGCCCGTCCTGAAGGATAAACGAGACATAGTAAAAAAAGAATGTTTTTTAAACGTTTCCTTATTTAAATTCTAAATGTTTGACTTTTTAAATGATTTTTCCGGTATTCCGTTTATTGAAGTTTGTGAAAAATTCCCCATTTACAAAAACTCCATCTTGTGTTAGGCAGCAAATAATATTGTCTCGTTGTGAAGTGTTTTTTTTTTTTTATTATTGTTTCAAGAAATACCATGTTACATTATTGAAAAATAAATCTCGTTAAAAACAAAGAAAAGTGTACTTATCTGTTTTCAAATATCGGTGCTTTCATATGGCAGTCAATGCTTGACAATCGTCTCACCTGATGAAGAAAAGACACAAGGCAATGAAATTGTGGTCCTACAAAAGCATGGTGAGGATACCATGGACCGAATATGCAAGCAACGACGAAGTTTTAGAGAAAATGGAAACTAAATAAGAATTATGCTTAACACCAGGAAGAGTCAGTCAGTTATGTGCCATGCGTGATATATACTTAGGCGATCATGTATCTTTCGATACATAACTGACGATATTTTTTCCCCGCAGTAGGTTGACATTTCATTTTATGATAGACCAGTTAACCATCGAAGGATATAGAAACCCGCTTCTCCTGCCATATAGCTGAGATGAATCATACTTTTCCCAAGGGTATTATCACGTAAGATAATATAATGGATTCGACTGGAATTCGAACTCGGCTCTCCGATTACCTCAATCCGAGCTGCTATCCACTACTCCACCGTGCCAGGGCAAATTTAAAGCAAGATGGATAGAAGAAATTAGCGTATAGCCTAGATTACGTAAATGATTGGGAGAACAGGGATTAGGAGAGACAAAATATATTAAGGGCTACAAAGGACAGGGCATTGTGGATAGCAATGATCACCGACGTCCTGAAGAGAAACGGCATATCGAAGGTTTTGAAACATCTCTTTAATTATATTCTAAATACCCTTAAATTATTTTTTGGTATTATTAAATTATTTTTCTTATTGCTACTCATTTTGAGAAAAATTCCAGCCCCACCCAATTATTATAACTCACACCATTTTATTAGACACCAAATAATATATAATATGCGTGCCGTTTTAAATAAACATTCCGAAGGGTAGTTTTAGTTCCGGAAACCAAATTGCCCTGAACCAAATTACCGTGAACCAAATTATTTAAAAAAAAAAAAACGTTCCGTATTATATTATGCCGTGTCGAGAGCGAAAATTGAAAGAAATAATTTCTTCGATTTGGCATTTTATTTGTTATAAGAATATATATATATATATATATATATATATATATATGAAGAAAAATATACGGAAAAAACAAACAAAAATCCTAATATGCAATTATGCTGTATTAATGTTAATATAATGTCAACGTCGGACGTTTCGGTCTAGTAGACATCTTCAGGACATATTCATAAAACGTAATTAACATTAGACTATATTTAATTCAACATGAAAAGACGATGGACATAAGAGTACGACTAATCAAAACAGATAACTGAAATTTTTCAAGATCATTATATTAATATTAAAACAGCATAATTGCATATTAGGATTTTGTTTGTTTTTTCCGTATATTTTTCTTCATACTGTCGGATCTATATCCATATATTTGCTTACATATATATATATATATATATATATATATATATATATATATATATATATATATATATATATATATAGAGAGAGAGAGAGAGAGAGAGACATGTTTCCTTGAATAATTTCTAATTGTTTTTGTTTTTTAATTGGATCCTTTAATATTCACGGCCAAACTTTTTGGCATTGTTATTCAAGGAAGAGAGAACATTACGTGTTGATACTTATTCATTTATTCCGAGAACTTTCGACACTATCACAATGTCACCATCAGAGTGTTGTTTTTTTCTAAAACAAATATTGTGGTGTTCAGCTTTTTTCTAAGAAAATACTTATATATATATATATATATATATATATATATATATATATATATATATATATGCTAAAGAACTGTAGATTTGTAATCTGTCTGTTATATAAAACACTTTATTTGGACATTATATATATATATATATATATATATATATATATATATATATATATATATATATATATGTTAATCATTTCACCCCAAGCAAGGCGGAGATACCCCTAGTACGCAGGGTTTTACAAGGAGTGAAAGTGAAAGAAAAGACTCTGTATAGTTGAAGAAAAGACAAAAAATGAACGGAATTCAAGAAGACAGAAGATGGCGATTGACGTTGATTAAATTTTTTAAGATTGTAATTATCAGGGAAGCAAGTAAACGGAAGTGAGTTCCATAGGCCAGAAGTGCGAGAAAAGAAATCGTCTATGAATCTGTCACATATTTGAACGGGATTAGCTAATATATTAGTGTACATGCGTAACACGCAAGCGTTTGCCGGATACATGTAAAATACATACATTTGAATCCTATCTGAATAACTTACTCTCTGGATAATCTATTTGAGTATATATCTATCAAATTATACTTAAATATTAGGAATGCGCTTATGAAGGATTATTGTTCTATGTATTCTAAAGTAACCTTGTCCATTGGAATTTTCTTTGAATTCATTTTTAGTAAATGTCTCTATCTAATATGCTGGTTGAAAGGAATCAGCAATATATGATTAGTTTTGTATATTCGTTTGCATAGACTTGAATTTATGTTCATGACTTGTCGAAATCTCATGTCAGCAGCAAATAAGCATCGAG
Organism: Acanthosepion lycidas; assembly: GCA_963932145.1. Lineage (NCBI taxonomy): Eukaryota > Metazoa > Mollusca > Cephalopoda > Sepiida > Sepiidae > Acanthosepion > Acanthosepion lycidas. Next base: position 55,758,734 of record OZ010579.1, on the reverse strand, counting down.
AAAAAATATAAAGCATCTTGCATTTTAAAGTATACGACAACATCAGGATTTACAAAAGCTGCTTAATATAAGAGTCATATACGATAAATTTGATATGTTTGAGAGTCGCAATTCGTATCTGTGAATTTTGTTTAATGTTTAACAAAATTTACACATGCGTTTTTGTTACATACAAATTAAATTTACGCTTTAACCAAATGGGGTTTCAATTTATGCTCAGTAAATATTTATAAAGCTTAAATTTTTTTCTAATTTATCTTTTATATTAACTGTGATGAAAAAAAGGAACACTGCTAACATATTTGCACGAGACTTATATTACAGGAGTCTCCACCCCTTCTAAACATTATGAATTTACAGGAAGTGTAATGTTATCTTTCGCTCAAATACCCTTGCAAACGACAAAAATCTGTTTCTGTTATCAGTTAATTACAGCGATGACTTGCCTCTTTTGCCTTGTGGTGTAAACCAATCTAGGCGCACAAATTCTTTGCATTCGAAGCCGGCATGAAGAGAGATGGGCTCTCTTAGGCTGTGTTACACTAAACGCACTAATGCTTCTATTCGTACGTGTACTGCCCCAACGACTCTAATAGGTATCAGCAATCCTTATCATTATTTTATGTGCTGTGTCTCTTCAGGAGGAAGGGAATCACGGGCCTCCACATCTTTTTGTCACTTGTAGCCCT
>OZ010579.1:55713045-55753045 GCA_963932145.1 Acanthosepion lycidas | reverse complement strand
GTGTGAGTGGTGTAATGGTTCACAATTTTTGATCGCAGAACCGAGTTCCAATTCCCGTTGTGTTCATTATATTCACTTCGGCGCAAATTCCCTTGGGAATGTTATGGATCCACCTCTTCTTTCCCCAGCTATGGGTTAATTAGTAAGACTTGTATAATTAAACAATTATTATATCAGAAAATAAATATTACAATCTAAAAAAAAAAGTTCTGGCTTTAAATAACCTGCAAATGGTTGATAAGCCGTAGAAAACTAATCAATCAACACACAAACATAATTCTTCACAAACAGGTAATCCTGAATGTAAACTTTATACTTATAATCTTAATAAGTGTAGCACACGGTCACAGGTATTGTACTGACGAGCGTCATAAAATTCTGCGAAGCTAAACAATATTTCTATGTAAGATATCCTGTACGATTGGCATACTTCAGGCAATGATGAAACACTTATTCTTTATACATGAGTACTTTCAGACAATTAGCAGTAACTTCGCTTGTATTTTACAAACGGTGTATATTACAGAGTCTGTCTATATTTCTGAGATGAGGTATTATGTACAGTATTTACATTATTCGGACTATTGTCCTCATCTTTGTCGCCATATTTATCACAACGTTTCGGCCGTTGTACGCTCCGGCCTCAAGGACACATGACACAATGGATAAAGGCGTTGGTTAGATCCAGTGACAGACCCAAAGAGTGTGAGTTCAATACCCGGTTAAGGCAGTGGAGAACTTTCAGAGGGAAATTAACAGGAGATAACTGATAACTGACATCCATCAAACATGGCACGTGGAACTAGAACAGTCTACCGCAGTGATCGAAATAAAGGGTTCAGTTCGAAATTCCAACCACCTGAAGAAGGCTGGCGCGTACAACGGCCGAAACGTTGTGATAAATATGGCGACAAAGATGAGGACAACAGTCCGAATAATGTAAATGGTGTATATTACAGCTGTGTATTTTTATAGCCACATATTACAGATGTGTATGTGTTTAACCACGGTATATATTACAAATGTGTATTTATTTAACCACGGCATACATTATAGATATGTATTTATTTAACCACGGTATATATTACAGCTGTGTGTTTAGCCACGGTATATATCACAGATGTGTATTTATTTAGCCATAGTATATATTTATAAATATGTATTTATTTAACCACGGCATATATTACAGATATGAATTTATTTAACCACGGCATATATTACAGATATGTATTTATTTAACCACTGTATATATTACAGCCATATATTTATTTAACCACGGTATATATTACAGATATGTATTTATTTAATCACGGTATATATTACAAATATGTATTTATTTTAACCACGGTATATATTACACATATGTACATATATATATATATACCGTGGTTAAATAAATATTACACATATATACATATATTTATTTAACCACGGTATATATTACAGCTATATATATATTTAACCACGGTATATATTACAGCTATATATTTATTTTACCACGGTATATATTACAGATGTGTATTTATTCGTCCCTCTTTGTGCTTACGGGACTCATTTTTTTTATTCTAATTTCTATATATGTCTCTAGGCAAAAATATAATCAAATCCCAGAATAGAATGTATTCCTGATTCCTGAATACAAGGTTGGGGTTAGAATAGTAGGTGAGCTCAAAGAAATGCTAAAATATAATACGCGGGGGTGATGGCGAAATAAAATTGTTATTCATACATGAAAAACGGGAATGAACAAAAATGTTTATGTTTTGATCAATATTCGCTTCCAATGTGAGGTCACCTCACGAGAAGGAGAAAAAAACTGTGTATAAGCGTTAGAGATAGCAATAAAAAGTTATCTCGATTAAAAAAAAAAAAAAAAAAAAAAAAAGACGCATAGTTAGAAATATTTAGAAAACACGTTAGGAGAATGTCTAAGAAATATCTGAAAATATTAATAAGTGGGTGTTTTGGAATAAGAATGTCTTGCAAAGAAATATACCAAAATATTAATATCTGGTGCGGGGAACACTATTTGGGAATCGATAGTGGGCACATTCAGAGCTGTAAAAAGATATTTGCATATAATATGAGGTATTTTCGTGCAGGTGTACCTATGCATTTATTTTTAATCAACTCACCCCTAAGCAAGGTGTTGATGCAATAAGCTACTGGGAATGAAAGAGAAATAAATCATTTTAGAAGGAATGGGAAACCCAACCCTAAACAAGAAATAGGGATAAATTTCTACTCCAGTTTCCAAGAGCGAGGAGGAGTGTTGACCGGATGATAGGCAAACCTAAGTGTTCGGTTTTAAATTTCAACGTATATCACCTGAAGAAGGCCGAATATATATATATATATATATATATATATATATATATATATATATATATATATATATATATATAATTATTTATTTAAAAAATTATGACATAGATATGTTATAAAATCACTACAAAAATAGCCATTTATCAAGTGATGATATTGACATTCAACATCATCACATGATAAGACACCGGAGGTGTACAAACAAAATGGCTATTTTTGTAGTAATTTTATAACATATTTATGTTATAATTTTTTAAATAAATAATTATGTCTGTTTTACTCTATATTGAGCCCTCTTTTAAGAATAGTAATTGTTGGTTATTGGAATTCATTCCGTATACACCATTTATATACTTCGGTGTATATATATATATATATATATATATATATATATATATATATAGGAACAAAATAAATAAGTTGAAGGTCAGAGTCTCCTGAAAATACCACAAGGTTGAAACGAAGGTAGCAGAATATATATATATATATATATATATATATATATATATATACTACTACTAATGATAATCGGCAGGAAAAAAAACACGGATAGCACAAATTATAAGTCTATCAAAACAAATTGGTACCCGATGGAAAAAAAATTGGAAAAAAAGAAAGAGAGATCTGGAAACATGCGAACAGGACTAAACAAATCATGCATTGCCTTAATTTTTAGTCCAAAGATAAAATCCAAGCGAGTACTAAAGCTAAAACTTAGAGTGCTCAATACACTAAGCAGAGCTGGGACAAAGAAAATACGTTCTAAAGTGCCAGGAACAGCCTACCTAGGTTTCACTTAGACGGACTTTCAGAGTAAGCTGGGCAGCTTACCCTGAAGATCCGTTTAGGTGAAACCTAGGTATGCTATTCCTGGCACTTTGGGATCTATTTCATATACTTGGATATATATATATATATATATATATATATATATATATATATATATATATATATATATATATATATCAGGGTGCACTATGCAAATTTTAAGTTTGGCTTAACGACATTTTTAGAGAGTACATTATGAAATATTTACTTATACTTCATGTTCCACCAGGATTTTGTTAATTTGACCCAGAAAATCCTACATAAAACAAAACTGTCTGCCTGATCATCATCATCATCATCATCATCATCATCATCATCATCATCATCATCATCATCGTCAATTGCTTGACCGAGTCGCGTGGGAAGGTTGCTGCGTAGCGGAGCACCTGATCAGTTCTACATATATGGTTTGAACGTCAGATAGGTATTCAATCATGGGTAGCATGTTTTGGGAAAGTAAACCAAGAGAAACCCATTCCTTTACATGTCCGTCTAAAGCCGATCTCCTCCAGTTTGACGAATCGCCTTGCTAACGCACCAGTATCCGTTATATCTGCCGGGAGAACCCTCTTCCATATTCACTGACTTCAGACGGGTAAGTCTTTCGTCCAGTGATGCTATGTAACACCGCACTAGCTATGTGGAGCCCAATCTTCCCTCGTGAGCAAGATGGTCGTTGACCCGACAAAAAGGCTGATCCACTTTTTGAAAAGTTTTTTTCTTAATCCTGCTAGGTGTTGAGCCAATCTCTCTCCAGAGAACCGATGATTTTCCCGACGACCTGATCGTACAATAGGTGTTACTCATAGAGTGATCCGATATAAATTTAGCATAAGAATTATTTAAATTCCTTTCACTACGTCCGGCATGTCGTCAAATAGGAGAAAAAATAACGATTCCAGCACATAAGCAGCCCTCAAATTTTGCTATTGTGGACCTAACAGTCAATATAAATGAGAAAATCCTGATCTTAACATATCGTTGTTTCCAAAGCTGCATAGAAGTTGTAATCGAAGAGAGGAAGTTTTACTGAAATACAACTGTTGTTTGTTTTTTTTTTAATTTTAAATTTTATATCCTATACATGTTTATAAATTTGAAGGAAACGTATAACATCATTTTCTATTGGTCATCTTTTAATTATTTAATTGTATTTTAATTAGATATCAGTTACTCACCTAGTATTAAGTTACTAGCATATCATGATTTACTAAGCGTAGATTAGATGTGACACTAGCCCGAATATTTAGGGCACACAGTGAGGATCGAAGTCGCTGCTCAGTAGTAATTTATCTACGAAGACAGGCTCGCTAATTATTACATCACTTCGAAATTCACTAATTGATTTTCTAAGCGGAGCTTAAGTGTGACAGAAGGCCGAGAGTGTGTAGCACCCAGTGAAGATTGAAGTCACTACTCACTGAATAACTAATCTAGCGAGATAGGCTCGCTAACCATTAAACCACATATATATTGATAGAATATGGTTTAAATTACATATTTAAGGAATATTTTTCCGAATCTTTATCTGTTAGCCTTAGTTTCGTACCCGAGACGTAAGAAAAAATAATTTTATACTGGATGTTTTTTTATTCGACATTATTATTTATTATTGTAAACGTCATTTTAGTGGCTAGACACATTTCTGGTGTTATCCCTATTTTCTTATTTTGTTTATTAAACAAAGAAACTGATAATACTCTTGTTTGATTAAGAAGTCCTACGGAAGCAAAATTCTACCTCTGACAGGAATCGGACCTGCAGTCCTGTTTTTAGAGAAACCACTCATCTATCCGAAGTGTGTTTCTAGCAGATCGGCTACATAGACGAACTGGTCGGACAAAGTGAGGACATGTTTTTCTCGTTGAGACTGCTACGAATTTATATCTGCTAACTTTAGTTTCGTACCTGAAACGTAATCATCTCAAGAGGTTATTGGCATAAGAACATAAATACATCTACCCAATAGATATATCGTTTATAGTAAGAAGAAATAATGTCGGATAATAAATCATTTCCAAAAATGTACTGGTCTTTACATTTCAGGTATTAACCTGAAGTTAGCAGATATAGAAATAAATCCGATTTATACATATTAATAGGCGTAAAAAGTATTAGTACAATACAAAAAAAAGAATACATAATCTTCATTAAATACTTTGTACAATAGCTATTATTCAATTCTACAGAAACCAAACTCTTCTTGTAGTTCTCAATGATTTGCAAATTTTAGTTGTTGTTTTGTTGCATTTTTCTTCGCATATGTTCTTCAGACCCGGGATGTTTGTTGGAGCCTTCGATTGGATTTGAATTTTCAAACAACGTTACAGAATCTCGATTGGGTTTAAACCTAGGGACTGTCTTGGCGATTTCAGGATATTTACATTGTTTTCAGCAAGTCATTTCTTCGTACATTCTCCAGTGTGTTTAGGATCATTATCTTGTTGGAAGATCCAATCAGGAGGAAGTTTTTTTTTTTTGACCGAAATCATAAAATTTCCTTCCAAAATATTTTGATTGACGGTGGCATTTATTCTACCATCTATTATTGATATCTTGCTAGTACCATTTGTAGAAAAACATCCCCAAACCCTGATGCTTCCACTACCAAATTTCACTGTTGTAACTGTGTTCTTTTGTTTGAAAGCATCGCCATCTTTCCTCCATACAAGGTTTCTAGAATTATTAGGTTGGTGGAAAAAATAATGTCGTTTTCTCATATAGTAACATGTGTGAAAAAACGACAATATTTTTTCACCAACCTAATACGTCCAATCAACTCAGTTTTGGTTTCTCCTGTCCATAATACTCTTTCCCAATACGATTTTTCCTTATGCTTATGTTCACGAACGAATTTCTACCTGGCATCTCTGTGTTTTTTCAAAAGCAGTGCAGATTTCCGAGTGTAACGTGAATTTAGATTGTTCCTATGTCCATTTAATGACACAGAATCTTGATGAAAGCAAATCACCCAGCAACTCTTGAATAGTAAACATGAGATTTTGTTTAATTGGCACATTTATTTCCTCGAAGATCTTAAAGAAATCTTCCGTGGAGCACCTGTTCTTCTTTGTTTTCAACAGTTTTGAGAATTTATTCTTGCAAAGAATGAACTAATAGTAGTAAATAGAATATTCAGGTTGTCTGCGATTTTCCTGGAACAATTACCATCTTTCCAGAGCTTAACAATCAGTTCTATTTGCGAATTTGTCAAATCTTTAAATCTTACCAAATGATAGCCATCTTGCACGAATATCAATTACAGAATGTTCTGTTTGTATTGATTACGCTAGTAATAACTGCTGATAACATTGTTGGAACATTCTGGAATATTTCACTTGAATAATCTAGAGTATTAAAGCAATTTAAAAATTAAAATTTAAAATTTGCATTGTACGAATACTTTTTTCACCCATGAAAATGGATAAATGGGATTTATCTGTATTAAATCATTTTTTCTGTCTTCTATACATATTTATTTATTATGCATCTATGCACAGTTAATTATATGAAAAGTCTGTTTGTTCATTAGTTGGAAATACAATAAATTAAAAATGTGCATGTGTACGAATATTTGTTTCCACCATTATACATACATATATATATATATACATATATATATATATATATATATATATATATATATATATATATATATATGTATGTGTGTATATATATATATATATATATCCATACATGCATACACACACACACACACACACATATATATATATATATATATATATATATATATATATATATATACAGTGTAACCCGGATATAAGGGAAACCCGGATATAAGAGAGATTTTCTCTGGTCCCAAATTAGAGCCATACTTACCTAAACAAAATAGACCAAACCCGGATATAAGAGAACCCGGGCATAAGAGATTCTTCTCCGGTCCCGACAACTCTCTTATATCCGGGTTACACTGTATATATATATATATATATATATATATATATATATATATATATATATATATATATATGCACACAGACACACACCACACACACATACGGGATGCGATGGATAAATTATCGTCTAAATTACGCAAAAATTAAAATAAGATTGACATCTCATTTTAGCAGATATGTTTACCAAAACTGCACATACAAAAAAAAAAAAATCTTGAAATATTAAATGGTAAAGTTATTCAAGAAAATTGTCGACTTCGGTATCTCCTGCATCTTTCCCGGGCGGTCTCCTTGTTGCATGTTGAAGTTGTTGAATGGATCCATAATCCTTGCCTCCAGTTCATGTTTGGTGTTACAAGGAGATTTCTTGGTCTCTCGCTGAACTGCGCCCCACACATAGTAACCAAGTTGTTGCAGTCTAGAGAGTTAGATGTTGTGATGTGTTCGCAGAAATCGTCTGACAGCCATAACTTGGTCAGCTGATTTTGTGACATGATGCAGAGACCTGCTGCCAGGTATGGGGTCTTCCAGCAGGCAGCTTCATGACCCAGGAGAAACCACATAAAGGCACTTGATGTAGGTCTCCGCATTGAGTTTGACGTCCTGAGAGAAGATGAATGGAAGCATAACGTCGCCATCACGAATGATCACTGTAAACCCACTCGTAATCCTTCCCCAACCACTCTGAAATGTTCGTATTAGAGCTTCCGGTTCGAATGCCAGGCTGTACAGCATACATGTTCAAATTGCCTTACGTGGTGTAAAATGTTACATATATATATATATATATATATATATATATATATATATATATATATATATAAGTATATGTATATATGTGTGGGTGTGTGTGTAGATAGAGAGAGAGAGGTGGGGAGAGCTACAGGATTACATCTATATAATAGTCAGCTGTTGCAAAAAAACCTTAAGAGTTTACGAGCAAGGACATATTAATCAGTAGCCTGTAAATCACCGTAAATAAATATTTATTGTGTGAAATAAATTATTCCATTCATGAAAATGCTATGGATTTTTAACTTTGACTTTTTGATGTTTCATTCAAATTTAAATGTTGCATTCATTAAACAGTACCAGAAAAACGGACGTCGTCTCATTTTGGAAACTGTCGCAGTATCCAAACTGTTTTGATTTCTCGTACCATATCCTGAATACCATATACGATAAGTACTCGACGTTACTTTTCTTAAATCATTTAACGTAAGCAAGGCGGAGATACCACTAGTACGCAGAGGGGGGGGGTTATAAAGAGTGAAAGTGAGATAAAACTTGGGTATCCCCCAATTTCCAGATTTTCTCTCACATTTACCGAAGAAATTTTAAATGATGAACGGGATTCAAGAAGATAGAAGGTATCGATTGATGTTTAATTAAAATTTTTGAAGATTGATGTTATCAGTGAAGCAAGTAAACTGAAGGGTGATCCGCAGGTTGGTAGTGCAAGAAAAGAAACTGTTGGAGTAGAAGTGGTGATTGCATTTAATTATTTCGAAGGTTAAAGGGTCGGACCTAGATGCCAATCTAGTAGAACGCTTAAATTCACGTAGTATGTGCTCCATAGAAAAAGCTCGCCAGAGTTGCCATGAAAAAATTGTAGAAAAGACAGAGGGAAGACATGTTTTGACAGCATTATGTAATTGGGTTTGAGTAATATATGAAATGAATTCTAACGTTCAACAAAAATTCTGCGATCGATATCTCTCAGTTTGTTCTAATTATTGATCGATCTATCAGTCTATTCATTTCATTCAGTACAGTTCGTACTCCACCCCAGTTTTTGAACAGGAGTAGAGTTTTATCCATTGTTCCTTGTTTAGGTTTGTATTTGCGGTTTCTTCGAAAGTCTGCTTTAACTCTATACTTCTAACTTCTCCGCCTAAACTCTGATAGTTTACTAATTATTTTTTTAAATTTTTTTCATCACAAGGACTGATAGGTTCTTCTATCATTCGGTCAACACATCTCCCTGGTCTTTTGAAGAGTTTTAACCATTGTTTCCTGTTTATGCCTAATTTTCCGTTTTTTTCCCTTTCTTTAGACTTTTAATTCACTGTCGCTCAGAAGCCCCTAGCGTCTTAGTAGCATGAACGCATTGCTTTGGGTGAATTCATTAAAAAAATATTAGCAATATATCTTCCTACATGTGTACTATGGCATATAAAATCTATATCTCAGACTAAAATTTAAAATGGTTAAAGATGCCAAACAAAACTGAGACGCGTTTCGTCCTGTGAAAAGAACTTCTTCAGGCAAAATAATACTTATACTTTTTATTGCTAGAAAGAAGGAATGAAATTTAAAAAAAAATACAATACAAACGTCAGTTATTACCATACGTTGATTATAATTATATACTGGTTTTCATCGTTTTGTGATGTCAACGGACACTAGTTGACACTTTCGTAATGCGGTGCTTACTCATTCCCCCACGAGAATGAGATGTGACACAGGGTCGGATTAATGTGGAGACCCGACCGCGTACACTCGGACAGGGACAAAAATTCCCCTCAGCCCCCGCAACCGTCGGTTGCTCTGGCCTCGGTGCGAGCACCGATCCCTCCCTCTTGTGCAATGGGAGGGCGCAGCCTCGGGCAGCTGTTCCCCAGGGCTGGGAACCTCTTCAGTATAATTTTCCTCAGTTGCCCCTCTGTCCTTTGACGGAGAAGCCCCTGAGCGCACTCTGTCCAAGGACGGAGACGCAACTGAGAGATGATAAATAACACATAAATTACTTGATAGTAATTTATATGCTTTCGTAATGCTCATAGTAGAGAGATGTTGCAATCGCATATACAACTATAGTTTCGCCGTTGAACAATACTGGTGTCAGACGCACTAATACTACTAGCTCGATAATACTCGCTCGAACAGTAATCCGGATAGTGGTCCGAATAGAGAAATAGTACAAAGAATAGAGTAGAGAATAGCAGTCTGTATAGTAATAGAAAATAGAATAGAAATGCGATCCGTATAGTAATAGAGGATAGAATAGAAATAACGACTAATTAGACGTCACGCGACTTCCTACTTATGCGTCACGTGGTCTACTTAATTCCATAAAGTGATCGCCTGTGTTTACTCTCTGGCGATCGATGTTCAAACTCAAGTCTCGTCAGCGGCAATTTATTCCTATATTTTACAGCGTTTCTCTCGATCATAATTGACCTTCGGTTTGTATTTCACCCCTCCCACACTAACTATATATAACCCTAGCAATAAAGAATGTATTTCATCTGAAAATGTCATTTTGGATGTCGAAACATGATCCAGACGATTTTTATCTATCTATCTATCTATCTATATATCTATCTATCTATCTATCTATCTATCTATCTATCTATCATCTTGGTGCCTGGAGTCAGATGTCATTTTGTCCCTTTGTATGCAAATATTGTTCGATCGCAGATGGCACCCTCAAATTCACAGATGTCTACACAGACACGGACTTATACAAAAACCTACATTTAAATCTATACATAAGTGCATACATATACATACACCGTTTTATAGACATATGCTACATGCATAAGCACACACACAAGAATACCAATGTATACGTATATTTATACTCATGCAATACATATACATACGTAAATGCAGCTAGACAAAGAATAAATATTGTGGATTCCGGGATGAAATCCGGTCTCAAATAAATGACAAACGCAGGAATGAAATATAGCAAATAAATGTATTGGCGTAATAATGCAATTGGTAATACGGTTAGTAGATCCAGAAATGCGGTCAGTAGCAATGATAATATATATATATAGTCTGGGAAATTCAGTATCGAAGTATGACTTCCTTCCGAGTATACGTCCTCGCAACTGTGACTCCTACAAAGCGGTTACCTCACGCTCTCACTCTCTCAATTCCTCACTCCCGGGTATTCACATGCAGCAGTATAAGTACACGCTGGGCGAGTCCACTTGTATAAAAAGGCGTGGACCCCTTAACAAATATAAAATCATGTCGATATTTAGAAAATTCATTATAACAAAAGATGCGAAAAATCTTCCAGGATATGCTGAGAAATCGGTACGCATAATTTTAGCCGTAATCATATTAACTTATTAGCACATTAAAATTGCAAATAATTAGGCTAATCGCCGTGTGACGTTGAACCACCGTTGAACCACCGGTTCTCGTACAATTACTGAAGTTAAGCAACGATGAACTTGGTCAGTAACTAAATACGTGCCAATTTGCCAGAATTTTACAAGTGGTCGAATTTTGACGCGCAGAGAAGGATCTGGACTCCCGTCAACCTCTACCGCTGACTAGAAGATTCAGTAAGCTTGAGAGATGATAATGTTGAACCAGCGAGTTAATATTGATGGGGGAACAGATTCGGTTCATTGCTCTTTTTCCTCCTTGCATACTGATAGCGGAGTGGCCTTATTTACACTGTGGCAGCAAAATAAATAAATAAATAAAAAGGAAAAGAAAAGAAACTGTCGCGATCAAGCTCGGGCTTCGATCAAGCTCAGGCTTCGATCAAGCTCAGGCCACAAATAGTACCAACACTATACGATTGTATCTCGGTACGTATAAATTGAGCCGTAATCCTATTAATTTATTAGCATATCATATTTGCAAATAAAACGTTGAAATACTGGTTCTCGTATGATTACTGGAGTTAAGCAACGACGAGCTTGGTCAGTGCCTAAATGAGTAAACGCTTGGGTATATCAGATGCTGCAAACTTGGATGCGCGTTTTCGAATTAGAACTCTCCAATTCCAGTCAGGTTCGATATATTCCCTGACGCGCAAATAACCTTGGGAAATATACGGATTCACATCTCCTCCTACAGCTACGGGTTAATTAGTAAGACATGTATCACTAAATCATTATTATCTCGAATAAAAATTCCTACAATCTAAAAAGATTTTCTAGCTTTAAATAACTTGCAAAGGGTTGATAAGGCGTTAAAACAACTCAGTCATCCAACGAAACAAATAACAACATTCGCATGACCTATGACATATTCAGTTAGTCAAGTTTTTCACACTAAAACTAGTATTAAACAAGTAATTCGGGTAATTTTTTGTCACAATAAACTAATGTTTATATGAGTAATGCTTTCATTTAATTTCAGCATTTAAATATTTCATAATAATTTGGGGGGGTGCGTTTTAATAAAATTATATAAATACACAAATGAAATATCAAGTATGCAGTCCGATTGACGTAATACACAGTTTTGTGCCATGCGTGATACATGATTAGGTGATCATGCATCTTTCAATACATGACTGACGAGGCAGATTTTTTAGCGCAGTAGGTTGCCATTTCTTTTTGCAGCAGACCAGTTGCCATCCAAGGTTTCAGAACCCGGTCTGTCCTTCTATTTACCCATAGCTAGGGAGCCGGAGAAGATGAGGATTCATACCTTTCCCAAGCACTACTTAATCAATAAAAATGAAGCGTTTATGTAAAATACGAAGGTTCACCATAATAACGTTTCAAATCCGGCAGTTATTCAAAAATTATCAACACTTTCACCATAACATATCCTTAGGTTTGTTTCACTGCCTTCTGTTCATATGTGGTTAGAATTAGTACTATTGTAGCCACGTGTTCGAAGTTTTGTGGTTGATCTTGCCAGTTTAATTGCTGCGGTTACAGTGTAAACATGGACGCTTCGCTAGCAGTGGGCATTAACGAGAATGAATGAGCAGTGATCCGATATCTAGGATCGGAACATTTGTCAGGGGCTGAAATTCATTGGCGGCTTTAAAAACAATAGATCGACAGTAAGTGGCCTGAAAAGCATGACTCACAAAGAAGGAGCAGGAATTCCGTCAGCCTCCACTGCTGAAGATTCAGCAAGCTCCAGAGATGGTAATGTCGATCCAGAGTGTTAACATCGGTGAGGTAGCAGATTCGGTTCCCTGATCCTTATTCAGAGTGGCAAGGTTGAAACAACAGCAAAAAGAAAAAAAAAGTCGCATCATGCTCAACCATCGATCACGTGAAAACAACAGTACTATCTATAAGCACGCATGAACAAAAGGCAGTGCGATAAATTTGAAGATATATTATGTCGAAAGAGCTGACAAGTTTTTATTACCCTCGTAATATTATAACATTCTATCAGATTTTCATTCAATGATTTTGTTATTTTGTGTAATGATTCAAATTTAACATTATTTTGTTTTAAGAAATTTTTTATGTTTATACGTTCTTTTTATAGATACAAATATTTAAGTAAATCCTCTGTTTATAATAAACAGTATTAACGACATTTACCTGCCTGAATATCCGAGAAATTTTCATAGAAAATATGCGTCCTCCGAAACCGTCATATAGCCTGGCGTGTTTTACTGATTGAGCCACAGATGAGCGTTTCGGTTAGCAAGATCGAGTTTGCTGTTTTTAAACTAAAGTTCTCCATAATTTTTTCTCGTACATTCATATCTGCTCGATACGGATCCAAATGTAAACAAATGACGTCACACATCAATTATTTTAAGACATTTTTTATGTGTATACGTTCTTTTTTTCATATATATATATATATATATATATATATATATATATATATATATGGTTTCAATTTTTTAATATATGTTCAAAGATTTTAATTTAAGTTTATTATTTTATGAAAAAGTAAGATGTATTTTCAGCAAGAATTTTCCTAAACTGCGAATATGCCCAGACATGTATTTACATGTTGAGAGATGTTAGATGCATCATTCAAATAAAAACTCAACCTACAGGACAACATATAAATAATAAACTTAAACTAGGCATTCTTGAAAGTATCTATATTAAAAAATAAAAAAACAGCCATTAATAAAATGAATACTGCACAAATGTTTTAAAATGTTTACAGTAGATATCTTAAAATATCTAGCTGTTAACAAATAGTCTTAAATAATTTTTTACAAATATTTAGACGTTTCAATAACTTAGTTATTTTTCTTGTCGTTTTTCGTGTGTTGTAATCATAAGATTTACAAATCGTACAGTACATAACCTTAGGGTTTTTCATGTTACAATTAAAAAAATAATTTTCAGAAGAACACAAAACATTTGTCTGAGAAAAAAGATGAACGCAATTTTTGTCTCAGATAAAACAAGGCCCTAACGATGACTTTGTGCTAATGTCGAAAGTACTAGGAATAAATTGGTAATGCAACACCATAGTAATTTCCTTTCTTCCTTTAATAAGGATACTAAGAAACTTGTTCGTGACTACGAGAGGATCGTATTAAAAATAAGTAGACAAAATTTGTCTAAATTATTAATGAGACATGTCTGAATGAAAATAAGCTGCCAAAATATAGCAATAGACACACACACAAACATACACACACACACACACACACACACACACACACATATATATATATATATATATATATATATATATATATATATATATATATATATATGTCGGTCGGTAAATATGACTAACAAGGGACGTTTGTTCATTTGTATTTATTTTTTTCCAGCGTTTTTACATTTTTCCGTTTGGTGGGAGTGAGCGAGAACAAAAACTGTCCATACCGTCTGTCCGCTCAAACGCTTTCGGCCAATCCCTTAGCCATTTTCAATTCTGAAAGCGTTTGGGACAACGGACGATATGTACCGTTTTTGCACCGCCTCACTCCTTCCAAACCGAAAAACGTAAGAACTTTCGAAAAACAAAATAAATAATCAGCAAAATTTTCTTTGTCCGTCATATTTAACGAAAGACGTTTAAAGAAAAGGTTGCCACATAAATATTCATCATATATATATATATATATATATATATATATATATATATATATATGTATATGTATGAGACAGTTTTTCAGTCTATTTTTGTCCGTTTGTTAACCTTTTGGATACCGAATCTCTGGTCTGACCAAGAACTTTTCATTTTTTCATCCGCCTCTCAAATGGTTGCATGCGCGCTTATACATGCGTGTGAGTGTGTACACGCATTTTTGTGTCTGTAAGAGTGAGTTAGAAATACAATGTTAAACCACTTTGCATCCACCGATCTATATACTTTGATATATCTGCAATGTGACACATACATATAGTTACTCGAAATGATTCGTTGTTTCATTGCTCTCTATTGTTTCGGATAGTGAGCCGTGCAGCAAATGCGTAATCACTTACTATTGTGAGCGAATTAAAATAAATTGCCCACACAATCCATAACTAGTCGCTTACCTTAATTCGCCTTTGTCCAGTCCAGCTCGTGTAGTCTATCGAAAACGAACCATTACGCTTTGTTTATGAAGCTATCATGACAACAAGTAGAGGAACAAACAGTCAGTCTAGCGTGACCTTATGAACAAGAATATCACCGTGTGACTACAAGAAAGTCGACAACGCAACCTTCACTTATGCACGACAGTTTTAGAAATGGAATGTTCAGGGAAATAGAGAAATCTGGTTCTATCTATCTATCTATCTATCTATCTATCTATCTATCTATCTATCTATTCTCGATCTATTTATATCTCTGTCTCTATTCTCAGACTGTTATGTATCTATCTATACTCAGTTTTCTTTCCTTCTATCTATCTATCTATCTATCTATCTATCTATTCTCAATTTGTCTATATCTCTCTCTATTCTCAGACTGACATCTATCTATCTATCTATCTATCTATCTATCTCTTTCTCTATATCTTCAGACTGTTATCTATCTATCTATCTATCTATCTATCTATCTATCTATCTATCTCTTTCTCTATATCTTCAGACTGTTATCTATCTATCTATCTATCTATCTATCTATCTATCTATCTATCTATCTATCTATCTATCTATCTGATAATATATTCGACGCCATTGTCCTATTTCCAATTTTACAGACGGCATATTAATCTAATACATTGTTTTGTATATATGTGTTTCTTTCTATGCAATTAGTAATTTTTGTTTATTGGTTGTTCTTATCTCTCTCTTTCTCTCCCTCTCTCTCTCTCTCTCTCTATATATATATATATATATATATATATATATATATATATATATATATATGGTTCGCATATTATAATATTCGACTGCAATATGGTATCTCATTGTTTTGTGTCTTGAATATAATTAAACTATTCTTATTTTTCAAACAACAGTCTTTCTCATCTATCTATCTTCTTATTTTCTTTTCTCTCGATCTGTCTACCTTGTTTGCAAACTGCAGATTTAAATATTTAGCTTTTACATAAAAATGTTTTCTCTGTATTTTTCTTTTTGCTTTTCAGTTTCTTCATCATCATCATTTCTATCTATCTATCTATCTATCTATCTATCTATCTATCTATCTATCTATCTATCTATCTATCTTGTATTTGATTTAATGTGTAACAGGCTTTTGATTTTGACAAATTGGAGCGATAGTTCGTTAGGCCTGCATAGTTCTGTCGTAAATTGGAATGCGTTTCTCCTTGTCAACACAGACAATCATGATGGACAGAGATTGTGAATCGGGGCGGCAACATTGGAGAGGGGCACTCTTCCCGACAGAGACGATTACGGTTAAGTCCACAGAATCTGCCATCAAGACAAGGGTATCTGGATTGATCAAGGGTATCAATTTATCTTTCGTTGATTGTAATTGATCACAACGCTGGGTGAAATAGTGGATCTTCGAAGCGATCGGTACAATTCCCTATTCGCAGATGCAATTAGAATATATATTGTCCAGTTTCAAGGAATCAGGAACAAGGAAATATACGAATGCCGATCGGAATGACAATCCAGCGTGGGTGGCGATTGCTAACATTATTGACTGCTGATAAACCTGGGTCTTGAAAATCGAAGGCCTTACTGTCTAATTTCGTTTTCGATATCGCATTTACGTTTCATCTTCGAAATCTCATTTCTCCTATTGTTCATTGTTAAATGTAATCCTGTATCAGGCACACACATTTATATATGAATGGATCCATCCAAATATACGCGCTGATGTATGAATGTATCCATTTGTCTATATGCCTGCAAATACGCACATACACACACACATAGACACATATCTCTATATATAAATGACAATTTTTGTTTGTCTAAATAAAATTGACGCCTAAACCCGTGAACCAATATTGATGAAACTTTGCATATATGTTAAACAAACATCCAGTTTGTTACTAGGCCATTTATTTAAAAAAAAAAAAAAAATCTATAATCGATCTGATTATAAATCGCATTTCATTGCCGGTTCTTATGCGAAGCGCTGTTTACATGTTTAGCGATGTGTTTAGGCAAGGGAGATAATTGGTCTCGCAAACTTTTCAGAAATTAAGATACACGTTTTACGAAATAACTCTTATGAAGCTTAAAATTCCAGACAGATATGGATCTTTGTTCAATTTAAATATATATATATATATATTTTTTTTGAACAATAAAAAAATATTAAAAAATTAAAATCTTCAGACACACTGGGTTGTAGATTTATATTCTTTCATTTTTTTATTATTATTTGATTTATATTCTTCGACTAGTTTCGGCCAAAATGGCCATCATCGGAAGAAGAAATATTTCTGCTTGCTGCTAGCAGTGAACTACAGAATATATATATATATATATATATATATATATATATATATATATATATATATATATATATATATATATATATGAGACACCAGCTGAATGAATCGCAGGTTATTTATTTAACGCATTAATTGAATATAAACTTTCTTTGAATACGATCTCCGTGGTGTGTTGACATTGCAAAAAAATAATTTGATGTGATTTCTTTAAAAATAACACTGGTTTAGGGTTTCTTCTTTTCAAATTTCGCAATGTACATCATTAAATTTGCCAGGTTCGAATTTATTTTAACCTACCCTCTAAAAAGACATCGTGATTGTTGTTGTCTGTGGAATAACAACAACCTGATCTAATCTCGACGAAAAGCGAAACTTGAATCGAACATTTAATAAAGAATTCATTTTGAAACCTTTCACTCTATTCAGTATTGAAATCTCTCTCTCTCTCTCTCTCTCTATATATATATATATATATATATATATATGTGTGTGTGTGTGTGTGTGTGTGTCTGTGTGTGTGTAAGTATATAGAAAAATAGGAAAGAGCCGTTAGGTTAATAATCCAAAGTTCTTTAGTAACTTTGTTTTTATTTTTTTAAAAACAGTGCTCGATACAACAGTAGTCTATATTATAATTATTTTGAAAAAAAATATGATTCCATCGCTACCTAAGAGTTCTCATGTTTCAAAAACAGGAGCTAAAAACTTCAATTTCATTTATAGAAATTAAATTAAATCAAAACAGCTAGTTTTGTTTCATCCTGAGGATGAAACAGAACTAGCTGCTTTAATTTAATTGAAATTTCAACATTTTATCTTCTGTTTTTGAAACATGAGAAATTTTATGTAGAGAACTCTTATATATATATATATATATATATATATATATATATATGTGTGTGTGTGTGTGTGTGTGTGTGTGTGTGTGTGTGTGTGTGTGAATTTCTATCTGTTTGAGCAAATCTGAGCGCTTCATCGGTACGCGCACGAATATTGCGGCAAATGTGTTCACAGGTATGCCATTTAATAAATGTCGTCTTCTACTTCAATACTGATGAAACTTTGCTTACATGTTAAACTAACATCTAGTTTATTACGAGGCTAATCTTTTTTTATATATAAAATCTATAAGAGGACCGCTAGGGACACTAAATAGCAGCTCACCAGCGGGTCGTACGCACGGGTTCATTGTGTTTAGCATTTAATTTAATATGGCGTTAATGCTTGTTACTTTTCACCATGAGCATCATTAAATTTATTAAATACAAAGAAATTGGCTCGATCTATTTGGGTTTTTAAATGTAAAATAACATTTAAATTGAGCTTTTTGCGAATTGAAACTTTACCGAACATTATATTTCAACCTATCATTAAAAAGGCATATCGTGGTTGTGGTTGTTGTTTTTGTCTGTGGAATAACAACCTGGTTGAAGGACACTTCCGTGGTATATACCGTCTCTGCAAAAAAAAGCCCTTAATCCGGATGAGCCACGAACTCTTCCCCCTAACGTTTTACTTTTAATTTCGGCGGTTTAATAAGTCGATATCCACTTCGAATCGCAACGAAAAGCGAAATTTAAGAAACACCTAATCATCAGATGCTTATGATTTATCTGGCCTATTTGTCAGGGTTGTAAATCTTTTGCTAATCTATATACAGTGTAACCCGGATGTAAGAGACTCGGGTATGAGAGAAAACCGGATATAAGAGAGATTTTCTCTGGTCCCAAATTAGAGCCATACTTACCTAAACAAAATAGACCAAACCCGGATATAAGAGACTTCTTCTCCGGTCCCGACAACTCTCTTATATCCGGGTTACACTGTATTATTCTATTTATAAATCTCTATGTAAATCTATTTTCTGAACTGTTATGAAACTATATGTTTATTTGTACATCTATTGTAAAGTTATTTTAACACTATCTCTTCTAAAGGCCATATTCTCTGTGAATATACAAAAGCTCTTTAAAGCGTTCCTTACTTTGAATTGTTACTTTCGGATAACGGATTTACCTGTTATTACGTAAGTCACTTTACGATTTTAGTATTCATAACTTATTGGTATTTCCTCCAAATATCCGAGGGGCCGCGGTAGTGTGTTCTTCGTGAACACACACAATCCTTTTTCAGTGTACTTCCTTTGAATTGTTACTTTCGGATAACCAAAGGAAGGATATGAGAACAGGAACTGGGGATAACATCCGCTTTTCCGGAAATTACAGACTACTTCAGTTAGTGTATATATATATATATATATATATATATATATATATATATATATATATATATATAATGAAAATTTATTTAATTAAAGACATGATATAACGGTTTATTTGTCGACACCAACGAACATTCTCCTTAAATACTTAGCTGAAAAAAAAAATTAAATTCCAAAGTCTATTAAAGCAATAGGTTTAAAAAACATATCCAAATCATAAGCTAAAAAAAACAAAACAAAAAAAAACCTTTAAGAAGTCGTCAACAACTAAACGAATTGGAGTTCAATACGGTGTATTCTTATACAAACAATCGGTTTAGGAAAAAAATATCTATGTATACAAATACAAAGTTAACGGCATAAAAAAATGACAAAAACTTTCTGTTGTTGAAATAGACCAGACGATATGCCTTGAACGCATGCCATCATTCGCTTGAAAAAAGGCAATCCGACTTCACCTTGACTTAACCTCTTTTCTTAAGTAACTAATATATTGATACAATTGTTATCAGTGAAAATACCCGCCCTTATTAAAATGATTGGTTTCTCAATATCCATAGAAATTAATATTACGAATGTATATGCTTATAAAGCTCCGTAATTTTCAAAATGAGTTATTTCAAAATACTCTTGAGGATGAAACAGAACGAGTTACTTTAATTTAATTTCTGTAAATGATGTTTTTTAGCTTCTGTTTTTGAAACATGGGAACTATTATGTAGCAATGGAATCATATATATATATAAAAATATAATATAGGCTGTGTTACAGTTTTTTGTGTATATCATGTAACTAGGTTATTTATTTGCCATATGTTACAAATTGTGGAACAAGGCCGAAAAGGGGAGGGGTAAAGGCTGGTCAACACTAACTATCTTATACCTAGCTAATCTGATTCACGACCCATTCATACATTACAATTTGCTCATTCACCACAAGAACTCATCCATCACCGTTCAATCCCCCATCCACCATAATACCACATCCTCTCCAGGGGAACCGACAAAAACGCGCCCCAATCCATAAAAAATTGATTATAATACATAAAATACATAAAATTCAAATAATGATAGAATGAGATGGGAGGGAGATGTGTATATCACGTAACTAGTGAGCCAGTCAAAATGACTTAACTTCCTTTATAGTCCACCAATAGAAGGTTAACCAATCAGAAGATGTAGAACATTCAATTCGTCGTGTATAAAGGTGGCCATTTTTGTTCACTCTACCCGAATGACCAGTCCAGTGAGGTGGGCACTTTCTGGAAAGAAGACGTCCGAAAACATTTCCCATTCCTGAGAAGTGTGCACTTGTGTGAGGAGGAGGCCAGCCGTTTACCCCGAGCCGAGTGCTCCTTCTACCGCGAATGTCGTCGTGCTTTGAAACTCCTCTTATGGACGTCGGATGACCTCTCCGACGCCCAGGCGTTGTCTCGTAAGGCATTGTATCGTCTGTTAGTTAGGGGGGCCGTACAAGATGATCTAATTAGCGAGCTCGGTCTTACGAAGCAGGAGGCTCGATCGATATGGCCTTGGGCGCCTGGGTTGAAATGTCTCAATAATGATGAGGCATCACTCACCTGGCTGATGATTCGTGGGGCCCTCTGGATCGGCAAGAGACTTTGTTCAGCAGGCTTGGAGAAATATCCAAACTGTCGTCGCTGTACGGGGGAAGTCGAGACCATTGGTCACGCCTTTTTTCAGTGCAAGACGGTAGTGCCGTTGTGCGGGTTTGTTGAAGGCCTCATGGTTCGCATGCACCAGGGAAAGTTTTTTGCCCTTGAAGCCAGTTCTGTTTGTAGCAATCTGGTGCCGCAATTGACGAAGGCTGAACACTATGTGTTCTATTGCTTACTAGGGGTTATGAGAGTCGTGATTTGGACGACGCGTCAGAAGGAATTCTATGATGACGAGAAGTTCACCTCTTCCCAAATGATCTTGTTCTTTAAGCATCAGCTTAAAGTCAAGATTAGGACGGAAAGGCGGCGGCTCCCTTCATCAAAATTTGGCAAAAGGTGGGTAAATCTTGCGCGAATGTGTAGAGTGAAAGGGGCTGACTTAGAGTGGCATTTGGATGCCGGTTAGGCTCAGGATTTTGTCTTATCAGGGTTGAACAGAGGCAACCCACCCCGATATTAGGTTAGTTTAGGTTTTTTATTTAGAATCTTTAGTTTCCCGTTTTCTGGTTAACTTAGCTAGGGTATGCATGTTCATTGGCCCCCCCTTTTATTTCTGTCCCTATTTTTCTTTTGTTTAATTCCCCATCCCCTCCCTCGTTAGGTGGTCAGTGATGTCAGTTCTCTGGTGGATGCGGGGCGCCTTTCGTTTCGTGTGTGTGATTTTTCGTATTTGTTGTTGTGTATGAATGTGTGTGTGCCTGTGTGAATGCCTTGGAGGAATGAATGTTTTTCTTATTTTTCATAGCCCCGCATTGATTTCGTCCAGTGAACTGATTTTTCTGCCACATTTAGGGATTGTGGGGGTTATTACTATCCCTATTTTGTTTTGTTTTATGTAAATAAGTTTAAATCATATTGTAAATAATCATTGTTTTTTTTAAATTGTTATTCCCGCCCCCACAGACTTTTAAATGTATATATGAAGACTAGTTAGGATTTCATAGAGAACTTGAGGTATTATGGTGGATGCAGTAAGAAAGGTAGGAGTGAATGTGTTGTTTTGGTGATAGGAATATTGTTGGTATGTTTGGGTCCGTGTCTTTGTCTAGCTAAGTTTAGAATTTAAGACAGAAGAAGACCGTCCTTCCCAACCCCCTTTTAGGCCTCGTGCCACATTTTGTACTTTTGTGTAAATAAATATTGAATTTCCAGTCCAGCTTGTCAGGCGAACGGAACTAGAAGGACGAACTATGGTCTGCTACTTTTATCGAAATATCCACTGCTAACCTGAACAACGCTTTCCTACTGTCTTCGAAATATGCATTGCTAACCTCTGGATTCTATACTCGAAGGCGACCGTCATGATGAATAACAGGCTCTACATGTGTATTGAGCCCGGTTTCTAAAAATAAAAGCAAAATACTAAAGAACTTTGGATTATTAATCTAACGGTTCTTTCCTTTTTTCTATATGTTTACACACACACATATATATTTATATATATATATATATACGCCAGTTAGTATATATAGATATGTGTGTGTGTGCGTCTCTGTGAGTGTGTGTGTGTGTTAATAAAGACACAAGTAGAACTTATCTTGGGCGATGCATTTCATCATCTTATAGACTTTATAAAGCTATATCTCATTTGTCTTTATAAAGCCCATCAGAGGGCGAAAAGCGTCGGCTAAGATTCTTCTTCCCTATATGCCGTGTATCTTCAGGACGTAGGCGAAAATGGCTTTTTACTACTCCTTATTCATTGTAGATCTTAATAAACCTTGTTCTACTGCTATACCTTCAAAGCACTGTTTTGCTAATCATTTATTCAAGCTCACCAACTGTGTCATACGTTGTCTTCTCTTATCCCACTTGATCTCTATCTGTCCTGTGAGTATCAGATTTTCCAATCTCTCTTTCGTCGTTATGTCCCAAAGAAACCTCAACTGTTTTTTTCCAGATCTTAAGTATTAGTTTCTTTTTTGTTTCCATTTTCTCCATAACTTCGTCGTTACTCAGATGTTCGGTCCACGATATCCTGAGCATCCTTCTGTAGAACCACATTTCTGTTGATTCAAGATTCTTCATCATCGTCGGCTTAGATAAGTTCTTCGTTTGTCATTATTTATATTGTTCTTTATATGTATATTTTTAGTTGTATCTGAATTTTGCACACACACACACACAAACACACACACATACATATATATATATATGTTGTTTCGAAGTGACACATGTTATTGAAGACTAATCGGTTTCCAGAATAGGCACTTCACAGTTACAGGCTATTGTCAAATAAAAAAGCCTGACTATTTTTTAAACAAATAATCCATTTAGAAATAGACATTCCAGGTTTATTTCTTCAAAAACCGAATATTTTTTTCTAGATTATTTTGAACGGAAATGTTGAATATATTTTTTTTTAAGTGCAACAATATTTACTAAATTTTTGCCATTTAAATATTTAAAAAATACTATAGAGCATCAGTGCCATTTGGCTCGGTGGAGTAATGAATAGGTATGAGATTTCAAATTCCAGCCTAGTACATTACATTCACTGACGTGCCAAAAGTCTTGGGAAAGGTATAAATCCATCTCTTCTACGACCAACTATTTGTACATAGCAAGACAGAATGGATTCTATAGCCTTAACTACTCGTCTAAAAGAAGGAAAACACTAAATTCAAACCAATCTGGAGTGGGTTTGGCGCCGTCAGGCTATCTTGCCCAAGACATATCACTGTTACTGCGGCTGCAGTATATGTGGTGTCCCTATGACCCTAAAGATTTATGGGTCTCGTGATTCGATTTTGAATTTTTTATACAATTTCGCTGATCGAATGTTACTTGTATTGATAATCTGACAATAAAAACTCAATGAAATGTACGGTGGGCCCGAATATTGAAAAAAGAGATTAAATGTAAAGAAAAAAAATGTAATTTAAAGGTAAATATGTATTTATATGCAATAAATTTCTATAATATATATAGATACGGGCATCCCTCGATTAATGCACATTCGATTAATGCGTTTTCGATTAGTGCACTTAAGTTTTATAAGCCAAAATTCGATTAGTGCATACATAATACTCGATTAGTGCGATAAAATATTTTTCAGTTTAACCGCAGTAATTGAAAATTGATTTTTTTACAGTATTTACATTAGTCGGACTATCGTCCTCATCTTGGACACATGACACAGTGGATAAAGGCGTTGGTTTGATCCAGTGACAGACCCAAAGAGTGTGAGTTCAATACCCGGCTTAGGCAGTGGAGAACTTTCAGAGGGAAAATTAGCAGGAGATAACTGATAACTGACATCCATCAAACATGGCACGTGGAACAAGAACAGTCTACCCCAGTGATCGAAATAAAGGGTTCAGTTCGAAATTCCAACCACCTGAAGAAGTCCGGAGCGTACAACGTCCGAAACGTTGTGACAAATATGGCGACAAAGATGAGGACAATAGTCCGACTAATGTAAATACTATACATAATACCTCATATCAGAAATATAGATTGATTTTTTTTTAGTTACCGATGTACACATTAGCCGCACTAATCGAGGGTTTCCTGTATTTTCCAACTTAAAATTTTGGCTATTATTAAAATATAAACAGTGGCGGTTTCCGTTTATAGAAGGGCAACTATGAAATGACTGCACAATGCGATGACAAATCTTACCTTTTCCAATTCAGCATGCGACCATATATTTCTTTATAAAGACAAGAGCTTCAATATTTTAATTCTTAATTAAAAAAAAAGAAAAATTATTGCTTCTTTCTAACACGCAGATTTCCAGTATCATTACTCTTGCTCGTCGGAAAATGATTAAATAAATCTTACGAATTGTTTATATTTGACCACGGATAAATGAAACCACAGATAAAAGGACCACTGTAATATTATTACTATTATTAAAGCCACAAAGAATTGGTAGTGTTTGAGAGCCATTATCACCTACGTCTTGAAGCGACATGTCACATAGAATAATAATAAAAGGCATGAGAGTCCTTCATTCATTTTATTCTTGGCAAATGTTCATTGTCACCGATGTGCCTAAAATGGTTAAATTTCTTTTTTATTGAGTGCGAGAGAACTATGAAATGTTTCGTTTTTATATTAAATTCCGCTCCATCATTAGGGCCTATTGCATTTTCATCTTCTTTGCCCTTACCCGTCATTTTTATTATTGTTTTTCTAAATATTTCTATCTTTCCACATTATTATTATCATTATCATTTGTGGATTTTATGTTTCCTGCTTTGTATCCTGTAGAGCCTGGTCCAAACTATGATCCTTAGGCCATATAAGAGAATTGTCATTTCATTCATAGCACTTTTCTTAGTATGTGGGTTGTTTCTAAGGTAATTTTCGGGGCAAACTGTATGTTGATATCACTTGAAACACTGTTATTAAAATTGTCCCTTCCTTTTCTCACGAGACCAGAGCTCCGATTATTACTGGTACAGTCTCAGTCTTCATTCCTCACACCCTGTTAATCTCGATTTCCATGTCCTTGTATTTGGACAATTTCACTATAATATTTATAGAGGTGTTTCTCGCAGTGATACTGCTATTTCAATAAGCATACACTTCCTGGATTTCTTTTCTTTTATGATAATATCAGGTCTCTTGGCTTATATTTGCCTGTCAATTTGAATTGACACATTCCTGATAGTTACCTCATTATTCTGGATAACTGTGTCCGGTTGCTTATCATACCATCTCTCAGTGGTTTCGATTTTGTGCTTCTTGCATATCTTCCAGTGCACATAATGTTACTACCTTGTTATGCCTGTGGGTATATTCATATTTTACTAGTTCTGGACTTCCGGAGATAATATAATCGAGTGTTTCTTTATATTTTCCGCAGATCTTGCATTTTGGGTTAGTTCAATCCTTGATTATGTGGCAGTGATAGGATCTAGTTCATTATTATTATTATTATTATTATTATTATTATTATTTGGGTCTCTGTTGTATACACATTTTTTCCGGGTCCCAATCAGAGACCTAAGCTTCATAACATTTTCCACTGATCATTTTTGTCACTACCCATCAAAAATAAACTAAGATCACATCCATTTTACATCGATAAAGCTCTCCATTTTGTATGAGTTGTATTTGTGAGTACATTTTTTTTCTATTTCTTTAAGGCATGAGGTTACCAGGTCAATGAGTCTAAGCTTTTCAAACTACAGCTGTCTTAATGTGCCACATTTTTTAATATTTTCTACTTAAAGATGATTATATTTTGATACTATTATGAAGATCTTCAACGATAAAGTAGTATCTGCAGGGACTTCAATGCCAACAACAACAAAAACAAAAACAATAATAATAATATTATTATTATTATTATTATTATTATTATTATTATTATTATTATTATCATCATCATTACTGCTGCCATGACAATAATTATTATTTATTAATGACTTTTAATTATTTCCTTTTTTACTATTTTTTTCTACTGTTTCCTTGGATATTTCTGTTGTATACACATTTCTTTCCGGGTCGTAACCAGAATT
Source organism: Acanthosepion lycidas (assembly GCA_963932145.1). NCBI lineage: Eukaryota > Metazoa > Mollusca > Cephalopoda > Sepiida > Sepiidae > Acanthosepion > Acanthosepion lycidas. The sequence continues at coordinate 55,726,083 of OZ010579.1, read as the reverse complement.
ATAAGGTCAGAAATGGCTCCATGATATTTTCCACTGATCACTCTTGTATTAGGTTCGTGCAAAAATAATGACGTAATAATGTCGTTTTTTGACGTATTTTTAACGTCAAAAAACGACACTATTACGTCATTATCCAACACTTTCTACGTAGATAAAGCTCTTCGTAATGTGTTTCTCTCAACATTTATGGAAAAAAAAAAACAGAAAAATGTAAAAACCACCCCACCGCCGTAATGTAGATTCCCTTTGTATAATTCTATAAATATTTTCACGGTATTCTGATTCGTTTCCTTCATTCGTACCACGATTTCACGAATCTAAGCGCAGTACTCAATTGGTAGTTAAGTCTTATCATTTCACTGTTGAAATTGCTAGTTGTAAACGTAAGCTCTATGTCAATCAAGCTCGAATTATTATAGATGTTGAAATAGTTTGAACGTCACTTCTGTTTTTAATTTAATTTTAAAATTTCTGATAATTATTTATTTTATCACACCCGTTAATAGGCATATTTTTTGTATCAGATGACACGGCGCTATCTATGAGGCAGTGATTGTTTTTTGTGACATTTGATAACTTTTACGACTGCGTGGATGATGTTCATATCAAAGCTTTTACCCGAAGAGTCACAACCGTTTCGCAAGTATATGAGTCGTTCAAAGGATCGTTGCCTACAGCTAAATCCCAATAATGTCAGGTATCCCCTACGCCTGCAGTCCGTCAAGCAAAAATGGAAATATCATCATCATCATTATCATCATCATCATCATCTTCTTCTTCTTCTTCTTCTTCTTCTTCTTCTTCTTCTTCTTCTTCTTCTTCTTCTTCTTTCGATTTCTGCTATGATTACATTACGTACAAAGTCCGCAGGAAGACCTAAGGCAACTAGTGGTGTGAGCTATATTTCATGATGTGTTTTTCTAACACCCATGATCCCACTGGCGATACATGGACAAAGTTTTTCTTATTTTGTGGACTGTATTTATCAAGACAATTTCTTGTATTTCTCTTAAGCTACGATTTCCAGGGATTTTTTTCAATGTGTTGTGTTCGTATTCTATCATTCCAATCTATTATGACTTGTAATATTCTTGTTTTAAATTTAAGTTATTATTATTATTATTATTATTATTATTATTATTATTATTATTATTATTTTTTTTTATTATTATTATTATTTTCTTTGATTTCTGGCGTTTTCACATTTCTTTCCGGGTCCCGCCCAGGGACCTAAGTTTAGAAAGGGCATCATGAAACTTTCCACAAACAAAAAAAAAAAAAAATTACATAAAGCCCTTCGTAAAGTGTGGGCTGTACTTGTCAGAACAATTTTTTGTATCTCCTTGAGGCATGGGCTTCCAGGAATCCCTTCAATTAGTCTACTGCAATCTTTTCCAACCAGTCATAAGACTCCAACTACAACAGGGATTGTTGATGTTCCCATATGCCACATTTTCGAGATTTCTATTTCAAGGTCCTAGTATTTTGACAGCTTTTTGAATATCTTTAAAGATACATTGCAGTCAAATTATTATTATTATTATTATTATTATTATTATTATTATTATTTGATTTCTGATATATACACATGTCCTTCCGGGTTCCAACCAGAGACCTAAGTTCAGAAATGGCTTCATATTTTCACTGAAGATTTTCGCATAAAGATAATTAAATAAAACAACCTAAAGAGCACGGACATTTTACATTGATAGAGCACCTAGTGATGTGCGTGAACATTGTTTTGTATTTCTTTAAGGCGTGGGCTACCAATGATTAATTTAATTAGTCTATCAGAACCTTTTCCAATCAAATCGCTGTCTCCAGCCGAAACTGGAATTATTGACGTTTTCATGTGCTACAATACTTAGATTTCTACTTCAAGATCCTTGTATTTTGATAGTATTCTGTAGATCGTTTAAGATACATTACAATCTTCAGAGACTACCATGTCAATAAAAAAGTACATTCTGTTTTTGCGGTCTTTGATCAAGTTGTCTTGGCGATTAACTTTGATTGTTCTGTCTGTGTGTATTGTAAAGTCTCATAAAATTGAACAGGTCTTATCTCTGTAACCGGGTCTGGGTGATGTTCATATAAGATTCTTGAAATTTCCATCACGTAAAAATTGCATATTTTCCAGTAAAGATATTAGTCCACTCTATCATGCCGGGTTTTATATTCAGTGAGTGTTAACAATGTACAACCTGAAACGAGATGGTCAATAATTTCTGGATATTTATTACAGATTCTAGATTTTGTGTGCGTATAAAATTTCAGTATGTTTGCTTGGTAATTTCTAGTTAGCAAGCATAGGTCCTGTATAACAAGAATAAAAATTTCGGTTTCAGCTTTTAACCTTGCATTTCATAACTACTGATGGCTATGGTGTTTGCCAACATCAGGTTTTTCGGCATGAGCAGAGAAATGTCATTTTGAAGAGTTTTATCCTGTTATCGTTTCTGCATTTGCTGTATTGCATTTGCTTTTGTCTCCATTTTTAGGTTCTTTGCCATTGTATTACGTTTAATGTGGTTTACAGGCTCTTATTCATCCAAATTCAATTTGGAATTTATTGGTTTCCTTTATTACTGAACAAATTTTATTATTTCTTTCATGTTCTTTGACGCAGATGATCATCCAGTTTTCTGTAGCATCCAGGTATTTTTGAAGACTGTTGTAGTTTTGTAGGTCAGTTCTAGCTGAACTAATCCACTTCTTCCTTCGGATCTGGACACATATTGACGATCATTATCAGCTTTACGATGATGCATACCGTGGAAAGTGAGAAGCCTTTTCCATTTGACAACACTTCATTTAATTTCAGCTCTTATCCAGTTGTGGATGTTCAAAATCTATTGCACCACACAGACAGCCAAAGTGTTTATGTTTAATATTCTGCTGAATTCAACTCGGTATTTAATGGCGGAGGCTTATGTCTGTAGTATCATTTTCTTACTTTCTCCTTTATTTGGGCATAATGTATTCCATCCCCGTCGCCCACTCCTGTGTATTTATAGGCTTCTTCTTATTCCAGGTCCCTAATCTCTGTGACAAAATCTAGATCTGTTCAGTGTGTTTCGACAATTCTCTCTTACTCGAATATTACTTTTGCACATTTATCTGATCCGTAGTCCATACCGATGTCACCACTGAAATATTTGACAGTTTTGAGGATACTTTATTATTATTATTATTATTATTGTTGTTGCTGCTGCTGTTATTATTGCTAATTAAATATATGTAAAATGAAATAAAAGTGGATATATAGAAAATTAGCAAGAAAAATACCCGAATATATATGTATCCATGTATCTATCTATTTTTCTAATTTCAGTCTATCACCTCTCCTAACTATCTATCTATTTATACTTGTTTGTTTATATCTAGCTAAAAACCAATTAAAACCTTGACAGTAAAATTAGAGAAAGAGAGAGAGAGATTTTCAAACGGTTAAGTTATTTACCAGTTTCTTAAAGGGACCTTTTATTTATTAACTACAAAATTTTATGTAGGAAGCTGGCCGAGCATTTAACTAGTTAGCATTATGTTAAATTACCTCCCTACAACTTGCGCTTTTTGCATCAAAATAATGTAAGCATTTCATCTGCCCATAATGAAATTGTCAACGATGTACATGCAGACAACTTCGTGTCGTGACCTATATAAAAAAATTCGGTGAGTTGGAACTTAGCGTAAGACACATTCCACTGGTTAATCACAGTAAAGCGCGCAAGACTTTTTTTTTTTAGAGTGCCGTGGCATTTGTATATGGCTTATTGTTAAGAGTCATTTTATGATGATAAAATCTTGTTTTCCAATTATTGGCTATGGAACCGAACTAAAAGTTCAAAACGTTCTCCACTTGCTTCTACACACGAATACTCCCGTCGGATAATTGACTGACGAACCCTTTCAAATATTCCCACTCGATATCAAATGACAAGTTGATGAAGCGTCTCTGCATTATTAATATCTGCTGCATAAAACAATTGTTTTAAGTGGTTGTACAGATAAAAATCCAAAGGATTGCGGTCAGGGAGATGTGCAGACCACGGAAAAGGTCTTCCCCTACCTATTCATCTTTCATGGTAGATATCAGCTAGTACATCGCGAACAATGTGACTTAAATGTGCTGAGGCTCCATCATGCATGAAATGCATGCTTCTTCATATTAGCAGTGGTACACCCCCTAGCAAGCTTGGAAGTATTTTCGAAATAGACAACTCCTGTAAGACGTGCTGGGATAACAAATGGACCTATCAGACAGTCATCTGCAATTCGAGTTCAAACATTAGTAGTAAACTGATGCTGATGTCTAGCCCGTATTGTACCATGGAGAATTCGATCCGCCCACAAAAGTTGGTCGTGTAAATTTGTTATTGCAAATGTAGACACACCCGTAAACAAGACTGAAGAAACAAACTACCGATCAGCGGCTTGTGCTATTACAAAGTTGAGTGATCAGAGGGCGAAAAACTCTGCAAACGTTGCAAATGATATGGTTACAGAAATTGCTCTTGAGTTATCCACCATGCGATACGATGAGATGTACAACATGCTAGGGCCACTTGACGTGTGCTCATACCTGGATCATCTCCGACAGCCTGATGGATGTGTTTTTTCTTGATTAGGCTTACGAGCGGATTTCAGTCCATAGTTTTTGGTGGGATGGATCCTGTTTCAGCAATAAAGGTTAGATGACTAGTCTGCCCTCGGTTTGGAAACGCAATCTGATACACTTCTACGTTAACTCACTACTATACACGTTAAATGTGGAAGACAGACTAGGCACAAATGTACACGAATGACAAATATAACTTAGTCGACACAGGTCCATCTAACGTAAACTTTCTTTCAGTTTAATGATTCAAATGATATTGTGGAAATAAGCATATATGGACTTTTGTCTTTGTCGTTTTGGTGTGACGATCCCAACCCTCTCTCCCTTTCTCTCTCTCTCTCTCTCTATATATATATATATATATATATATATATATATATAACACGTGGGCCAACTGAAATTCTCAGACGAATTTGTGCAGTAATAAGAAAATGATTAACAATTTCATGGAGTATGTTATAATTACTTCCACCATTGTATATATATATATATATATATATATATATATATATATATATTACCAGCATTACTCGTCAAGTAAATTGCATTGAGTTTTCCGAGCGGTTGGCGTATTTCCTATAGAGAAAAACATTAAAATTCTCTTCCGTTTCGCCTTGTGGCGTTGGCTTAGTGGTAAGATATATGACTGATGTCAGATCAGTCGAGTTTCGATCCCGGCTTGAAGCAATCGGTCGTCCTGAGGTGCTGCGAAACAGTCTGTTTGCGGATGACTATAAACTGTGTGTATAGGGAAAAAAACGCACCTACGCCCTTCACTCATGCATGTCTGATGTTAATATGCCAATCACACAATAATTTAATTCATTTAACCGGTTAATTTACATGTGAAAACAAAGCTTAATTTAAATTATCAGTTTGGTTTAACATGTTTTATTCATATTATTGGATTCATTATAGAAAGGTAAAAACAGAAAATGCCTTTTTACTTCAATAACAAGGTAATAAAATAATCAACAATTAGTCAAGAAATATAACAGAATAAATAACAACCAGCAATAAATTATTATCCATAGATTTTGTGAAATTCAGCAGGTTTAATTTCCGACATGTTGATTTTAATTTCTTCCTTTGCTGCCATATTGTTTAGCGCATTCATATAATTTCATCTTCATAATTGACACTACATTTTCAATCAGATCGGAACTTAATGGGAGCCATTCCATTATCTTCTCTCCTGTCAACTTTTTCTTTAAAAAAAATAACGGCTCACTTTAGCTAAATGAGGAGCATTTCCATTCTTAGATACACACTTCACTAAAACTTGAACTAAAAGAATAGAAAATGAAATTGTATTATAGAGTCAGAAAGCACAGTTTTACAAAATCCTGTATCGATAAAGTCTGAAATCACTTGATAAAAAATAATCAACAAAAATTCATAATGTATCTCAGACAAGCAAATATTTTGGTAATTTTTGTTAATCATTAAATTCATATTACAATAAATATTCTAGAAATTCAGAACACTTCAATTGACTTTTCTTGAATCAAACGTTCATCAGGGAAAGATTGAAATTATTATCAAATCCATTAGTTATACATTTTCTACCCAGATAAGTGACTTGAACTTTTTCGTTAAATATTTTAGCTCTCGTTGTGCGCTTTTGGACAGAAGCTCTGCTAATCAGGACAAAAAAGATAAAAGTATCGTATCACGTATTTTCTCGGTTCTTTTATTATTCATATTATGATAACTATAAATATTTTTTGGTCATATTTATTGTGCCTATCTTCTTTACATACAGTGTCCTCTCAGGACGTGGGCGATTATGGCTCTCCACAATTTTCTGTCCTTTGTAGCTTTTAATAATGGGGCTTAATTCTCCTAAAGCCTTTATCTGTTTACTCAAGCTTACTAGGTATTCTATGCGTTGCTTTTCTATGCGCCTCTTGCCTTCGATCTTTCTTGTCAGGATCAGATTTTCTAAACCCTCTTTCATGTTTCCTTGTCATTTCATCTCGCTCTTTCTGAGTTTAAGTATATGTTTCCTTTTTATTTCCATTTTCTCTCAAACATCGTCGTTGCTCAAATGTTCGGTAAATGGTATTCTAAGCATTATTTTGTAGAACCACATTTCTGTTGCTTCAGAACTCTTTTTCATCTTTGAGGAGATTGTTTAACATTTACTGACCTATAGGTGGAAAGTTATAACAGTTCAGTACATTTTTCTTTATTTCAAACAAAGAGTTTCTGTTTCTTAATACTCTGCTTAATATTTGGAATGCATCTTTGCCTATCCAAATGCGCCTTTGAATTTCAGTGTCGTACTTTCCATTCTCTGTTAAAACACTTTTTTTAAGAAAACATCGGTATACCCCCCTACACCCATGCAAGACAGTAAAGCCACTAAAACGCGAGGGGTTACAGGGTCTAGAAGACAAATATTAATGAGCATGGAGGGAAAAATGTAATCAGGAGGATAAATGTTTTGGCATCAGTCAAATGGTTAATGGGATCTACATATTTTCCACATCAAAAAATGTTTGAATTTTAGAATTTTTGCAACACGCTGACGTTGAAATCCTCACAGTATTTAGTATTGTTGAAGTTTCGCAAACATTTTTTGTTGTGTTTTACACGTTGGAGTAATGGATAGCAGCTGTGACTGAGAAAACTGAGAGGCGAGTTCGAATTCCAGTCGAATCCGTTGCATTGACTTACGTGTTAATACCTTGGGAGAGGAATGCATCATCTTCCCCCAGCTATGGGTAAATAGCAGGATAAACCTGCTTATATCACCTTGGATGGCAACTGGTCTACGGTAGAAAGAAATGGCAACCTACTGCGGGAAAAAAATCTGTCATGTATCGAAAGGTACATCATCGTCTAAGCGTGTATCACGCATGGCGCATAACTAACTGATGTTTTGTTGAATTTCACAAACCAAACCACGAAATTTGAAATAAATTTGAATAAACTGATTTGCTTGGAAAACTACTCTGACAAAACCATTTAATTTTATAAGAAATAAATTTTAAGAAAAAATCTTTTTTTTTTTTACTTTTTGACAACGAAGAATAAATTCATAGGATTTCTTATTTTTATTCTTAAGCATGCAACATACAAAAAATCATGTGTGTGCATTTGTGCCTAGTCTGTCTTCCACATTTAACGTGTATAGTAGTGAGTTAACGTAGAAATGTATCATTTTCTGGAGGAAAATTCTAACATTTGAAGCGTTTCGCCTTGTTTATTTGATTATACTTCTCGCAAAATCAGGGTGAACTGGAAACTGAATTTTTGTTAAAAAATATTCTTTGCAATGTTAGGAAAACACCTAAAAGTAGTCAAAACGAGTTGTTACTGCTCGAAAAAAGCTGATTTCAGCTGGTTTAGGCAGCTTACGTAAAATTATACGTAAAAAAATAATATCGGGGTCGAGTTTGTTAGAGTACAATTGTACACATCTATGTAAGTTCGAGAGCTACGGTATCACAGGACGACTATTCGGTTTAATCCAATCGTCCCTAACCAACCATTAATGAAGGTTGAATTTAACGGACATGCATCCAGATTATTTCATACTAACGCGAGCTCCCCCAGGGCTCTCACCTTGGACATTCGCTGTTTCTGATCTTCATCAATGATGTTCCTGCTGTCCCCAGTTCCCACTTTGGTATTTATACAGATGACCCTAAATTTTAATCCTGCCTTAGTAGCAAATCCAACAGATCCGACAAAGTTAAGATTAGCAACTACTCTTGAAAAGGACATCCATTCAGTGGTTAACTGGATCAAGAAAATGGCAAGATATGGATTGAAATTTCATTTAATCATCATAGATAAACTTTTCTGCATACCGTCTGGATGACTGATGCTAAACTCCAGGAGAACAGCATATAAGAACACTACGCCATCTTGGCATCACGCTTTTCACTGACATGAAGTGGAGTAACTATATCGAGTTACTTTTTACCTCTTGGAGGTTGTTTCACTTAGTCGTGGCAAAAAATCATATCATAATTCATATTACACATTAATAAATCTACTATACGTCCGTGTAGTTAATACTACTGCCATATTAGATCTGACGTTCCTACTGTGCATCACGAGATCATTTACATAATCAAGAGAGAAGTCTGCAATATAATCGATCCTGACCAGGCTTTTCGTCTCCAGTCACATTCTCATTGACGTGACGTGGTTTCACTATGTTTTTGTACAAATAATTTCATAGTAGATATTCAGTCGGACTTTCTGTTTTACTTGTGCGCCGTCTAGACGGATTTAAGCGTGCTACTAGATTAGCAACAAGGCTTCACTATTTTACTGTTGAACGATCTAGATGCAAGTGTCATCTCCATTTTAATTGTTTTTCTCGCATTTACCACCTGTGAAACTGAATTCTGATATCTTGCCCTGATAAGTACAATCTTTAAAAATGTAAATGCAATGTTGCATTCCGCAATACACAATATATATATATATATATATATATATATATATATATATATATATATATATATATATATATATATATTTATATATATATATATATGTATATATATATATAGATATATATATATATATATATATATATATATATATATGTATATGTATGTATGTATGTATGTATGTATAAATGTTTGAATCCGCCAACACAACAATAAAAAACAATATTTCTACATATGACAGTACTTAACGTAATTTTCAGTTAACTATATGAATAACATAGCATTTTCTAAATTCTTTCAGTTGCTAAAGAAATTTTGTTTTGTTGTTAATTGTTATTTTGTCTCAATAAGTTGCCTTGTGTGTGTGTGTGTGTGTGTGTGCGCGCGCACGCGCGTGTGTGTGTGTTTAAGCAGTGTGGTTAGTATGTATGCTTTCCGACCACAAAACCTGTAGTTGAAACCCATCATGGTCAATTTCTCAGGACGGTGACTTCTTGATGTTATCAATCTGACGAAGATGATCCCAGCGTGCGGCACCCTGAGAAAAGGTTTGAAATAACATAACACAGTTGTTGCCCCAAGCCTTGTGAGAGAAAATGGATAAACCAGTTGTGCCAGCCATCGTGATCGAGGGTTTGAGCGTGCTGGGTTCATTCAGATTGTTGGTCATGCTAAAAAACCACAGTGAAGAATAATTATATATTCATTACTGCATATATATATATATATATATATATATATATATATATATATATATATATATACTTAGTTGAATTGAGTTTGTGACCCTGGGTTTCACGCTCTTTCCGATCGTCAGACCGCTGTCTAATAAGTACCGTTCATATATATATATATATATATATATATATATATATATTACATATATATATATATATATATATATATATATATATAAAATATATATACATATATATATATATATACGTAAAATTTATACATTTTATATATATGTATATATATATATATATATATATATATATATATATATATATATATATATGTACGTATGTATCACCTCAAATCTGTACATTTGTATTTATATGCCTGTGTGCAGCGTATATTATGTGAGTGATTGTCTAAGAAACATGCAGCCATTTGATTTCGAAATTTATCAATATATACATTACACGTTCGTTAAAAAATTAAATAAAAACTTTAAGAATTCTTGACATTCTTGCATTTGTGAGCAAACTTCAATCTCCATAACTTAATACGTATGCACGTGTTCTGGTAGACGTGTGCATATGCATAAATACTTGCATACAACAAACCAAACACACACACACACACACACCTCTCTGTCTCTCTCCCCCTCTCTGTCTCTGTCTCTGTCTCTCTCTCTCTCTCTCTCTCTATATATATATATATATATATATATATATATATATATATATATATATATATATAACTTTGTGGGCGTTCATCTGTATGTATATCTGTGTTTGGAAGCGTAGATCCTGATCTGTTGAAATGAAGAAAATAGGCTTTTCACTTCCGACTTGTTCATTCTATGTTTAATGTGTTAAAAAAAATTAGAAATGTCACAAATGCGTGCAGCTTTGAATGCAAATACATTAATGAATTTGTAATAATGCATGAATATTCCATCCTTTTTACCTAAATTATCGTCTAAAATAAACACATTAAATCTTTCTCAGCGGAGAGCTGGAAACGTAGTAAATTAAGTGACAATTTAAAGCGTCGAAGTTTGGCGTATATTTATTTTATCCCGCAGATTCCAAACCAAAACTCTTTTACTTGTTTCTTGCTGGTGATTTATTCTTCATTTTTCCATCATTAAATTCGTGATTAAGTAAATAAAAATATATTGATATAAGTTAAGTAATTCTGAAATCAGTAAAAAAGTAAAAGAATTAAAAGCGATATAATGTTTGAATTAGGATATTAAGGTATATGACTCATGTAGCTGCCAATAGGTCTGCATTAGGGCTAAATTCATAAATTTGGGAGATTTGTCTAAACTTTTAAAAAAATCATCCAATTTTATATTCGCCTTTATAAATAACCCATTTCTAAGTCACTATCTATCTGCCTATCTTAGCCTTTTCTTATCCCTATCTCTCTCTCGGTATATATATATATATATATATATATATATATATATATATATATATATATATATATCAGTCTTTGCATCTCTCTCTCTCTCTCCCTAGCTATTTTATTCTTTTCATTATCTATCTATCTATCTATCTATCTATCTGTCTGTCTGTCTTTTCATATCAAACATTCTGGCTATATATCTATGTATGTTCCTATCTATCTATCTATTTTTCTATCTTACACTTTTCATATATCCCCACCAGTCTACCTTTTGTTATCTATCTATCTATCTATCTATCTATCTTACTCTTTTAATAGCTTTATCTTTTGATAGCTATTTTTTGAAATTATCTATCCATCCGTCCCAGTCTTTTGATATGTGTCTATCATTTGATTTATCTATCTATCTATCTAGCTAGCTCACTTTTTTCATATATATATCTATCTATAAACGAAGTGTGACATGCAGCTATTAAGTGACTTTTTATTTGAAATGTTCAATTTATATGAATAATATTGGGTATTGAAGGAAATGCATTGACAACAACGTTGATTATGTTGGGAAAATTTGTACAATAAGTCCTATGTATATAACCAAAGAAAATCTTCAAAAACGCTTCAGTACACACATGCACATACATAATACTTATACAAATGTGTGAGCTCACTCTCACACACACACACACACACACACACACACACATATATATATATATATATATATTAATTGATTCATCGAGTCTGATAGAAACCTCAGGAAGCACTGGACGGCCGTTTCGTCCTATATTTGGGACTCATCAGCAGTGCGCATCCACTACCGAGGGAATCGAAACCCAGACAGTTAGGTTGGCAAGCGAACACTATACCAACTGCTCCGCCGGGCCTCCAAGAGATTGCAAATCAGACTCTAAGAAGCGCCGCTCACTCCCACATTCCGTGGTGGAACTCAACTGAAATTCTCTCTGACCATAGGACTGAGCCTCCTGGAGTCACGACTACTCTCACCAAGCCGCTCCAACTGGAGCATTAGAAGCTGGTTCAAGCGAAGATAAACACACATAGTAATGGGGAGGATTTGATAATTATATTAATTGATTCATCGAGGCTCAGTCCTATGGTCAGAGAGAATTTCAGTTGAGTTCCACCACAGAATGTGGGAGTGAGCGGCGCTTCTTAGAGTCTGATTTGCAATCTGTTTGTCACCGAGGCCCGACGGAGCAGTTGGTATAGTGTTCGCTTGCCAACCTAACTGTCTGGGTTTCGATTCCCTCGGTAGTGGATGCGCACTGCTGATGAGTCCCAAATATAGGACGAAACGTCCAGTGCTTCCTGAGGTTTCTATCAGACTCGATGAATCAATTAATATAATTATCAAATCCTCCTCATTACTATGTATATATATATATATCGTCATCGGTGCATTGAGTATTCCTGGTCTGTTGCTATTACTATATATCTAGAGATTCTATACAAAATCTAAAACAACTCTGTAATGTTATCGGTCCTAACCTGGCATCTCTACGACAGTCGCTTTTCTATCACCGAGAGTTGACATCCCTCTATCTGTAAACATTTTCATGGAAATTCTTCTAAGGACCTCCCTTCCTTGGCAAGTCGACCGCATGAATTTAAGTTCACTGATAGACTGGCAAATAGGGGTCTCATCGTTTTATACTGAAGTAGGTGGATGTAACCGCAGTTTCTATTTTTAATAGTTTTTTTTTTTTTTTTTTTTTTTTCACTGCATTTCTCAACTGAGGACCGGATTCTATTAGGTTGATGCAAAAATAATGTCGTTTTCTCACATATGTTACTATGTGAGAAAACGACATTATTTTTGCACCAACCTGATAATTTCAATGTTACCTACGTTCTTCAATGATTTAAATGCAACGCCAATCGTCATGGCCTCTCGTG
>OZ010579.1:55700545-55703045 GCA_963932145.1 Acanthosepion lycidas | reverse complement strand
CACTACCCATCAATTTTAATGTCATTTTTCGTTTCGTTTATTATAATGGTACCTTAAAGTGGTCTATTTTTCTTTTAAATATTAGCTCTGGATTTACATTGAGCTCTCAGGATTTCATCCTCCTTGGGATTACCTATACGAATTACCAAGTTCTTCATAACTTATATATATATTAACAATTTGTTACTGGTAGGCATAATTCCAATGAAGATATTAATCCAAAGAGAGCTCAATGTAAAGTACAGTGCAGTAAAATACTACTACTACTAATAATAATAATAATAATAAATCAAAAAGAAAACCAGAAATATCCGTTTCGGTTATAATTTATTTCATGAACACATTTCTATATAGAAATATTTACAAAATAATTTATAACCAAAATTGATCTTAAGGTTATGTATATATATATATATATATATATATATATGTGTGTGTGTGTGTGTGTGTGTGTGTGTGTGTGTGGTACGATATATATATTTTATAAATTTGAATATATCAAGTACAGTTTTGAAAGAAGAGATGTATGACAATTTTGAAGAAAGTTTTTTTTTTTCTGACGCGTTTTAGGCATTAGGACTTCTGGGTTTGTTTCCTTTGTTGCCACTACATCTGACTATGATCAAGAGACGCTGGGAGATTCAAAATTTAGAAATATCTTTTTCAATTCAGCCAAATTCATTGAGATGATTTTCTTTCTGTTCCTATCATTTTATTATTAAATATCCCACCTTGTGATAACAGAAAATCTTCCAAGGATGTTGAAACGTTGTAAGAATCTGGACGTAAATGTACTGTGGTTGAACCAGCGATTAAAGCACATTCTCGACATTATCGTCTTTGTGAATTATTTTCTCTTTTAATTAGATTTGCAATTTTTGTGTTAAATTTGTGGCCAGTTTTGTTAGGATTAAGAACCATTGCGTTTTGTTTGTTGTTTTTTAAAATGTCTCATTTGTTTTCACATAATATTTTATTTAAAATTCTTGAGGTTTCTCCAATATATTATTTCTGGCAATGCATGCAGGTGATAGAGTAATTTCCTTCTTCAGGTTTTGTTTCGTTGTGTATTGGTTAGGGCTTTCATTGTTTTAGATGTAATTTTTACAAATTTTAAATTGAGTTTACATAAATTCCTTCTATTTTAATTGTGATATAGTTAATGGGTATATATATATATATATATATATATATATATATATATATATATATATATATATATATATTTATAAATATATATATATATATATATATATATATATGTGTGTGTGTGTGTGTGTGTGTTTGTGTGTGTATTGATATAATAAGAAAGAACTGCTAGATTGATGATCCGAAGTTCAGTGCTCGATACAGAAGTAGAGCCTAAATTATAATTATTTTTTAAGAAAATATGATTTCATCGCGACACAGAAATTGGTATGTTTCGAAACTGGTCATCCTTTATTCAAATTTAATATTAAACCTTAACTGTTGCATAGCTGTTTTATCCTCAAGCGAAGTTTGGAACTTCCAAACATGCAGCATCTAAGGTTTAATATAGAAATTATACTTGAATACGGATGATCAGTTTCGAAAGATAATAATCTCTGTGTCACGATGGAATCATATTTTAAAAAAAATAATTATAATATATATATATATATATATATATATATATATATTATAATTATTTTTATATGTTTATCTAAATTGCTAAAGCTATACCACCCGTCTCTTTCCTCCAAAAACCCTACGGACAGCTCTTTTATCTTATCCCTTTTCTACCTCCCTTTTTTTTCGCTTTTTTTCCCCTTTTTCCTTTTTCCCCATACCATTTCCGTTGAGTTGACCGAGTAAATAGATCAATACCTGACTCTTACCCCCCCTCCACCTCAATATTAAGTATTGTAATAAAAATAAAAATAAATTTGAAAACTCCCCATTCCCTCTCTAAACTGGACCATGTCTCTCACACTATCTTTAACCACCCTCTATGTCGACTTATATAAGCTTAATACTGCCCGTAAAAAGTCTAAATTTTAAATTCATTTTTCGTTTCACTTTGAAAGTGAAGTCTGAAGATCCAGAGAAAAAATAAAATTCTGTGGTGAAATGAATTATAACTGATGTAGCCTTAAAGTGGTCTGTTTTAGTTTAAAATAAATTAAATGATATATATATATATATATATATGTGTGTGTGTGTGTGTGTGTAGTGAGAGAAAGAGACAGAGTGTTTGTAGAGGGGATTGTATATAACAACGTATAGAAGAAGAATTTGACATGTTTTACTATACGATGAACAAAGCAAGTCTCAGTGCAAACCACAGGGAATAACATTCGCCATCAGATACCTGGATGCCAAAGTATAGATACAAGAAAATTGCTAAAATATTTGGAAAATTCGAACTCAGAACACGGAAGAAAATTGGTCCAATTGCGTACGGTAAACTATCAGGCAGTTAACGACGCTTGGTTTTACGAGATGTATGGTCATGGAGAAACACAGGACGTTGAACGAG
>OZ010579.1:55678045-55695545 GCA_963932145.1 Acanthosepion lycidas | reverse complement strand
CATACATACATACATACATACATATATATATATATATATATATATATATATATATATATGTGTGTGTGTGTTTTTTCTAAACTTCTAGAAATATGCACAACGTAATTAATACCTATTGTATAGCTCAGTTTATATGTGTGTCTACATTTGCACATACCTTGATAGGTAGTCGGTATAAACATATTGATAGCTTGATTTATTTGCATGACAAAAGCATGATTTTCGCTCACTCACCGAAGGGCATGACGAAGATATCTTATTTAATGTATTTCTTATTCAACCGATGAATAGACTTTCGGGTACAATGGAATTACACGCATTCAGGACATTTTCCTGGAGTAGAAATTTTACATAATGCATAAAAATTCATTTTCTGTTTGTACTTTTGTCTAAATGAGCGATACTTGATGAATAATCTCAGAACTTACCGTGTCATTTGCATAAATTTTGCCTACAGTCTTAGTGCTCAGTCCTGTGGAAATTCGTACAATCTACTCAAATTAACTTAAGTTTATATCTCTGTAAAGACATACCAATACATAAAGAGATATATAAGTCTGTCGATTGCGCAGGCCGGGAGACATAATTCACGCTGTTTAAAAATGGGCGTATTCTCAATCATGGATATCTACAAAATAACGTTAGCTGTTTTTTTTCCTGGTGTCCCGAATGCATAACTTCACGTATGCTACTAGATTGTCAATTATGTCTCATCGTTTTACGTTTCTACTCTTAACAGTTTTTATTTTCTCGCACTTCCCAACTCTGGATCTCTCTTCCGATTTCTTTCATCCCTGTTAACTCCAATGTTCAAAAATCTAAATGTACCCTTAATCCTCATCTGCCTTCTTAAAGCGTCTATCTTTTTTGCCCTCAATCCTCACATTTTCAATCTTCGCTGTGTCATTCATTTTCACTCCTAAGCCCCTGTTTTCTAGCGGCATTGTTGCTTTGATTGGGGTGAAAGCATTAAATAAAAAAAAGAAATAAGGAAATAAATATTGATACAAAACTATTTCATATAGAGAATCCATTGATTTCTTAGAAATTACGGATAACTTGGATTTTTGTTCCCACCAAAAAACGAAATATCAAAAGTACGGTTTTTCCTTTGACACCGCTACTATTTTAACTGACTTCATTCCTCGGCAATATTTATTTTTTTAAAGCGATGTTTAAAATTGTAAATAAACGTAAACATATGATGAAAGTGAATTTTTTCACTTGTTTTGTTCTTGAGAATTTACAACAATATTAAACTATTTATTTATTAGATTGCTTATTTACACTATTCTTGTTTTGAATGGTTGGCAAAACATCGCGTAATCGAATGTTATAAATTGGTAAATAATAAAGATTTCCTTATAGTTGCTTTAAATATTTTAACAATTTAGTAAATGTTTTTCTAAATTTATGAATAAAAAAATGTTTCTATATTTATTTCTTTATAAATTAGTAAATGACAAATATTGCATTGCATTTTTTTAATACAATTTTAGAATGTTGAAACTATAACATAATTCTTTTAAAGAAGCAATCTAATGAATAAATAATGTTTAATATATTTGTCAATTCTCAAGAACAAATAAAAGATATCAATTTACTTTCGTATTAGGTTTTATTACAGTTATATACATAGCTTTTAAAAACAACAGACATTACCAAGGAAAGAATGCACTTCAAATAATAGAGATGTCAAGAGAAAAAAAAACATTTGAGTTTTTTGGAGGTACGGCGGAGCAAGTTTGCCGAAATTTCTTTTCTTACGATTCGGATAGGTGAAAAATTTGAAGTTATTGCATTTCGAGATCTGACCTATATCGAAAGTGTTACAGAATAACGACTAGATGTAACACCTTGAGTATCCGAGCGGGTCTATAAGGTAGTTTCTTTTTCAAAAGGGGATGAAGATTTGAAACGTGCCGTGTCTTTATTAAGTAACATTTTTCCACAGGCCGGTAGGAAATTCCCACTCTTAAAATAAAAGAAAAAAAAACAAGCCCCCAAAATAGGTCGTCTACTCAAACATGGGTATACAAAAAATAAGAAAAGAAATTTAGTATTAGAAAATCGATAAATACACACACACACACACACACGTGTGTGTGTGTGTGTGTGTATGAGCGCGTGTGTGTGTATGAATTGTATACATATATTATATATGTGTGTGCGTGTATGTATTCTCAGATATATATGTCTGTATACACACACACAGACACATATATATATATGTATACACACACACACACACACACACACACATATATATATATATATATATATATATATATATATATATATATATATATATATATATGGATAAAAAAGACAAGAGGAAAAACTATTCTTAGCCGACGTGTTTCGTACTTTGAGAGCAAATGACTTGATAAAGTCTTCAGAATTGATAAAGTCTTTATTCATTTTTATCCTATCTAAAAATGATTTACACACAAGCAGATACATATACACACACACACACATCTATATCTATATCGATATATCTATCTATCTATCTATCTCTTTCTCTCTCGCTCTCTCTCTCTCTCACTCTCTCTCTCTCTCTCTCTATATATATATATATATATATATATATATATATATATATATACTGGACTCTCCCGTCGGTTTCGACAGCTTACTTGACTCAGTTATGAAATTTTGTGCGATAATCTTAAGTGGCATTTAAGACCCGGTAGTGATTTACAAAGGAGGCTACATATGGAGCAAGTGTGAGGATTGTGAGATGAGATCACTGTAAGATTCGCTGACCTTTTAGATCTTACTCTCTCTCTCTCTACATACATATATACATACATACATATATATATATATATATATATATATATATATATATATATATATATATATATATATATACTTGTATATTTAAACAGGAATCCTTTATTTATCTTTGCATGATTTAAAACGACAGACGTGGTACTACGTTTAACATCTATATTTTATTTTTCTTATGTTCGAATAAGTGTTATCTATTTTGGCTACAGAGTCTGTAGAAACTGTCCAAACGTGTTGTAATTCCGAGCGCTTTCGGCTGTTATCAATGATGATGTTTTTCAATATAATTGAGTGTGTGCGTTTTGTGCCTGTTTTTGGTGTTTTATTTTCCGAACACAGCACATTGTCGCAGTGTTTGTAGTTAATATTAATAATATAAGTAGCGTGTCATCAACTTTGTCATCCTTACTTTTGGAGTCAAATGGAGATCTGAAGAATTAGAAAAATCCAGGTCGTAAGGTAAAGTAATCTGTTCTTAATATAATATAATATGTGTGTGTGTGTATTTGCGTAGCATTCCCTCTTTTATACAAGTTTCATTAAAGACGACAGAAAATTACCGCGATTAAGCTTTTTATTTCATTTTTCATTAATATCAATAACATTTTTACGTTTTTTTATTGCTATAGAGGATGTTTATTACTATAAACGTTATTTTTTATTCCTATAAACGTTATTTTTATTGCTATGAAGCTTGTTTTTTTTATTTTAAAGGTTGTCGTTTAATTACATTATTGGAACTGTTATCCTAATCTTCATTGCCATATTCACGGTCTTCTGTTAATTGGAATTTCGAACCGAACTCTTTATTTCGTCCACCGGGGGGAGATTGTTCTAGTTCCACGTGCCATGCCTCTTCCGGATATCTCAGTAATTTCCATTTATCTCAACTCTCCAAGTTTTTCGGTTCACCACTGCTGTAGCTCGGTATTGAACTCACAATTCTTAGGGACTAACTACTGGATCTAACCAACGTCCTTATCCACTGGGCTACGTGTCTCAGAGATATTCACGAGGTTATATTTTTGTTTTTATGAAGGTTACATTTTCATTACTATAAAGGTTACTTTTTATTACTATAAATTTATTTCTACAAGGATTTGAGATGCTATCTCTGTTTTGTTTTTTTTTAAATATATTTTCTTAAACAGTGAAACTAATAATAGCCTGCGTAGATTGAGAAGTCAGTCCTACGAAAAGCTGTTTGCGCCTCTGTCAAGAATCGAACCTGCATCCAGTTTTCTATTAGGGAAACTGCTTCTATAGTCAAAACATACCTTTAACGCTATGGCTACGCAGGCCGTTACGATAAAGTATATCCAAACTGGTAAAAGCACTTTTCGGCTATAGAAATATTAACATAGAAATCTACACCGCATGGTGACAGGCTATTTCACGCCTTAAGCGACCATCATATGTATTAAACCACTTATATAAAAGCCATTAGCTGCTTATGTAAAATATCTAATGGATATCTACTACTGGAACCCTCAAAATGGCCCGAGAAACATTGTAGAAAATATAAATCCTGCGACAGGAACTGAACATTTATCTTACACAGAACCGTCTTTGGCTTGACGTGCTCTACCATTTAGCTACATGATCTTTCATAAAAAATCATGGAAAATTTGTTGTTTTCAAAAACAGTAACCAGACACTTCCTCCGAAATAATATTAAGTTGGCGCAAAAATAATGACGGTTTTTGACGTTAAAAAATACGTCTAAGACCGTCATTATTTTTGCACCATTTTTTATTACTATAAACGTTATTTTTATTACTATTAACATTACATTTTTATTACTATAAATGTTATTTTTATATTACAATTAGCGTTATTTTTATATTACAATTAACGTTATGCCTTTTTTTTTATTATAAAGGTTTTTTGTCACTATAAACGGTATTTTTTATTCCTATAAAGGTTATTTTATTACTATAAAACATTTTATTATTATTATTATTATTATTATTATTATTATTATTATTATAAAAGTTGTCTTTTATTTACATTATTTACATTATTGGAGCTGTTATCCTCACAACAATTCGGCCGTTGTGCGCTCCGGTCTTCTTTTGTTGATTGGAATTTCGAACGAACCCTTTATTTCGTCCAGCGCGATAGAGTTGTTCTAGTTCCACGTCCCATAGCTTTTCTGCATATTTCACATATGTCTCAAAATGGTTCCTCAGGCTTTTGTCGAGAAGTCTTTGTGTCTAAGACAGGTCTTTCGAGTGAGACGCGCATGTCAAGGGTGGTCGAATGTACGTTCCCGACGAAAAGGGTTCAGTGTCACTGTTCACCAGTATATAAGGCGTGGCATCGGGAGGTGCTACGCAAACTGTCCAACTATGGCGTATCTATAATAGTCTTCTCAGTTCACAAGTTCATTCTATCAGATTGGACTATGAAATTTGTTAATAGTTTCTGAAGTACAAGTGATCTATGATGGCGCCCCTAAAGATATCTCTTCGATCCTACCGACTTTCTGCTTTTTTGCTTTTATTAACGATCTGCCTGGGAACATATCATAATAAATACACACACATAGTAACACGCACGCACACACACACACACACACACACATATATATATATATATATATATATATATATATATATATATATATATATATATATATGTACGTCCCCAAAAAATAAATTTCGGTCGAGCACAAATTTTTAAACAGTGGCTGCTACCGCTGATAATGCAAATCTCTTCTATGAATCGAGCTCTCTGATTCACTAGCATGTTGATTCAAAATAAATACATAAAAATTCACCTTCTCTGCTGAGAGCCAATGGTTTGGAGAAAAATCTCCGACAGATCATGGCTTGAGGAAATCGGAAGTATAGCCACATTGATGAGCTGTGATACGGCGAAATAGTCTGTCTGTGGTTGACAATATATATATATATATATATATATATATATATATATATATATATATATATATATATATATATATATAAGAAGCAATATAGTTTTAAGTTGTGCTATATTTATGGGATTAAGTGCTCCATATCAGAGATAGAGCGTATGTAAATAAAGAAGTGAACATTGAAGTCAAAACTCAGAGGCGACAGGCTGTTTCATGCTAAACGAATCGGATTCACGGCCTGAATATTTCGTTTAGCATGAAACAGCCTGTTCCCTCAATTCGGTGTTCACTTATATATATATATATATATATATATATATATATATATATATATATATATATATATATGTATATATATGTGCAGACGAAAGCAAGTTTTATGAGTGCACCTCCAAAAGTCACCCCAGAATGGAACCGTAATAAAATTTCTTCTCGCACGGCTTTGAATTTCTGCTAACACCAACGGAAATACCTTAGCAAAGAAACATAAGAAACCCATTGAAAATGGCAAATGAATTGATCCAAAATGCTTGATTAAATAATCATTATAGAGTTTTAATTAGATCCCCCAAAGGGAACAATATTAGTACATTAGAAAAAGCTATTTTTTACAGCGATGTTCAGCCTGTACAAGGCTCAGGAACCACTCGAGGTACATGGCTACCGAGTAAGCAGTGTAGTTTATGCGGATATGTGGGGAAGATTACAGTTAACCCTAGACTTGAACTGATTAAGATTGCAGTGATGAGGGATGCATCCACTTGGGAGTCGGTTCCACAAGGAAAAAAAGATATCATTTGTCTGTAACATTCAGTGAAACGCACACACACAGACAAACACACACATATATATATATTTATATATATATATATATATATATATATATATATATACATATATATATATATATATAACCACCTGATGAATGTCCATGAGCGTTCTTAAATTTAAAAGCCTTGATAAACCAATGACATCATTGGTCTTCTTTATAAACAGGTGCAACAAAATAAATCCTACACTTGATAATGTCCCTTAGAGGACGAAACGTGTTGACTAAGAATAGTTTTATATTTGTTTCTTTACAGATACTCTCTGACTGAAATTAATACACACACACGCATATATATATATATATATATATATATATATATATATACAAACCCGTCCATAAATGATGGGCTATTCCTGAAAGCACACGTAAGACTCTTACAAGAGACTTAGTGCGTGAACCTTTCGAGGCAACCTATGGTACGATAACAGTTATTTTAGCGGTAGACAGAGATTTGAAAATATTATTAATGTCGCTTTTCCAGCACGCACAAAGCTCAGTCGGATATATTTGCCCGAATACCCGCACAAACACAATTTCTCACCAGCTGGCATGAAAGATCAGCCAAATATTTGAGCTTGAGAAAAAATATTCTGAGTGACTCAACAGAATGCACTGATAAAAAATTTAGAAAAAGAAAACACGCCAAAACCTAACAAAAACAGAATAGAAACGCGATTACAAACAATATTTTCCCTAAACAAGAAACATATTTACGATATATCGAAGATGCTTTATTAATTCTACCCAACTCAATAATATGACCTGGTTTAGTAAATAACACAAACATCCTACGTACAGTGCCGGGGAAACAAACATTCGTGCACATACAAATTTTAATTTATTGTATTTCCAACTAATGAATAAATATGCTTTTCATATAATTAACTGTGCACAGACGCATAATAACTAAATATGCATCGAAAATAGAACAAAATGATTTAATAAAAATAAATTCTATTTATCCATTTTAATGGGTGAAAAAGTATTCGTATAATACCTAAAAATACATACTCTTCATTAAATATTTTGTAGAATAACCATTATTTACTTCTACAGCAACCAAACTCTTCTTGTCGTTCTCAATTAATGATTTGCGAATTTTAGTTGGTATTTTGCTCCATTCTTCTTCCCATATGGCCTTCAGATCCGGGATGTTTGTTGGAGCTCGCGATTGGATTTGAATTTTAAGATAACGCCACAGATTCTGGATTGGGTTTAAATCTGGGGACTGACTTGGCCATTTTAGCATATTTACATTATTTTCAGCAAGTCATTTCTTCGTAGATTTTGCAATGCGCTTAGGATTATTATCTTGTTGGAAGATCCAATATCGAGGAAGTTCAAGATTTGAATCATTAAATTTGTTTCCAAAATGTTTTGATATGCGGTGACCTTCATTCTACCATTTATAACTGATATGTTGCCATTAACTTTTGCAGAAAAGCATCTCCAAACTATTACCAGAAAAATTTCATTGTTGGAATTATGTTCTTGAAAGCATCGCCATATTTTGTCTATAGATTATTTCTATAATTACGTCCAACCAATTCCATTTTAGTTTCGTCTGTCCATAATACTCTTGCCCAATAAGATTTTCACTTATCCTTATGTTCACGAACGAATTTCAACCTGGCATCTCTGTGTCTTTTCAATAGCAGTGGTGTTTTCCGAGTGGAGCCTGACTTTAGATTGTTCCTATGAATTTCATTGTTTGTTGTTCATTTAGTGATAGATTCCTCATGAAAGCAAATCATCCTGCAACACTTGAGTAACTATTAGAATTTCTTTAATTTGACACATCCATTTCTTCGAAGATCTTGAATTAATCTTCTGTGGAGCGCCTGTTCTTCTTTGATATCCAAGACTTTTGAGATTTTTAAACCTTGAAATAAATGAACTAATGGTAGTAAATGGAATACTCAGGTTATCTGAGATTTTCCTGTTACTTTTACCTTCTTTCCAGAACTTAACAATCAATTCATTTCGTGAATTTATCAATTTTTTACCTCTTGCTAATCTGATAATCTTCTTGCACAGATATCAGTTACAGAATGTTCTGCTTGTATTTTTAGGCTAAAATAACTTCTGGTAACATTATTGTAACATTCTATAAGATTCCACTTGAATAATCCAGAGTATTAAAGCAATTTAAAGTTTTAAAATCTGCATTGTGCTAATAATTTTTAACATATTAAAATAGATAAATGGCACTTATTTCCATTAAACCAATTTTCTCTGTTTTCTATGCAGATTTAGTTATTATATATCTGTGTACAGTTTGTATATATATATATATATATATATATATATATATATATATATATATATATATATATATATATATATATATATCTTGTGTATGTGTATGTATATATATATATATATATATATATATATATATATGTGTGTGTGTGTGTGTGTGTGTATGCGTGAGTGGTTGCGTGTGTGGGTGTTTGCATGAGTCTTGTGTATGCATATATGTGTGATATTCAATCACACATATACACACACACACACATATATATATATATATATATATATATATATATATATATATATATGTGTGTGTGTGTGTGTATATGTGTGATTGAAAAGAGCCTTTACCAATTAGGCTGCGAAGACCGCACTGATGTAGCAATGTTTGATTTCTTTACGTATTTAAGTAATGCACATTTCTGCTTAGGACATTTATGAACTGCTAGCTTCAGTTTCGTATACGGAAATGTCCATAAAAAATGACTGTTGTTTAATATTAATTTTTTAAAGGATTTTTTATCAGATATTATTTCTCATTACTATAAACGCTATTTTTGTGGGTACACATATTTCCGTTGCTATACCTGTTTTGATTTTACCAAACAGTGAAATTATTAACACCCGTCCTAAATTGAGAGGTCGTCCGAGTTTATATCTGCTAACTAGTTTAATACCTGAAATATAAAGACTAGTACATGTAAAGGATTTATTATCCGACATTATTTCTTCTTATTATAAACGATATATCTGTTGGGTAGACGTGTTGTTATCCCAGTAACTTCTTCAGTTGATTACGTTTCAGGTACGAAACTCAAGCTAGCAGATATAAATACGTAGAATTCTCAACGAGAAAAACATGTCCTACTTTACATTTTATTCTGACTTCTTCCTATCAGTTTTTCTACGTAGCCGATCTGCTAAGAGGCGCGCTTCAGATAAATGAGTGGTTTCTCTAAAAACAAGACTGCAGGGTCAGTTCCCTTCGGAGGCAGAATATTTTTTGTAGGAATTTTCAATCAAACCAGTATAAAGTTATTGTTGTTTACATTTCGGATACGAAACTAAGCCTAGCAGAAAAAGATTCTGACTAGAAATCTGTATTCTTTAAATAGGTAATTTAAAACCTCCTCTATTAATACATATATGGTGTAATGATTATCATGCCAGTCTCACTATATCAATTACTCAATGAGTTGTGAGTTCAACCCGCACTGGGTTCTACACACTCGCGGCCTTCTGCCACATCTAAACTCCGCTTAAAAAATCAGTTAGGGAATTTCAATTTGAAAATCGTTAACTTCAGCCTGATTGGAACTTCCAAAAAGATAATGATTCTAAGCACACAACGAAGGAATGGCTCGCTGAAAATAATGTAAATATCCTTAAATGGCCAAGTCAGTCCCCAGATTTACACCCAATCCAGAATCTGTGGCGTTTTTTTTAAATTAAGTCCAATCGAGAGGTCCAACAAACATCCTGGATCAGAAGAACATATGCGAAGTAGAATGGAACAAAATACCAAATAAAATATGCAAATCATTACAAAGTATTAAATGAAGATTATGTATTCTTTTTTCATTGTACAAATACATATTTTATATATATATATATATATATATATATATATATATATATATATATATATATATATATATTAGGGCGCCCCGAGGCGGTGTAATGGTTAGCAAGCTGGTCTCGCTAGAAAAATTACCCCATACTTTCGGCTTTGTGCCACATCTAAGCTACGCTTGGAAAATCACTATATATATATATATATATATATATATATGATTGCGCGCGTGTATGTGTTATTGAAAAGAGCCTTTACCAATTTGGCTACGAAGATCGCATTGATGGTGTAATATTTACATTACGTATTTAAATAAAACACATGTTTGATTGAGACTTCTCTATCAAACCAGTGTCTTATTAATTTCTTTGTTTGAGAAAACAAAAACAGAACAAAGGGATAACACCACAAATACGTCCACCCACTAAAATGTCTTTTATAATAATAAGTAATAATGTCAGATAAAAAAACAAAAAAAAACATCCAATAGAAAGTTGTTGTTGCCCTAACCCTAACCTTTTCCACTATATAATCGAATTTATGTATGAAACACAAGAAAACGCTACAGTAATTGGTATCATAATAAACTGTATTGATAATGATCTAAAATTAAGTGTCTATCAAAATCCACCAACAAAAATAAACTTATAAATTCCTTTTCATACAATAACAACACAATAATATCGGGAACAATTAATAGTTTATACATTATAGCACTTGAAATTTCTAAGTCTCAATATTTACATGACAAATAAATGTACATTGAAAACAGTTTCATGCTCAGATAATATCCTTATTTTTTTCATCTACGAGTGCGGGCTGAAAAGTTCATAGATTGACTATGAAGGAGTGATGCTAAATTTACGAAATCTTGCTAGCATTAATTTCAAATCAAAATTTGGCATCGTGGTGTTATAAAGTACCTACAAAAAAGGGTTTACTCTCCAAGGGAATTCACCGTGACATAGGTGTGCGTTAGGCGATGACTCTCTAGGTTTATTAACAGGGCAAATGGGGACAGTTGAATTTAGGATGGGAAGCGTGAGTCTTGAAGATGACCCAAGGTCTGGTCGTCCTTCAACTATCACCACTGACAGAGAGAGAGAGAGAGAAACGTTGATCATCTTCCCAACATCGTGATTGACCACAGGCATTTGATTACAAATCAAATCGTCAATGCTATATGTATATCTCCTGAGAGAGTTTTGAATATTCTGTATAATGAACTTGTCATGACAAAGGTTACTTTTCGATGGTTTCCACGTCTGCTGATACCTGATCAACAGCGTACCATGCTGAATCCATCACGGGGAAATTTGACATTGTTTGTGGTAGATCTAACCAGTTTCTTTGAACGTTTTCTAACCAAGGATGAATTTTAAATTCGTCACTTTGAGCCAGCGACAAAGAGATGATCCGTACAGTGGAAACAGCCTTCATCACCAGCTCCAACGAAGGCGAATATCGTTTCATCTGCAGCGAAGTTGATGGCCTCATTTTGTGAAGTGCAAAAGCAAAACAACCACACCATCAATGTAGAGTACTTTGCCGCATTGTGGAAAGGCTATGAAAACCAAATGCCCAGGAAAACTGATTAAACATGTCTTGTTTCATGAGGAAAATTCTCCAACAGACGCTCTTGTTATCAATAGCAGCTCTGCATGACTATAGCCATGAACTGGTTGATCACTCTCTGATTATCATCTGTTCCCAATATGAAAAAAATACTTGACTGGTAATCAGTATTGGAGTGACGATGACATCATATCTGATGTTGATAACTTTTTAAAACTTTTAAAACTTCTTTACCAATGTGATCCAAGCATTGCAACACCGATGGAAGAAATGTATGGACCGCAAGGTGGACTATGTTGATAAATAAAAATCATTTGGTCATATTCCAAGGGGATATCTTTGTCAGCCTGTGAACCTTTCTGCCGACGCTCGTGTAATGCAAAGAGGAAAGTATGCAAAATCCGCAAAAAGAAAATAACACGAATGCCATTAATAAATAATGCTACCTACCAAATTAATAAGAAAAAAAGAAAGAAAATGAATTATATAGATATTATAAAAAGAATATATAAGCAACCCTAAGCCTCTTATCTCTACTTAAGCGCGAAGATGTTCGGTCAGCACTTTGCACTTTCCTCAAAATTCTTGATTGTGAGCCTGTTTATGGCACTGTTGTAATTGGTCGAGTATAATAAAAATCAGGTGTTATGGAAAGCGGATAGAGAAAGAAAACTCATCGTTTGGATCATTTTCGACTACTCAGAAGAATGAAACTTGAAACATGCACTAATTTGAAAAGATACCTGTCGAGATTGGTGGGTTAAAAACGCTATCTATTTACGCAGTGTCAGTGGATAATCAGATATACAGGACCGAGAGGATCAAATAAAATCTTCAGCTGAGAGTGAGAACTTGATACTCTGAAGGACAACATGGAAATTACTCGTCCTAAGGGGAATTGTCATTAGATCTGGCGTGGTTAACCGATTCGATCTCGGACGTCTTCTGGTTAAAAAGAGCCTTAAATAGAGCTTTTGAAATCAAATTCACTGCTGTTTCTCGAAACATCGGTGTCTGCTGTGTTCTGTAACCTAACGTAAACAAAGACATTTTTATTTTATAATATTGATTAAATCGGACATATTTTAATTTGTTTTGCCGATCGGTTAAGCACGTCGGACCTAATGATGGTTCCCCATAGAGGATGTAGGTTCGAATCGTGCCGAATGAGGCGCATTTTCTGACAAGGTATCTCGAATATTCAGGCAGTAAACGTAATGAAATAAAAATTGCTCAAATATGAATATCCATGTAAAATAATATTTAAGCAAAAGAAATTAAAATATGTCGGATTTAATCCATTTCATTATATATATATATATATATATATATATATATATATATATATATATATATATATATATATTCATCACATAATATATATATATTTATATGTATATAATGTGTGCATATGTGTGTACGCAAATACATGCACCCCCCCATATATATATATATATATATATATATATATATATATATATATATATCGTCTTCTTAGTTACCAAGTACATCCTATCAGATTGCATTATAAAATTTGTTAATGGTTTCTGAAGTGCAAGTGATCAATGATGGCGTCTCCCAAAGCTTTCTCTTCGGTCCTACCTACTTTCTGCTTTTCTACTTTTTTTATTAACGATCTCTCTCTCTCTCTCTCTCTCTTTATATATATATATATATATATATATATATATATATATATATATATATATATCAATTAATGTTTACCGTATGCAAAGAATTAAAGCCACTGAGACAAAAGGGATTATTCACTGTGGAAGATTTAGAAAAGAGAAACACAACTAGCAATAGAAATGTGTCTCTACAGAAGGATACTAAGGATGCAATGAGTTGAACATGTTAGCAAAGATGAAGTTTTGTAGAGAATGGAAACAAAAAGTTAAATTATAAACATCAAGAAGTGTGAGTTGAAATTTCTGGGACACGTAATGAGGAAAGAAGGTTTGGAAAATTTGATATTCACATGACGGAGAGAAGGAAGCTGTGACTATGGAAAGAAACGCGTGACATACTTAATGGGCTTGAGTAAGTAAATAGCAGAACAAGGTTAGGCAGAAATAACAAAAAAGACAAAATTTGAGAGCTACAAGGAGCAGGAGTATGTGGAGGCCCATGGTCGCCTATGTCCTGAAGTGACACAGCACATAAAACAATAAGTTTAAAGTTTACGGGAGACGCAGCCTTTAGCAAACTTTGTGGATCGGGATCCTGTCTCGGCAACACGACGATAAACAACAACGAAGGTTGGATGACTTGGCTTCCTTCGGTCGAGAAACACAATCTGATACAGCTGTGCAGCCTCGCATTCATTACCATTCGCGCTGCCGTATGTAAAAATTGTTTCTGCCTTCTCACGATATGATTATCCTACCATTGATAAACAGAACACTTCACAGTTAAGTCACAAATATACACGAATGACAAATGTAAGTTAGTCTACAAGGAAACATGACGCCATCTACCATAAATAATAAAATAATGTTAATATGAAATTTGTCCTTGTTTGGTGTGGGGAACCAGCCTCCAAAGTTTTTAAAAGTATTTTGATACTCTCTCTCTCTCTCTCTCTCTTTATATATATATATATATATATATATATATATATATATATATGTACCATTAACTGCATTTAAATGTTTTTTCATTCATTTTACACGTTGATTACGTCACAAATGACTTTCAAGACCTGCAAGAGTCTTCGAGTTCTTTCGTCATTTATGACATGTAAGACATGTTTTTCTGGATGCTGGCTGTGGAAATGCGTGAGTCTGCTGGCTGTAAGACACACTTTATGCCAGATTGTGCATGAATGATCATCGGGGATGTCATATTGGTAGTTGACATCACGATGGCTCCACGTGTGCCTGAGAAGACCAGCTTTTGAAAAGGAAATTGTTCACATGTAAGAGACATTTTCGATCCGCGTGCTGCGAGAGGGTTGACGCCTCTCATATACCTTGCTGCACGTTTTGGTTGAGCTTATTTAATCTTGCTGTTCTCAAAATCATTTACACCAGTAACTACCAGATTTAATATTTAAGTAAATGCTCTGTTTATAATAAACAGTATTAACAACATTTACCGACCTGAATGTCCGAGAAATTGCCATAGAAAATATGCGTCCTCCGACAGGAATCGAACCTGTATACGATACAGAACCGTCATATAACCTGACGTGCTTTTACCGATTTCGCCACAGAGGATCCTTTCGGTCAGCAAGGTCGATTTTACTGTTTTTAAACAAGTTTCTATGATATTCTCACGTACATTCATGTCTGCGCGATGCGTATCCAAATGTAAACAAATGACGTCACACGTTATGAAATGTCCATTGTGTGTGCGTGTGTTTACACACACACACACACATACATACATATATATATATATATATATATTGGTTAAAAAAATAATGCAGTTTCCTTTTCCTTTATTAAAAAGTTCGATCTCTAGGCCGGTAGATATTATTTTCACTGCTCAAAATAAAGTAAGGTCTACTTAAAAACGTGTTCTACATTAAATATAAGGTTTATATTAATACGAAATACGTATGATTGTGTTTGCTCGTGTATATAT
The DNA here is from genome assembly GCA_963932145.1 of Acanthosepion lycidas. Taxonomy (NCBI): domain Eukaryota; kingdom Metazoa; phylum Mollusca; class Cephalopoda; order Sepiida; family Sepiidae; genus Acanthosepion; species Acanthosepion lycidas. The sequence goes on along the minus strand of OZ010579.1, from coordinate 55,680,044 downwards.
ATGTGTGTGTGCATCGTAATAAGTTGACATACATCTAAATTTTATGACTGTATGTGTGAGGTACTTAAAAGAACGGATATTTTATAGGAGTTAGTTTACAGCTTTTGCATATCACTGTCAGTCGTAAACGTTTTCTCGTTTAAATATCTAATCTAAATCTATATACGTATAACTTATGCGTGTATACGTGATACATATATACATATATATAAAAGAGAGACATTTTTAAAAAGAATTTATGAAGGCACACTCACTGGTGAACATACGCACGTATCCAGATATGTCTGAAGTCAATCTGTACAGAACCTTTCACCGATGTCGGTTCTCGAATATTTTTCTTTTTAATCGTTGTTCGGGTAGCATTTTTTTTTTCCTTTATCAAAAGACTTTTTTTTCCCATTCTCACGCTGTGGATGCATGAGTGAACGTATTTAACGCCTCTTAGAAGAAGGAATTAATGTAAGCAGGGCGTAAAAGTCTGTCGGTGTGAATAATTTTCTCTTCTTTTCTCACCTTTTAGGATTTTGAGAGAAAAAATTTGACGAAGGGTAAGCCATCTGATGATGACCTGCCTTGACTTAATCTTCCGGACGGCCATTACATTTTCGCAGGGAATCAGTATAGGTGGGCGCGTATTTTCTCGATTATTCAGGCCGATAGATGTAAATAAATAAATATACTGTTTAATAAATAAATAAATAAATAAATAAATAAATAAGAGAGCATCTATTCAAATATGAGTATCCATTTAAAATAAAGTTTAAATAAATGAATCCATTTCCTATATATATATATATATATATATATATATATATATATATATATATAGGTGTGTGTGTGTGTATGTTTGTGTGTGTGTGTGTGGAGGGATGTAGATTAATTTTAATGGTCATCTTTTCCTAATTACGAATAATCCTTCCGAAAGAATATTAATTTCTGAAGAAAAATATCTTACATATAAGACATTTTCTTCTGAACTGAACAATTCTTGAAGTAATTTCCTTCTTTTTCGAGAGAGATTATTGGTAATCTAGAAAAGATGATCATTAAAATTAATCGACATAAAATGTCTGTCGTTTTCAATAGTATTAAGAGAAACATTAAAGAATATTTGCTGACAAAATACACAAGAATATATATATATATATATATATATATATATATATATATATATATATATATATATATATATGAGAAAGGACAAGGGAATTTTTTTTTAATGCCAACGCGTTTCATTCCTTGAAGAACTTGATCAAGGTATTCATAAGAATATTATATAGTAATGTGTATTTATTCACTGAGGTAACGCGAATGAAAAACGATTTCTTTAATTGTTCACAATATTCAAATGAAGAATGTTCTAATGCATTCTAAAAATATATTGTGCAAGAAAAAGTGAACAATGTAAGACGATATTTTATTGATATCTGAATTGTTACATACCCACCTACACACACACACAAACACTTATATGTATGTGTGTTATGTATTTGTATTTTGGCAGCAATCTCTCTTGAATACATGTTTCATGAAACGCTAATGATCGTAACAAAAAGGCTGTCAGTGCTTTCAGCTAAACTGTTAGCCACCTTCAAGGAATATTATTATTATTATTAATTATTATTATATGTGTATGTGTGTGTGCGTGCGTTTGTGTTTGCGTGCGTGTGTGATCTACAATGACACAGATTATCTATTAAAGCGGGTGATCTACATGCCGAATGCGATCTGAGAAAGTGAACGTCAATAATATTTATAATCAGGAAATACAAGAATAAATAAAAAAAAGAAATGAAGTAGTTTTAATTATTGACATTATACTATTTTTATACTAATTATATTCTTACGCAGTTCATCGCATGCAAAGCAGTACTGTCACAGTGACACGTTATATGGAAGACTTAGAAGCAAAAACATTGCTAAGGAACGAGGAAAACGCAGGAGATTACGTTTTAGTTTTTGCAGATCAATGTTGGCTGAAATTCTTAGAACCGGAAAG
>OZ010579.1:55673045-55675545 GCA_963932145.1 Acanthosepion lycidas | reverse complement strand
AACATGTTAACTTCCTTGGTAATTGTTGGTGTAGTGCGTTCAGTTTTCATAGGTCCTCGTCTTATTATCACATTGAACAAAGATAGTTTTAGGAAGTCTCCACTTAAGTATATATAATAATAATAATAATAATAATAATAATAATAATAATAATATATATATATATATATATATATATATATATATATATATATATATATATATATATATATATATGTGTGTGTGTGTGTGTGTGTATGATAAAATATAGTTTTAAAATATAGTATATGTATAGGTAAAGGCCAGGGAGCAAATATAAAACTGGACATTGAAATCAAGACTAAGTGGAGTTTGTTTCATGCTGAGTTCAAGTATGAAACAAACTCCTTTATCCAGAAATACGTTCAAAGTGTTGTATCAGTTCTATCTTTCTCTTCTAATTCTGGGAGCATCTTGGTCGCAGATATTCTAAGAATGCAGCAACACCTTCCTCATAAGAAGGATTCATGGTTATCGACGATACCATGTTTGATTTCTTGTACTCCTCCAATAAGTATCTGACTTCTGCTATCCTCTAACTTTACAAGAGCCAGATCAGGCCGAAAATGGAGACAGCTTCCATCTATGGACTCGAGGTGCCCAGTCTTCATTTTCCACTCTCGTTAGAGTCCAAAATCGTCTCTGTGTCCTTGTGGGTGTCGAATTATCTTCCACCCTACAAGGCCTTTCTCACAGAATAAATGTCGCGAGCGTCTCGCTGCTCTATCGCTATTTACGTGGAAAGTGCTTAGGCCAACAACATTATTTAGTTCTGCCATTTCTAATATTCCCGCCTAAGTTCCGGCATGCTGCGCACTTTGTAGCCTTTATTACCTTTGTATTCCATTAGTGAGATGTAAGTTCTACTCGAGCAGCTTCTGCCAACGAATGGCTGCGAGGTTTGATCGACTCCCAAGTGGATATTTCCCCGATTACAACCTGTGCAAGTATTTTGTTAACAATTATCTTACGCACATATCCCTATAAACTGTGCCTTTTAGTCTATAAAAATATATCTTGAGTAGCTCTTGGCCTTTTATGAGGTGAATATCATTTTTATAAATGCAACAAAATATAGATAAATTTATATTTATTTTTCTTTTTGTATATTTTAAACTTTTTCCTGAAACGAATTGGAAATAAACATGATCAGAATTTTCGCACAGCACTCAATATACAGGGTGTAAAATCTAAATTGTCCAAATTGTGTTACAGCAAAATTATCCAATTGTTAGATTAAGCTTTGAACCGTTGTAACTGAGAAATGATTTAAGAAATTTTTTATAACACTATTGGACTCTACTTTGAACAATAAGAATGTATTTAGCTCTAAGTTGAAATGATAATCCCTCTTTCTGTTGTTATCTCTTGATCAAGTTTTCCTCTTTATTGTTCCCTCTTTTAAAAACTTATTCACCATTCTGTTCATGGTTCTTAAATAGATTTTAACCTGTTCTCTTTCTAATTCAATAACTCAAAGGGCTTTCATTGATTCTTACAACAAATGGTCTCAAGATGGCTAAGCATTTTGCTAAAAACCTCTAGTGTTTTTTTTTAGATATTCAACATTTTGTGGGACTGGCAATTATCCTATGCTGGTACACGATTCGGGCAATTTTGCTGTACGTTCGAAATTTGGAGCAGAATATTCAAGTTCTTATTGACTGTTATGTCCATAAAAACAATGTTCTACTAATCGCTGCTAATATGGAAATAGTGGTTAATTTACCTCTCGAAATGGCAACCAAAACGATTTAGTACAGGTTAGAATAATGATAAAGTGACACACACACACACACACACACACACACATATATATATATATATATATATATATATAGAGAGAGAGAGAGAGAGATAGAGAGAGAGAGAAGGTTATTAAAAAAGAATGAACCGATTGCACAACGCATTGCTTCAGTTCTCAAGCATCGTCATGGAAAGAGTTAGTGACCCTTTGAAAGAGGAGTTTTCTAAGTTTTGAATGGCTGTCACAGGAGCACTGTAGTGGCGTCGTATCTCCGGCATCATTCAGTTCTTTGTTTACCCTCGGAATGGCGAGTCCGCCGCAAAAGGCGTTCTGCGTTCTCTAGATCGCGAAATCAAATACGGTTTTCACAGTGCAGTGTGATTTTCGGGAGTAATTCGAAATTAATCCGCCCTCTCCTAAGATCATTCGACGATGGTTTAAACAGTTTCAAGAGAGTGGCTATCTGTGTAAAGTGAAAAGTCCAGGATGGCCACGAGTTTCGGAGAAAGACGTGGCAAGATTCCGTGCTGCCTCTGAGGTTAGTACACGTAGTCCATAATTCGAGGTAGTCCACTATCTGGCGTGTGTTACGACGACATCTCCTTGAAGCACCTACCAAGACCTTGCTCTTTGTTCTTGGCCTGAGAGATTCCCAGACTTCTTCCTGTGTGATTTTTCTTGTGGGTATATGTAAAAGATTGCGTTTATGTGCTACCACTACGAACTAACTTCCAT
>OZ010579.1:55643045-55668045 GCA_963932145.1 Acanthosepion lycidas | reverse complement strand
AAATAATGTTTTTCGACGAGGTACTAGAGTTACGTCCGTATGTTTTTGCTTATTTTCTCGTTATCATGTTATTCTTTCATCCGTTCTTTTGTGCCATTTTCCATTCTTTTTGTCCTTTGCATCTGCTCTTTGCTGTGACATTTTTCTTTCTTTTCGTTATAAAAATAACCGTTAATTTTTTTTTGTATTTTTACTATATGAACATTCTATTCATTTATCGAATATTTCCCGTTCTTCAAACCATTAAGAATCCTTCACACACGAGAATAATTTCCCTTTCCTTTTCAGTATTTTGTTAAAATCCAGAAAACTTTTGAGGAAATCACAAATGAATAATGACGGAAAAAATGGTTCAATGTTTGTTTTTTTTAAAAAAAAAAAAAAAAAAAAAAAACTGTACTGTCTAACATGCATGAAAAATATAACAGGAAAAAAAAAACACACTTTGTTTTAGGCTTTGTTATTATTTATCTCTATTTCCATAACTCGTTGCATGATTGTGCTCTGGGCTCTAACCAAAAGTAGAATTGGACACCAAGTTCTTTTAGCTGCAATTTTACGTTCTTTGTGGTCAGAGAAGTGGAATCCGAAGATACAAACTCTGGCAATAAAACTGAATGGAGTTGTAGAGTTTTAATAAAATGAAGTGATTCTCAAAAGCGAAGCAATAAATTAGTGAAATGTAATAGTTGATGAGGTATTGAAGGTAGAACAAAAAGAAGAATAAAGTTGATCCCCAGAAATGAGAGGTGAGGAGGAGGGAAGGAATAAAAAAAAAAAAACGATAGAAGTCAGAAAGTGAGTTGGATTTTGAAAGAAAGGAGAATAGAAAAGATATATAGAGAGAAAGGGTGGGAGAGTAGTAGAAAATGAAATATGTGAAAGAAAGGTTGTAGAGACAAACAGTGCGAAAAGATGAAAAGAACTAAAAGGGAGAAGGAAATGCTAGTAGAGGAAGAAAAGAAAAAAAAATATGAAAAGCAAAGAAAAAGTAAAGAGAGAGATAAAATCAAAATAAAAGTCAGATGAAAGACAGCGTGTGAAAAATAAAACAAGAATGAAGGCCGAATAAAAAAAAAATGGAGCAATATTAACGAAAACGTAAGTTTTCTTTAAGTCCGTTGTTAACTGGGGCAAAAACGGCTTGTTAATTTTAACGCCCCCCCCCAAATTAAAATCCTATCCATCAATGATGTGAGCGATTCCTTTTTGTCTTCCATCAACATGCCTGATGCTAGCATCCAGGTAAGTGACTCGTTGCGCCGTCTAACAGCTGACATGAAATGGAAAATCTATATTGAATACATAGCTAGGTCAGCTGCTAAGAAAGTTGGTTCATTGTGTCGTGCGAGAATTTTTTTCTCTCCAGAAACTACCAGCATATCTATAAGTTTAATATTTGTCCATAACTACAATATTGCTGTTACATATGGTCCGGAGCGTCTGCTATTTATCTTGTGCTCTTTCACAAGAGCCAAAGAAGAAGCAGGAATACCACTGGTCCTGATATGTCGGCTCGGCTTCAGTCACTCACCGACCGCCATAAGATTGCCTCTCTCTGTCTTTTTTATAAATACTTTCATTGTAACTGTTCGGATGTAACTTAGACTTTATGAATTTAAGCGCAGTACTAGACTGGCGTCTAGAACTCATCAATTTACACTCGATCTGCCTCAATGAAACCGTAAGTTCTAGGCTAACAGCATCTTTTCTCGTACATTTCACATGTCAAACTCCTTTCCGAGTCAATGCTTTCCAGCCAGCTTTAATCGGCAAAAATGTAAATGCAGCGTCAATCGCTATCTACTGTCTTCCTGATTAAGCTTTTCTCTTCCCGTTCATTATTAATGTTTCTGTTCCTGATTTTTCCACATCCTGTAACCAGTTGAGTTTTATTGGCTTTACTGCCTTGCATGGGGTGAGACCGAGATTAATAAAAGAAAGAGAAGAAAAAAAAACGTAATGATTATATCTTCCATAGATTCGATTTGGTCAGAAATAAAATGGCCAATAAAGGAAAAAGAAGAATATCAACAACACTGAGGGAAAAATAAGATTTTCGAAAAGAAATGAGTCCAAAATGAACAAAGAAAAAAAATGAAGGAATTGGACACGAATAGGAAGAATTGATTATTTACATTATTCGGACTGTTATACTTTATTGCCATATTCACAATATTTCAGCCTATGTACGACATGTCGACAGGGGTAAGGTCGTTCTAGTTTCACGTGCCAAGCCTCATCCTGTTGTCTCAGTTATTTTCCTTTAACTGAACTCTCCTAGTTTTTGGTTCATCACTGTTGTAGCCTGGTATTGAACTCAACTACTTGATGACAGATGGCCCAGTGGATAAACATGTTGGTTAGACCCAGTGACTACACCCAAAGTGTTGTGAGTTCAATACCAGGCTATAGCAATGGTGAACCAAATAAAGGCCGGAAATTTAAGAGGATGACAGTCGGAATTAAAAACATTATGTGTGCTTATTTTTATCATAATCCTTTAATATTCACGAAAATTTTTCCCTATATTACAATTAAATAAGGCAAGAAATGCACTGTAATGATGAGAATCACTTTTATTTCCCAAATAAGAAAGAGATGGAAAGTTCTGGAGAAAATATTTGTGAATATGAAAGAATTAAAATAAAAATAAGCAAATATAATGTTTGTAATTTATTCAATCAAGGTTCGTTCGTTAGGCCGGTAAATGTTATTTAATACTGTTTATTATAAACAGAGCATTTACTTAAATACTTGTATCTATAAAAAGAACGTTAAACATAAAAAAATGAAAAAAAATCTATGCGAGATTCATAGAAGATTGAAGTTTATAAGCAGTAAATTCGACCTTGCCTACCGAACGATCCTTGGTATATATTAGGTTGGTGCAAAAATAATGTCGTTTTTTGACGTTCAACTTCAAAAGGAAACCGACATTATTTTTGCACTAACCTAATATATTTGTTTGATATATATATATTCGATAAAACGAATCGAGTTCTCTCAATCACTGGCGTGTTTATCTAAAAAAAAATATGCCTACATTCACCTTCATCCTTGCCGTGCGACAACGCCAATACACACACACACACACACACACACACACATACATATATATATATATATATTCTGATATTTAAGCCTTTTTTCAGGTTCTGTAATGATGTGAGTTAATCCATATACTTTTTTCTAAAAACATATTTCTGAGCTATCTATCTATATATCTCACTTTCTCCCTCTCCTGGTCTCCTAATCTCTCTCTCTCTCACTCTCTTTATATATATATATCGCACTGATGAGCTGTGATACAGCGAAACAGTCTGTCTGTGGATGACATTATATTAGCTCCTGAATTAATTCCAGTTGAGCACTCTCGGGCTGAGGTATGGGTTTGTAAACAGTGACTATTATAGCTATATAGCGAGACTCTTCGCAAGCCGAATTGAGTCACTGTCGGTCACTGGGCGTGTTTCCTAAAATAAATACGCCATAAATCCACGTTCATCCCAACCGTGCGCCGACAGCTTAGTGGTAGAATATCCGCCTGATACCAATTCAGTCGGGTTTCGATCCTAGCTAGAGGCAACCGGATGTCTATCCGCGCTGATGAGCTGCGAAACAGTCTGTCTGTGGATGACATTATATATATATATATATATATATATATATATATATTTATTCTGATATTAAAACCTTTGTTCAGGTTCTGTAAGATGTGAGTTAATCCATATACTTTTTTCTAAAAACATATTTCTGAGCTATCTACCTATATATCTCACTCTGTCGCTCTCCTGCTCTCCTAATCTCTCTCTCTCTTTTATTTATTTATATATATATATATATATATATATATATATATACACACACACACACAGAAGAGAATTGTCTGTATGACAAGCCTGACATTGAAAATTGAATTTGAATAAAAACGTCTAAATAAAATGAAACAAGATTGAATAGAATTATTGATAAGATAAAAATATATAAACTATGCAGGAATGTAAAGAAGAAACAAAGGAAGGAAACATGAATAGAAGAAATTGGTTATAATAAAAATAGAATGGTTTTCATTTTTCTCTTATTAATTTTGTTTACTTTCGTTCATTCTGATTCGTCTGTACTAAAAGAATTATCCCTTTAAGCTTGTTGCTTTCTTTTTTATTTTATACGCTTATATTCCTCCTCCTCCAACAGACAACTGTTCTTTCCATTTTCTTTCCTTTTTCTTTCTTTCTTGTAATATTTTCTTTATTTGTTTCTTTCTTTCCTGTAAAGTTCTTTCTTACTTTTTTATTTTCTTTCTTTCTTTTGTTCTTTCTATTTTATTATTTCCTTCTTTTAATCCTTTCTTTCTATTTTCTTTCCTTCTTTCTTTCCATTTTTCTTTTGCTATGATTCATTTATCTTTTTTTCATTTTCTTCATTTCGTTTTTCATATTTTCTTTTTCTTACATCTTTGTTCTTTTCATTTTCTTTCAGAATTTATGTTTGTTTCTTTATTTCATTATTTCTTATAAGTTTCTTTCCATATTTTTGCTCGGTCGTTTGACTCTTTCTTTCTTTCTTTCTTTCTTTCTTTCTTTCTTTCTTTCTTTCTTTCTTTCTTTCTTTTACCTTCTCTCCCACCTATGGACCCAACTCAAAATTGTCATTTCCTTCAGGTAGCATGCTTTCTAATTTCACATTTTTCATCAAACAACTTAAATTGTAATTTATTTTTATAGAATGATTTTTTTTCTCTTTACTTTAAATAAAAGGCAACGAAATTTAATCAAATGTAAAAATAAATTACTTAGATTTATTAGAGAACAAAAAATATCGAATTTTATCCGCAAAATACAAACTTTTTTAAGGAAAAATAAAACAATCTCAAACACAACGATACCCAAAATTGCTATAAACAACCATTTTCTTTTTATCTTCTTTACCACGTTCCCTCAAGACAAAAGGAATTTCGATCAGCATATAATTAAGGTATTTTGTTAGTTTGTTTAAAAAGACATTACAAAAGACTTTTTGTTTCGTTTAAAGAAACGATTCTGAATTTAGGATATTTTAAATTGTACGTTATTTTTTAAAACATTCTGACGAAGAATATTATTTCAATGCTTTAATTAGTAGTTTTAGTTCTAATAAATAAGGATTATGCAATAACAATTGCGTATGTGTTATAATAGCGATTTCTAAAGGATAAGGATGAGGAAGTATTATAGTAAAAGTTACGGTAACCATTTTTCTTGGGCTTGAGAAATGTTTTCTTTTATGATTCGATAATCATAATAGAGCCGATAAAGTAGTATTAGACATCCGTTTATCTCGTGTGATAATGATAGCCATTTGTTTGATCAAATTTCAGTCCTTTATAGGTGACCCTGGTGTGGTTTCTCCAGGGTGCAGGCGTTGGCGATGGTATATGTAGGCCGTGCACTGCCCATCCCACATGCGCACCTTTAGCATTATCCGTTTGGATTACTTCCTTTTCTGCGTTTTGCTATGACGGCGTGTCAGCAGAGTTGAAAAATCAGGGATTTCCTTCTTCTAGATGAATTGACTTTCTGGGTTGACGAACTAAATCTACACGATGGAGCTGGTTATGAGGCGCCAGTGGTCTGCAGTCGTCACTTGAGGTTTTTATTATCATTTCCTTACATAAATTGGGTGTTTTAAAAGCTCCCCCAAATTAACGTCTTCTTGAAAATGTTTAAACAACGTTAGCTGAACAAAAACAAAAGAAAGCTAGAAAATGTCGTATGTAAATAAACAAAGACTAATATTGAAGTTTGATAACTGTAGGAGCAGAAAGAAAAAGTAGAAAAAAAGAAAGTAATGACCAAAATATTAGGGTTGGTGCAAAAATAATTTCGTTTTCTAACATATGTTACTATGTGAGAAAACGAAATTATTTTTGCACCAACCTTATAGTATAGATTAATTTTATTGTGGATTTTTAATATTCTTAATTTCGTTTTTTTTTTCTTTTCTTTTTCTTTTCTTTTTCTTTTCATTCTTTTTGGTTCCCTTTATTTATTTCTTTTTCTTTCCTTTTCTTTCTTTTCTTTAGCTTTTCTTTCTTTTCTTTAGCTTTTCTTTCTTTATTTCTTTCATTTGCTTACTTCATTTCTTCTTTGTTTTCCCCCTTTTTTTTCTTTGTTTTCTTCTTTTGCTTCGTTTCCCTTTCTTTCATACTTTATCTCTTTTTTCTTTTCCCTTTCTTTTCATTTCCTGTTCTTTCTTCCTTTTTCATTTTAGCTTTCATTTTTTTACCATCCCTTTCTTTCTTTCTTTCTTTCTTTTTTTTTCTTTCTTTTTTCTTTCTTTTTTTTTCTTTCTTTTTTCTTTCTTTTTTTGTTTGTTTCTTTTTTCTTTCTTTCTTTCTTTCTTTCTTCTTCTTTTCGTTCCTTTCTTTCTTCTTTTATTTCTTTTATGATTTAAAATAAATAAAATAAAATTGTAAAAAAATACCGCGAAGACAGGCGGTTTGACCTAGAAGGTGACATTAAAACCACCACTGCGGAGGCAGACCTCAAAGGATTTCGGTGGCTTCATTAAAATTAACATGAACTGAAGATAAACATACCCAACCGAACAACCGATTAAAAAAAAGTTATTTTTTTAAACGCCTGATGTACAAGGAAAGAGGGAAACATTGATAAATGAAGCATATAAGCATTGTGGTGGATTACAGTTAAAAATATATTTAGATCGAGGAATGCAGTCAGTGCAAACGGTCAACGGTCTCTGTTTGAAGTGTATCCCAGATATATACACGTGACTCTTTAGTCAGCATGCGTATCTCACACTCCCTCCTCCAAAAAGCAACTATTGATCCACGGATATGATGCTCCCCTAATAAATTTGCTCATGAAGAGAGATGCAGAGTCCATCTGTCCCTCGCAGACACACCCCGTAGGTTAAGGTAATATAACTGACGAGCAAATCTATGGTACGGAACGGGATATTTAATGTAGCTTATCTTGATTCACCAAGACAAAACATGTATATGTTCATTCCTTTAATCAATTAAAGTCAGAAGCCATGAGAGGCGTTCCAGAGAGAGCAATAATTCATTATTATTATTATTATTAATATTAATTTTAAGCATATATATATATATATATATATATATATATATATATATATATATGTATATATATATATATATATATATGAAGAAATATAGGTGTGGTGTATTTATGGAATAAAGTGCTCAATATCAGGGAGAGAGCGAGCGTATGTAAATATAAAAGTGAGCATTGAAGTAAATACTCAGAGGCGAGAGACGCAATCATTAGGCCATACGTTTACCATGAAACTGTCTATCGCTTCTGGATGTTGACTTCAATGTTCAGTTATATATATATATATATATATATATATATATATATATATATATATATATATATATATATATATATATGGGGAAGCAGGTGATCAATGAAGTCTAACGTAACCTTTTTTTCTTCTTCACATATTTTCCCATGATATTTACGTATATGGAATGTGCCACAAGTTGACATTCAAATGTTGGATTACACCTCAAGCACATGCATATAAACTTTGTTAAAACAATGACATTTTTGACTGGAGTTGGTTTAATATACTCACATACATACACACACACTCACACAGACAAACACACACACGTGTATACTTACTCAAACAACGAAAACATTCACACACAAAAACAATATATATATATATATATATATATATATATATATGTATATGTATATATATATATATATATGTATATGTATATATATATATATATATATATATATAAATATATATATATATATATATATATATATATATATATATATAAATATAAATATAAAAGTGAACATAGAAGTCAACACTTAGAGGTGACAGTCTGTTTCATGCTATATGCAATCGTCAGGCCACCGATTGCATATAGCATGAAACAGACTGTCGCCTCTAAGTGTTGACTTCTATGTTCACTTTTATATTTACACACGCTCTATCTCTGATATTGAGCACTTTATTCCATAAATATAGCACGCCTTAAGACTATATTTCTTTATATATATATATATATATATATATATATATATATATATATATATATATATATATATATATATATATAGTTGATACAACTCAGTTTCATGCATGTACATGAAACTCAGACTTGTACCAAACAGTGAGGAAGAAAATATATATTTATTATAATTTTAACTTTGTTAATTTACTTTTATACTGTTTTATTACCAACACTTACTGAGCAAAAATTAATATATCTGTGTCCGTTGGATAAATTGTCGTTTAAATTGTCGTTTAAATTGTCTTTTAAATTGTCTTTTAAATAATGCAAAAATGGAAAAAAATCACTGACATCGCTTTTTAAGAGATATTACTAAAATTACACAAAGATATCTTGACATACGAATGAGTTAATTTATTCAGTAAAATCGGAATTGGCTTCAATCACGGCCTCCAGAAGATTTCGAAATCTCCTGCATTTCTTCAGCACGGTCTCCTTGTTTAAGTTGGTGAAAGTTGGCAGAATCCTTGCATTCAGTTTATCTTTGGTGCTACAAAGAGCTTTGTTGGTCTCTCGCCCAATTGCGCCCATACGTAATAATCAAGTATGTTGCAGTCTGGAGAGTTACGTGGCCAGAGGTAAGGGGGGACGTGGTAGCAAAAATGTCCTGACATACATGACTCGGTTCTACTGCTTTGTGTGGCATGGTGCAGAGTCTTGTTGCTAGACATAGGTACTTCCGGCAGGTCTCCACTTGACCCAAGAAAGCACTACCGCTTCCAGGCGCTTGATATAAGCCTCCGTGTTGAGTCTGAGTCCTTGTAGGAAGCAGGATGGAGGTATAACGTCGCCAAACACCTTCGTAATCAACATTCTTTGCGAATCCTCTGCACAGTCCTCAGATTTACACCTAAACACTCTGAAATACCAAGCAGTACACATGTCGCTTTTGAATTTCTGGCGGAGTGAACTGCGTCACCGCACTTCTTTTCTCACAGACGGGAGCCGACTGACTTCAGCATACTATACAGTCGACAAAATTAAAAACGAACAACGCGCATGCACGGAATTAAAATTGACAACAATTTACCCATCGCACTCTGTACACACACACACACGCAAACACACACACACACACACACACACACATATATATATATGTTGTGGATTTAAAAAAAAATATTATGCTTTATTTTCCGTAATTTTGCTACACAGGTTTCCGTTCTCGCGACCTTCATCAGGCAAAGAGTAGATATTTCCACATATTATTAAAAGGAATTAATTTTTCTTATGTTTTTCGATGTTAAATATTCTCGATATTAGACATTCTCTTTTTTGTCTTAGTGATCCAAATATCTTCCCTGAACTGGCAGTGAAAAAGTTCTGCGTGAAGTGTAATAAAACAATTAAGATTGATCCGAGAAAGGGTGAGCACTTATATTTTTCTTATCTCTGAATCTCGCGGAGTTACATCTATCTTATGACTTGACTGGAAAATATTCCATCGCGTCTTCCGAAAAGTGGATGTAATATAACTAAACTCAAAGGAGAGTCAGTCATAAGCTAAGCTAGCAGAATAATTTCGTATTCCTATTAATGCTTTATCTATTGATAGCAAGCACTATAATTGTACATATTTTTCCTTTAAAATATCACTCAGTATTACCCTAGTCGCCATTTTTGGCCGAAATACAACCTTTGTTATTTCTATATATTTGATAAAATATAGTTTTAAGGTATGCTATATTTATGTGTTAAAGTGTTCATTATCAGAGATAGAGAGTATACTGATTTTATGCTGTTCGTAATATCGATACAGTGTAAAATAGATCCCTAACTTTTCACAGAGTCAAATTAATTACTTGCCTGTTACTTATAAATGTCGAGTTTGAAACTGCTACCATCCTTAATATCTACATGTATTTTTTTTTTAATTTCTGAAGTATAAACATTTTTTTAAACATTACCTTATCATGTACATTTGGCTGTAATGATTGTGCGAGTTATACAGAATGGGTTTCATGATGGCTATGATGAGTAAAAATAATCATTTTATTAAAGTAGAGCGCGTTCCTATGGAGTCTGGCGAGGTAGAAAAGAGGCGTTGAAGTAAATTTATAGCCCATAATAAAGAAGCGTTGCGTATAAAATTAACCTTTAGGACGTGGTCAACTTTTATTTACGTAGTGCCTACTTAAATAGAATGTTTTCAAGAAACTCCGCCCTCACAAAAGAAATTTCTGAAAGAAATCAAACGTGTCATTGGTAAGCTCAATTAGCTCTTTAAAGAAATATCGATATCATGGATCGATAAAAATCAATATTTGTTTTATTCTGATAAATATCGTGGCTTGCGGAAGGGTTAATCCAAACTAATCTATTTTAGAAGTGGACCAGTCTAATTAAGTTGGTCTAATGTTTCCTATATTTTATATTCAACCGATGAACCAATTGATGAAGAAAAATGGGATTCTTAAAAGTTTACTTGAGTTGTTTTTCATATTTCAAAATTTTAGCATCTGTAATATAATTCATTTGTAGAAACATAGAACAATTTTGGATTGCAAATTTTATTGGCTAATCTAGTGTTGAAACGCAAAATATCACTCTCGTGTTTAAACGCAAATTTCAAAGCCTAAAATGTGCCTCCAGTATTAGCATTGATCACAGACTGAAATCACTGCCACATTCTAATCACCATTTGTAGGATAATGTCTTTTAATATGGCATTCTATACTTCTGTCAAAACAGATCATGCATTCTGGGATCCCGAAAATAAACATGTCGTTTTTACTGGTGCCACACGTGTTCCGCTGAGACGATATTCAAAGCCATGGTTCGCTACTTCTTATGTGATAACGACAAGATCTGCTGGGACTCTCAAGTCCACACTAGATTAAGTGGAACTAGTATGAACGATCTATTGATAAAGACGCTGGAAAAACCGTTGATTTTTTATACCGCTCCAGAAAGTATCTGACACCATCTGCCAGGTTCTATCATTATGAGAGTCAGATCAAACCAAAAAGGAACTGCCCAATCTTCTGTTTCCAGGCTCGACTCAGTCCCAAATTGTTTACACAGCTTTGTAGGCGACGAGTTATTTTCCATCGCCTCTTCCCCACAGACGCAACGTGGCAAACCTATCTAAATAGTTTTCACAAGCCACATTCGCTAGTTTCAACAGTTCAGCACCGTCTTGTCTTTAGACATAAATGTATTTTGTATGGATTTGAAGGATGTGACAACAACTTATGTCACTCTTATAGGGCAGTGAAAGCTGGACCATTTCATCAAAGATAGAGAAGAGACTTGAGACAACAGAAAAAGACGGTGAGAATACCATGAATTGAACCCGTGATTAACGACGAAGTTTTAGGGAAAATGGAAACAAATTGTTCGGTTCCCACTCCTCTCCTTTATTAATTGTTTCCAGTTTAAGATTGGGTTTGCGGCTCCTTCTAATGTCTTTTCTGTCTGTTTCACTTCCGGTGTCCCCTTTCCCCTTGTGTCTTTGTGTTATTATCACCTTTCCTGGGATTGTGCCTCTTACTCTATAACCTTCTACCTTGAGTTGCTCTTAGGGCTTGTATAGGGTGAACCATTATAACATCATTGTATAACTTATACGTAACATCAGTAAGAGATCGTTGAAATTTCTAAGACATATAGTAAGGAAAGAGAGCTTAGACAATCTGTCACTAGCAGGACATATTGAATACAAGAGGGGCACCTCGGCGTGGTGCAGTGGTTAGCAAGCTTGTCTCACTAAAACAGTTACGACTGAATAATCCAAGCTACGCTTAGAAAATCATTTGGACACCTTGGGACGCTCTAATAGCAAACTTGTATCGCTAGAACAATTACGACTGAGTAGGGAGTTCGATCCTCACTGGGTGCCCCATATTTTCGGCTTTGTGCCACATCCAAACTACGCTTAGAAAATCATTTGGGCACCTTGAGGCGGTCTAATAGCAAGCTTGTATCGCTAGAACATTTACGACTGAGTAGTGAGTTCGATCCTCACTGGGTGCCCCATACTTTCTGATTTGTGCTACATCTAAGCTACCCTTGGAAAATCACCATATTGAAGACAAGAGGGACTGAGGTAAGGGCAGAAAATAGCCAACTTAATGAACTTGGGTAAATGCAATTAGGAAATCTAGCAAAAAAGTTTTCGAAGGGCAGAAAATTGTAGAGAGCCATGATCACCCATGTCCTGAAGGTCACTGCAGCTAGAAGAAGAGGAACAGGAAGAAGAAAAAGTAGTCAGGCCATAGAACATATTTGATATTTATTTATATAATTTTAAAAAAAAACAAAAACACGTCATTTCAGAAAATTTCTGCAGCAATTTGAATTTCAAACAATATTTTAAGACATCTAATTATGCAAAATAGCAACAAAAAGAACACTTATACTTAACATCAAAAAGAGACAGTTGAAATTTCTATCACACATAATGAGGAAAGAGGGTGTGGAAAATCTGACTCTCACAGGGCATATTAATGGCAAGAGGGACAGAGGAAAACAGTGTATAACCTATTTATCGAGCTTGTGTAAATGCTTTGCATGACAGGATTTACGAAAGTTAGGCACATAATAAGGGTAGGGGGTTTGGAAAATTGACCGGTCGGAGGCAAGAGGGACTGACGAAATCAACGTATAACCTAACTAGCAACGGATGGTAGAACAAGGTTTAGGAAACATAAGAAAAAGACAAGATTATATTAAGAGCTTCAAAGGACCAATCTTTGGAGTGCGCAGATCACCAGTTTCTTCTAGGGATACGACAAAGAAGAAGAAGAAGAAGAAGAAGAAGAAGAAGAAGAAGAATACAAAAATATTTCAAGAGTATCCCTTACCACTTTTATCTGCTATGTTCCGTCCCTTCAGGACGTAGGCGATCATGTCCCTCCACATCTTTCCCCTGTAGCTCTTAATAAGTTTTGTCTTTTTGTTATTTCTCAGAAACCATGTTCTGCCATCCATCTACTGAGGTCCATCAAGTATGTTACACACTGCCTTCCTCTGTCCCTCTTTCACTCAATCTGTCCTGTGAGTATCAGTTTTTCCAAGCCCTCCTTCCTCATTACGTGCCCCAGAAACTCCCACTTCCTGATGTTAAGTATAAGTGTCCTTTTTGTTTCTGTTCTATTCAAAACCTTATCGTTGCTCACATGTTCGGTATATGGTATCCTCGGTATCTTTTTGTATGACCAAATTTGTTACTTCAAGTCTCTTTTTTATCTTTAAGAAGATTGTATTCGTTTCCATATAGGAGGATAGATATCACGTAACAGTTCAGTACCATTGTCTATGTTTCTAACGAAAGTTTTCTGTCTCTTAATACTCTGCTTAGCTATTGGAATGGATCTTTGGACACCACAAAGCATCTTCGGATCTCAGTGTCATACTTTCTGTCTTTTGTTAGAACACTTCCCAGATATTCAAATTTCTGTACTTGTTTTGATTTTAGTATCCCTGATTTGTAGTTTGCCATTTAGGCTTATCGTATTCTGTCTTATACTTTATAATTTCTTTCGCTTTTCTTTGCTACATTCTGTCGGAGGATTTTTTTTCCTTTTCATGTCTGCTATCAACACTGTGACATCTGCATATTTTATTATTGCGGCCGCCAATATTAATTTTTCCCCTAGCGTCCTATATTCGCGTACAGGAACAAAAGAGCTACACTAGGTATCTAGGCCCATAAAAATGAGTCTGTTTTTGGAAATAGCTTGCTGGGAATATTAAGAAATTACCTGTTTTCAACAGGTAGTTTAAGAAAATAAAACAATTACATACCCCGTCGTGTATTAAATAAAACGTGTAGATTCCTATTTTTATATCTATTTTAATAGATGAATTCTCTTGAAAATTATTCACACCGTCAAACTATAATTTCTATAAATCCGCACTAACTCCAAAACTAAATTTTATTTTTCACAATATGATAGATTTAATTCGAGCTAAACATCCAGGCATAACATCATTGAAAACATTTATTTTATGAAAATGAATACAGTAGTAAACACCTTCATAATATCAATTCGCGCCATGAAGAAAAGAAGTAAAAAAAACAGACAGCAGAAACATATAAAAACTAGAAACGCTTCGTATGAAAATTGGGTGACGAAACGAATTGAGGGTGACTATTCACACCGTCAAACTATAAATTCTATAAATCCGCACTCCAAAACTAAATTTTATTTTTCACAATATGATGGATTTAATTCGAGCTAAACATCCAGGCATAACATCATTGAAAACATTTATTTTATGAAGGTGAATACAGTAGTAAACACCTTCATAATATCAATTTATTTTCCTGGATACAGGTTTATTCAGACTTTCATCTTTCTTGCTGATTATCATGTTTTGTTTTAGTTTCTTCCTTTCACGAGGTTGGCTACCACCCGGTTTAGACTCCTCCCCAGATTTTTGAATAGGAGTAGAGGTTTAGCACTTGATTCTTGATTAGGAATGCGTTTCCAGTTCCTTCTAAAATCTCATTTCATTATTTTTCAATTACAGCAATGTCCGAGTTTGCCGTCTCTAGTACGAGGGCTGGTGGCTAAATATATACAATCCTTTCTGTGGATAGCTGGTCTCTCTCTCTCTATATATATATAATCATTTCTGTATACTTGTAGATAACTTGGCGGCGCCCACCACCTCTGCAAGTCCATGGCCGACAGCCTACCTTTAATAGGTGAGAGATTTAGATGATGGATGAAGACCAGTGTTGTCCATTAACCTTAAAAATAATATATATATATATATATATATATATATATATATATATATATATATATATATGTATGTATATGTATGTATAGATAGATAAGTAAATAGATGTACACACGCACACACAAATATATACATGTATATATATATATATACATACATATTTGTATATATATATATATATATATATATATATATATATATATATATGTGTGTGTATATATATATTCCTCTCTACTCACACACATTTCCCGTTTTTGATTATCTTTACTTTTTATCTCTTATTTTCCTTTTTCTTTTTTAAAACTCTCACCTTTCATTGTTCTCTTTCGCGCCATGAAGAAAAAAAACTAAAAAACAGACAGCAGAAACATATAAAAACTAGAAACGCTTCGTATGAAAATTGGGTGACGAAACGAAGTGAGGGTGACTGAGATTCTCACGAATAAATTTGCTTGGGAAAATACATTGGATTAATTGGGTTTGGCTCTCTTTCGTTTCGTTTTCTTTTCTTTTTTCTCTCTGTCTCCTTCTCTCTATCTCTCTCTATTTCTCTCTCTCTCTCTCTCTCTCTTTCCTTCTATTTGTTTTCTTTTGTCTTGTTTGCTGTTTTGATTTTTGTCACTGTTGGATAAAGAAAGGGGGTGGCAGTGAGAAACATTTCTCGATGTGTGTTTATTTATATACGCGTGTACGTATATATTTATAAAAAAAAAACTTTTTTTTCTCTCACAAATACAATCACCTTAGACACACATATGCTCACAACACCAGGTACGTAAAAATAAGGCAGGCAAGGTGAGCAGAGATGTCCGGGTGGAAACTTTCATGAGCACAGCGCTGAAATCAATTCTAATGTATGACTTCTTTTAATTCAGTGACAAAATACAAAATCCTTTAGATGCCGGCACTCCCACAGTTTTTTTTATATATTTTCTAAATTTTTATTTAAAATATCATAAAGAAATACACTACCCCAGGCGAACCGAACAAAAAAAATTAAATTAATTATCTACTACAAAAAAGTTATGATAAATAACATTATCCTAAATAAACATATCTGCAAAATCAAAATTACAGAGAACGAGCATTATTTACTAGTTCAAATGTTCTCTAAGGAACTGTATTCCTGATCAAACCAAACTCATAATTTCATCGATCGTTCTACTGCATGCCTATCCAAATGCCTTACGTTACACCTATCCGACTACAGCTCCATCATAACTCATTTAAACACAAGTGAAAGTATACAATTATGTACAAAATATCTATAGTTGAAAGCATAAAATTATATAGAAAATATTTAGATTTCGGCATTGAATACCCATTGAGGTGATGATAAGCCGATAAACAAAATCAACGATTATTATAAAAAGTTCTTCGGCTCTCAGAGTAGATCGAGATACTTTTCTAACTTTCTTCTCACTTTGTTTTCTACTAGGCTTAACTGAAACAGTAGAAACTTGAATATTTTTTTCGTCTTGTTTACTACAAGAAGACACTTTCTAACCTCTGGTCTTCTGCCATAACGAATCCGAGTCGCTTGCTTAATACGACACAAGCCGGAAAGTTTGCCGACAGAAACTTAATGATCGAGGCCTGAAAGGTGAATTCGCAATAATTCCTTTAATAATGACACTTTCTCTTAGAATCGTCGACAATAATTCTGCCTTCGTTATTTTGTGATTATGGACAGGAATGCAGTTGTTAATTGTTTGGAATGTCGACTGACACAAAGCAGAGAGACTTTCCAAACTATGTTCGAACATTTTATCTTTTTTTTTTTTTTTAAAATCCTTTATGCTGTTACAATATCTTGACTAATTTAATCTTCATCCAACTTCAGCGACCCACTTATATGTTCCGCTTCTCTTCAGCACGTGGGCATTCATGGTTCTCCTCAACTTTCTTTCCCTGTTTCTCTGGGTAGTTTTTGCCTTTACTGTTATTGCTTGTTGCTGTTCTGCCACCCGTTTTCACAAGCTCGTTAGGTATCAGTGTCCTTCTTGTTTTTATTTGATTCTATTTCCCTTTAATATTCCTCGTCCTGGGTATGACACTAAACTACATCCGCGTCCTGGGTATGACTATAAACTACATCCGCGTCCTGGGTATGACGATAAACTACGTCCAACAGCAAGGAAGGCCTCAGATGGTGTTTTCAGAAAAATAATGTTGCCAGCTATACGTTTTTTGGGAAAGAAATAATGTTGCCATCTATACGTTATTTGGAAAAAAAATAATGTTGCCAGTTATACGTTTTTTTGGAAAGAAATAATATTGCCAGCAATACGTTTTTTGGGAAAGAAATAATGTTGCCAGCTATACGTTTTTTTGGAAAGAAATAATGTTGCCAGCTATACGTTTAATTGTACTGTATATTTAATATATATATATACATACACACATACATACATATATATATATATATATATATATATATATATATATATATATATATATATATATATATATATATATGTATGTATAACTTAATTTGGCATTAAATGACCTACAGTGGTTGATATGCCATAAAACCCAACCAACCAACCTTTAATACTCCTCGTTGCAGAACAGACAAAAAGAGCAGGTAGGCAATGAGAACATTAGCGTTCAGGTTTCAATAACTTGGTGCATGGTTGTTCCACGGTATAGCGTAGTGCATTTTAGCGTAGTGCATTTTAGCGTTGGTTCATGAATTTGGTAGCGAAATCAATCTCTAAGATGAGACCCAGTGGAAACAGGGCGAGAAAAAACTATTAAAATAAAACGAAGATAATGAGAGTTTCCTAAACATGACCAACGGAAAGAGAATCAGCTAGGCCCGTAGAATGAATAATAATAAGCTTAAAATATTCTGTTAAAAATTCCATGGAGTTTATGCGGATCGTGAGATAGCTGAAATCACTAATTTTTTTAAGTCGCCTTGTATTTCATGAATTATTTTCCACCCTCCAACTCCTTTCTCGGCGATGTAACGTCTCAAGCCCATCGCTATACAACCGCTGTTTCCATGAAGAATTTCCGGCTGTTTTTACATTCCCTGGCCCTACCAGTTCCGACATTCATAGCTAAGACCTGTATACTGAAACTAGTAATTTCCATTTCCTTCATAGTATACTGGTAAAACGGGAGTTCCATTCGGACATCTTCTTCCTAGTGACTGATACTTTATGGAACAGGCTCTAGAGTAGATGCCTTCCCGAATATTAAAATTATGGTCAACCTCTTCAAAATTAGGATAAACCGTTAGTCACGTCACGGCGACTGGAAAGTGACGGAAGTCGAGATATTATGTCAGGAACGATTACATTACAGACCTTTCTTTGAATTTTGTTAAGAATTTCGAGATATATAATTGAAACAGCGGGCTAGATTTGGCAAAAATATTCAATGCACGAACAAATAGAAGATTTATAAAGAATGTCTGGCACGTTACTGGTAGACCCACTCTCCTAGCAGTAGACCTAGCAATGGATTCAATATCATAGCTCCACTTCATGTCAGTGAAAAACATGAGCCGAAGAAGGTGCAAAAAGTTGCTCTCTTGGAGGTTAGCATCAGCCATGCTGATGGAAGTATAAAATGGTTCTCTATGGTGATTAATTGTACTAGTTTTGTTTTGGAAATTTTTAATTTACAAACCATTTCTTTCCCCAGATTCTCTTTTTCGAGAGCAGCTGCCAGTTTTACTGTCTGATCCATCGTGCTTGCTAATAAGACAGAAGTAACCAGTTGTGTCAACTGCATAATTACCTAGTTGAGGAACGTTCCTCCACACTCTCCGTTGGTCTAATGCAACGATCGGCATTGTGATATTCATAAAATAAACAGTTTGACTCAAATATGAAGTTTATGTCATAATTTAAATGATAAACGCGAGAGAACTAAAAATTATTGATATATTTTATATCACAATAGAATTTCCCGCCATAATCAGCATAACAGTATTAAGAAAACATGTGGTATCTTATGTCGTAAATGTCAAAGTATAATGTTTATATGTTCATTGTTTCATCAAAGACATTGAAATTAAATCCCGTCGTGAGAGACATGTGTTATGTTTTATAAAAAATACAATCGCGTTTCACAGTCTTTCATTGAAAGAATTTTCCAAAGGCCAGCGAAAGAGAAAGCAAGCAAGACTTATTGTAATATGCGTTTTGTAAACATTCCGATTGCTTTTAATTCTTCTATTAATCTTGCTTTTGTCTTCTTCGTGTATATCTTTGATTCTTTCGATTTCTTTAATTACTATAAATTTGTGGAGACAACCTTTTATGTCTTTGAGACGAAGTTGTTGCAAATTAATATCAATTTTAGAAACAAGAGATATATTTTTAAAAATTAATAATCCTTAATGAATGATAATTCTTGAATACACACCCCTGGTCATAATCTTAAGACCAGATACAAAAGGATTCAAAAAATATAAAATACTGATACATTAATCAAAATATATTTGCGAAACATTTACATTTATTTAGAAAATGTATTTTATCAACAAACAAGTGAAAATTTTAAGCTTTTAAAGGATTAACTTTAACAAACATTGAAAAAAGGAATTTTTTAGTTGGTCATAAAGATAAGACCATGTGTGAAAAAAAACAAATTACTGGACAAAACTTTTAGAACTAGTCAGTGTGCTCATAGCTTCTGGCGTGTAGACATCTTCGTAGTTCATTCCCAGGATTAAATTTCAGATTTTAAAATGGCTAGGGGTAACATTTTAACAAATTTCGAACAGGGCAGGATTGTTGAACTTCAAAAACGTGGTTTTTCGCAACGAGTCATTGCAAATGAAATTAGCCGTAGTAGCGATGTCATTGTTAACTTCATTAAAATTCCGGATGCGTAAGCTTCTAAAAAATCAAGCGGTCGCCCCAATAAAATCTCACTATCTCTAGACAGAGGCATTAGGCGAGAAGTTAAGAGAGATTCAAGCCTAATATCAAATCAGATAAAAGCGAATGCAGACGTTGAATGCAGCTCTCGAACAATTCGACGGCATTTAAATAAGAAAGGGTTTAAGAACTTGAAACGGCTGCAGAAGCCTCACCTTCTTCTTCTCCATAAAACCTCCCGTTTACAATTTGCTTCCGAATATTAAACTTGGGATGTGGATAAATGGTAGAAAATGTTGTTTTCAGACGAGAAAAAATCCAATCTTGATGACCCAGACGGTTTTCAGCGTTACTGGCATGCAAAAGATATCCTAAAAGAAATTTTCTCAACACGACACAGTGGACGTGGATTATCTATGGTCTGGAGTTCATTTTCGTACAATGGAACTCTTGAGTTACAGGAGATAAAAGGTCATAAAACAGCTGCTCATAACATTGATATGTTAAGAAGAGAATCGCTAATTACTGAAGGCCCTAGTCTATGTGGAAACAACTGGATTTTCCATCAGGACAATGCTGCAATCCACAACGCTCTCCAGATCGAAACCCAATCAAAAATGTTTGTGGATGGCTAGCAAAAAATGTTTACAAACATGGATCGCAATTTCAAACTGTGGATGCTCTTCGTGCTGCAGTTTATGCACCCTGGACGAGCATCCCAAGCGCCCTAATGCACAAGTTAAGAATGAGTATACCAAAAAGTATTTTCGAAGTAATTCGCTAAAATGGAGGATATACTGAGAATTAAAGTGTCGTTGTGTCTTATTTGTTCTGTATTTGCTATTTTTATTTACATGGTTTTATCTTTATGACCAACCAAAAATCTTTTTTTCAATGTTTGTTTAAATTAATCAATTAAAAACTTAAAATATTCACTTGTTTGTTGATAAACTACATTTTCTCCTGAAATGTAAATTTATTTTGATTAAAGTAACAGTATTTTATATAATTTTTAACCCTTTTGTATCTGGTCTTAAGATTTTAACCAGGGGTGTATTTAAACTAGCAAATATTTCTTCAGCAGGAAACGTGGAACGATATTACCTGTTTAAATATGAATTAAAGATCAAATACGGATTAAATATGGATCGGAATCCGAGAGGGGAATGCGATAAAGAACAAATAGGAAACGTGTGTCAATCCAAGACGTTTTATTATTATGTTATATTTGTCAGAGATTGAGAGAATAAAGACAAAAAGAACAGAACGGTTGTATTTTCAATTTTGTGTAATGTCAGTCACGTATAACGCATTAAAACCGTATATAAATGTGTGAAAATTATTAAAGATCGTTGTATGTCTAAGTGGGCATCAGATGGTAATGCGTATTCGTAATTGTGTATATAAGTCTGTGTAGTAGGAGGAGTTCTAATGTGCGCTCAGCTGGCACAGTGTGGTTTCCCTTTTATCTGGGACTTTTCTTCTTTTTTTTTTAACCCAATCCAAAACAGAAAACAAGGGATAAACTTCTCCTCTTGTTCAAAATACCGGACAGAAGTGTGAACCGGTCGATAGGCGAACCTACCCACTAGTATTGGTGGAGGAGAGGAAAAATAAAATGAAATAAATTGTCTGTGAATAAAATTCCAGAGTTGAGGCGCAGACGTCAGGAGTACAGAGCTGAAGCAGACAAATGTGATATTTGAAACTGTGCTTACATCATAGATATTGTTTAGATATTTTAATTAAATAACAAACGAATCTATCGATCTTTAAATTAAAGAACAAAAATTATATGAATTACATGTGATAGACGGATTGTTTCTAAGGAAGCTGTTACGATATTTGTTTTATGTTTCGCCAGTTTGAATAATGTACAAGACAGGAAAAGGAAGACGGGGAAGAAGAAAATAGTGGCGGAAAAAGAAGCGAGAAGAGAGTAAGAAAGGGTAATTCAAATAAGGTAAAATATAAAAAGAAATAAAAGAAATTGATTCGTTTTCTATGGCATATCATCATATTGTGGGTTATTTAAAGCCAGAAAATATTTTAAGAGTGTAACACTTTTGTTTTTGAGATACTACTACTAATAATAATAATACGGTGTAACCCGGATATAAGAGAGTTGTAGGGACCGGAGAAAGTCTCTTATATCCGGGTTTCTTTTATGTCCGGGTTTGGTCTATTTTGTTTAGGTAAGTATGGCTCTAATTTGGGACCAGAGACAATCTCTCTTATATCCGGGGTTCTCTTATATCAGGGTCTCTTATATCCTGGTTACGCTGTAGTTTAGTGATACAAGATTTTACGAATTAATCAATAGCCGTGTGGTGTAGAAGATGTGGATTCGTAACTTCCAGATGGTTTTTACGTAAGTGAATATCAGAAGCACAGCATGCATAAGAACTCGGCTATCGGGTAAACAATTTCGAGTCATTATACATTACACTACCCGCTCATGCAAGCTTCCAAAATCTGGTATTCACGCGGTATACTGACGAGGCTCGACTTTCTTTAACTTCGGTGATCGTAAAGGAAATAAAAGAAAATGACGGGATACAGAAGAAAAAAGAAAAATGGATGAACGAAAGGAGGAAATAAAAGAAACAACTCAAAAACTAAAGGATGACAAAAAAGATGATCAGGAGAAGAAAAAGACGACGAAAAAGAAGGAAAATGTTAATGATGAAAGAGAAAAACAACCAGAAAAGAAAAAAGAGAGTAAATGATGTAAAAGAAAAAAAAAATGTAAAAATAGATCAAAAATGGGAAAGAGGAAGAAAATATTGAAATAAAAATGTAGACCAACTAAGAAGAACAAGAAAAAAAAATCCAGAAGAGAATTATGAAGCCAAAACGATGAACAGTCAGAAAATTTTGCATCGTGTGTCTACCGATCTAACCTTTGTAAGATATCAACTATTATAACGCCTTGGTTTCTGATCTAAAATTCTAAATCCGCAGCAAATTATCTGTTACTCTAACGCCTTGTCTATAATTCTAGGAAATTGGTTTACTAACCACTCGTGTTAAAGCATTAACTACGGCTTTAATATTCTAAATTCTGAACAATTGATCTAATATTTTACACTTGAGACTTCAAACGACTTACAAACTGATCTAATCTCCTAACGACTTATTACAATTTATTCTACCAAGCGAGGTTGACAATTGATTTATTCTCCTATAACCTTGCCAACTCATTTATTCTACTAAAGCTTTGTCACGTTAAACATTCAAATAACGCCATGCCAACTGATTTATTTTCCTAACGGCTTATCACAATTTTTCTCTTAACGACTTGACAACTGATTTTTTTCCTAATATATTATAATATTATATCTTCTAATAACGCCTTGCTATCTTATTTGTACTGCTAACGCCTTATCACATGCCATATTCTCCTAAAGCCTTGTCAACTGATCTATTATCCTAATGTTTTGCCAACTGATCAAATAACCATTGGCTACTGATCTCTCTTTGTGGTACATTGAGACCTATCCCATATTCAAACACTTAGTCCAACGGTTTAATCTTAATCTAAGCTACCGATATATTTTAAGGCTTTGGCTAGCGAATTAAAATTCTAGAATTTTTATTATTGGATCTAAAGCCTCGGCTATGGCTCGAACATTAACGCCATTGGTGTTGTTTTAATATTCTAACTTCTTGGCTACCGATCAAAAATTCAATTACCTAGGCTACCAGTTTAATATTCTTTCTTCTTGTTTACCGATTAATTTTTTCTAATGCCTCGGATAAAGATTTTATATTTTAACGACGTCGTTACCTATGTAGAATATTAATACTCATACCTTGGCTATCACTCAAATAGTTCTAATATTTGGCTATCTGTCTATTTTGGTATTTTCTGGCTATGACGATAAACTACATCCGGCAACAAGGCCTCTGATCGGGAAGTTTTGAATAGCATGGAACTACCTCTTAATTACCGTTGTTCCCAGGTTCACCTTGAGCCGGAGTAGTAGTACCTGTTAGGGTACCAGCTGTGGGAAAAGTGTCAACCCTCAAACTGGGATCAAAACATGAAAATATAAAAATACATTTAAAAAAATTACTAGAAAACATTTCCATAGAAAAAGAACTAAAAATTACCAGCAATACATTTTTGGAAAAAAAAATCCCCTAACTCACAAGAATATACAATTCCGGAATTAAATGCACATGAAGAGTCGATATGCCGTTAAACAAACCATTTTGTAACATCTTGGCGACAGTTATATTATTTTAACATCTCAACTGATCTCAGATTCTGCTGCTTTGGTCAGCAAACTATTTTTACAACTTTGACATCCATATAATATTCTAATATTTTAGCTAACGATATACAATTCTTAAGCCTTGGGTATAAATCTAATCTTATAATGCTTTGTATACTGATCTAATATAAAACGTCTCTAGATTCAATATTTTAAGGTTTGACTACAGAAGAAAAATCTAAAGGCCTGGTTTCCGATTTAATTTTCTAATAGCTTGGGCACTGACCTACTATATTAACGCCTTGGCAAATGTTCTCATATTCCACATTGATTTAATATTCTAATAGCTTGTCTGTCGATTTACTATTCTTATGTTCTGGCTAATGATGCATTTTTCCTTAAATCTTGGATACCATTTCAATACCGACTCCTTGTCTGGCGATCAAATACATCGGCGCCTTTGCTACCGACGTAAAATTCTAACACTGCAGTGATATGTAAATAATTACCAAACAAGCATACCTAAGGCATAACGATTAAGGGGCACCTCGGCGTGGTGTAACAGCAAACTTGTCTCGCTAAAACAGTTAAGACTGAATAGTGAGTTTGATCGTCACTGGGTACCCAATAAATGTGCCACATTTAAGCTACGCTTACGAAATCAATATATGTGCCCAGGCAAGAAGGGGAGGGACAGAATTTGGTAAGCAAGATTAACAACTACAGCTGAAGTGAAAGCATATGAAGGAAATCATACGGCATATCATAGTCACAATAAAGTTATAGCAAATATGCAATAGAGTTCAGTGATTTTTGTTAATACTACTTTGGTATTTCAGTTGCTTTGCTGATGGAAAGAGGGTCAAATGTCAAATCTAAATAGTTTCTGTAGTTAAACTGCTACCTTTATTAGAAATATATTCAGTTTAAATACCGGAGTCATGAAAAATGATTTCAAACAGCCACGCATTTTGGTTTATATACATTTCCTGATAATCAGGGTTTATTGCCAGCAAGAAAGAGAAATAACCTTTGCAACACAAATGTCCATTATAGTTTCATTCAAATTGTGTGCTTGCATGTGTGCATATAGATTTTAATTCATTGACAGAATTAAATAAGTTCGCATAGGATCACCGAAGTTAAGCAATGTCAACCCTGTTCAGTATCTAGATGGG
>OZ010579.1:55603045-55638045 GCA_963932145.1 Acanthosepion lycidas | reverse complement strand
TAATATATTATTGAATGATTCATCAGAACCAATAATTAATAAAGGTTAAAATAATGTACATAATATACATATAAAAACGAAGGAATTTATGTATCAACGTAATATTTAATTTATTGTCACTGTAATCTTTTCGTCTCAGGGTGAACATGTTTCTATCACAATTCCCATTGATGCTTCTGTTTTGTACTTTCCATTATGTCCTCTTCAGACTTTCATAGTTCAGAACCTTCCTAATCTCCTAGACAAATTAGTGTACGAAAGCTGGAAGAAAGGACTAATCACCAATTGGAAGAAAAGTGGTGTAATATTTAGCAAGTTTCTCTTAGTAGAGCAATTACGTCTGAGTAGTGAGTTCGTTCCTCACTGGGTGTTCTATGCTTTTGTCTTGTGCCACATCTAAGCAACGCTTAGAAATAAAAGAACGCATTTTGACCTGGTTTAATGAATAGCAAGCTTGTCTCACTAGATCAATTACGAATGAATCTTGAGTTCGATGCTCACTGGCTTCGCTTAGAAATAAAAGAACACATTTTGACCTGGTTTAATGAATAGCAAGCTTGTCTCACTAGATCAATTACGAATGAATCTTGGGTTCGATCCTCACTGGTTACACCTTATTTTGGTCTTGTGCTACATCTAAGCTACGCATAAAATATTGCCGTCCATTATAAGAAGGTACAATATATTGTTGTCTGCAAAAGAATATCCCAAGGTTCGAACTACGAATTGGAAAAGTCAAAATCAAACAATTATACATGGTCTGTCTACATTCTGTTTTTAAAAACAATTCTCCATGATTTTCTCTCATTCATTCATATCTGCTCAATGCGTATCCAAATGTAAACAAATGGCGTCATACATTATGAAATGGATAAAGTCCGAGAATTATTTAAGACATTTTTTTTATGTTTATACGTTTTTTATAGGTACAGACATTTAAGTAAATGCTCTGTTTACAACAAATAGTATTAACAACATTGACCGTATGACGTGATTTGTTTACATTTGGATACGCATCGAGCAGATATGAATGAATGAGAGAAAATCATGGAGAATTGTTTTTAAACAAATTTAATCAACTTTGCTAAACGAACGCTCCTCTGTGGCCCAATTGGTTACGGCACGTCAGGCTATGTGATTGTTCCTTATAAGATACAGGTTCGATTCCTGTCGGAGGACGCATATTTTCTATTCAAATTTCTCGGATATTCAGGCCGGTAAATGTTGTTAATAGTGTTTACTATAAAGAGAGCATTTACTTAACTATTTGTATCTATAAAAAAGAACGTATAAACATAAAAAAAAATGTCTTAAATAATTGTCGGACTTTGTCTATTTCATAATGTATATATTTATATATACTAACTTAAATGCCTCCCTATCGGAGGTTTCTTGAATGGGCCTTCGGCTTGATCAGGAATTTGGGAGTCACTAAATCTTTGCATATTCTTTGCATTGGAATTTTCCTGCTTGCCGTTTGATCTGGGTTTTATTTGGCTGCAACTTTCTTTTGCTCGTTGCAGCCTTGGGTCTTTTTATTGCAATTCGGGTTACTTTTTTAAAAACAGAGTGCTATCGTAAGCGACAAGCAAAAACGAACTACAGAAGAACTCGATACTGATCGCTGCATTTCAGTATTTCATTAATATTTACGCTTACATTTAAAAACTTCAATGAGAATTCTTCTGTCGCCACTTAATTTAAAGACATTTTTATGTAGGTAAGTTCTTTCCGTACAAAAAATTCTAATCATTTCATGGGTGACTTTCACCGAATTTGGCAATTAATTTCATTTAATCCCAAATGTATTTCTAAGTTATAAATATTGTTATCACACACAATTTTCTTAGCAAAAATCACTTTAAAAACAGCCGAAAACAATCAAAATAATGGAAACTTAGGAATCCAAATTTTCAAGATTGTGAGTCCAGATCCAACCCGGAATGATTTTAATTTGCTGACTGCGTCGGCGTGATTCCAAAATGGTATACTATGTTGGAGGAAAATTGAAAATGTGTGATATACTTAGATGCTGACAATCGCATATATATATATATATATATATATATATATATATATATATATATATATATATATATATGAGCATTTATACTTGACTTGAAGATTGCATTTAAGAATGAAACAGACGTTCGTCACAGGGTTTTTACCTCAGTGTCCACTCTTATATTTACACTCAGTCTGTCCGGGATATTGAGCATTTTATCTATAAATATTGCATAGCTTAAATCTATATTTTCTTATTATATCCACACGCATGCAGACACAGTTGTATGTGTGTGTGTGCACAAGCGTATATGTTTATGCGTTTGTATCTCCGTCCGCCAATCTGTGTATGAGTTTGAAAATTATCTTGTAATTTATATATTTAAGAATTCGTATGAGCTGAACTTGATGTCGTTCGATTTTGCTTTCTTTCTTTCTTGAGCACTGTGTGAAATTAAGTCGGAATAGAAAAGGAGTTCTCATACCGGCTAACTCTGTACGCCTGCGTATATATATATATATATATATATATATAATATATATATATATATATATATATATATATATATATATATATATATATATGTATGTGTGTGTGTGTGTGTGTGTGTGTGTGTGTGTGTGTTATTTTGTGAGCGTTTCGATCAAGACTGATGTAAATTTCGCTGCAAGAGACAAGCTCGCTCGGTTTCGTTTACTTTTAATGTGTGAAAATTTAGTTAGAGAAGAATAGGCAATTCCCACGACTAGACGGTTCATAGTTTTTTTTTTGTTTTTTTGCCACAGTTCTCGGTAATTTGTGACGATATGGGTGCGGTTGTATGTGCGCGCTTTCATCATTCGATTTTCTTTTTAATTTTACACCAAGTATGGCAATGAAGCTACTAAGACCCAAAGGGTTCAATGAGTGTAAAAGTATATAAGAAAAAACAAAAACAAAACATTATTAAGGAGAGAGAGCGTACTAAAAAGAACAGGGACATTAATATAACATTTGATATTGCATTATTACGAGAAAATTCGATGGAAAAGTAAGAAACCTATTGAGAACTATATACACGACCAGTGCGAAAGAAGAAACTCTTTGCATAGAACTTACGGTTACATAGCAATTTCAAATGTAAAATGATGAGACCTAGCTGCCAATCTAGTCTTCTTCCTCTTCTTTCACGTGCCGTGTCTCTTGAGGTCGTAGACGATCACGGCACTCCACATTTTCCTGCCCCTTTTAGTTTTATCTTTTTGTTATTTTCCCCAAAACCTGTTCTACCATTCATTTACTCAAGTCCATCATGTATGTTACTCGCTGTTTTCCACTGTCCCTCTTTCCCTCAATCTGTCCTGTGAGTATCAGGTTTTCCAAGCCCTCCGTCCTCATTACGTGTCCCATAAATTTCAAATGCCACTTGCTAATGTTAAGTTTAAATTGTAAGTAACAAATTTGCTTAAAATTTATATTCATGGTAGACACAATTCATTTTGCACATTGCTAATAATTTCGTCATAATTGGGCACCTCTAGGCGGTGTAGTGGTTAACAAGCTTATTTCGCTGGAACAGTTACGACTGAGTAGTGAGTTCGATCCTCACTGGGGGCCCACTACTTTCGGCCTTGTGCCACATCTTAGCTATGCTTGGAAAATCACTACAATTCCGTCTAAATTTGTGCAATCTCCGTGAGAAATGAAAACAAGATTAGATTTTTGTAGCAGAGGTTCCCTTCCTTTCCAGATTGCATTGTAATGTATGATTAATTAAAGCAAGAAGCACGTGGTAAATATACAATATAATGTGCATAATATACAATATATAAATTTTGACTGGCATACATGCAGAAGTTGTATCTGACATTGCTGAAAATCAAGAGATTGTCGTAAAAACGACGGCAAATGTGACTCGAAATCCGAACGAGCAATGCAACGGCAAAAATATGCGTTCCTTTATTCGAAACAACGAAAAGAGCGTTAAACTCCTATGCGGCCTCACCAATTTATAATGGAAGTGAATACTAGATAATTTGATAACTGATGAGGAATAGATTTGGAACCAGGGAGATGTAGTTCTATAGACTCATGCTGAAAATAACATGGACGGACCATGTAAGCAACTAAGAAGTTTTAAGAAGAATGGGGGAAAAATACTTACTAACAAGAGGAGAGAGTTGAAATTTCTGGTCGCATAATGAGAAAAGTGTTATGTCTTTATTCCATTGTCTGAAGATAACACAATCATGAAGTATAATGTCGCTTGGAGTCGACGTAGCCTTACTGAATTCTGTCGTAAGGATATAAGGCCCGCTCCCGGCTAGCTCTGCTGACGACACTCGGTGCCAGTCTATATGCTATTTGGACGAGTCCAAGTCATATTCTGGAGAGGTGTGTTCATTTCAACAACAAAAAGAAAGCTTGAAAATTTAACATTCAAAGGACATATTGAAAGCAAGATGGGCAACAACAAACAGCGAGTATTCCACCTAATGAAAATGTATAAAAGAATTGGGAGTTGAACGGATATTAAAGAGTCAAAAACTGTTTACAGTTAAAAAAGAAAAAGATAAAAAGTTCAAAAGGCTACGGCTTGTTCACATAAACCTTTTCTTTGGAATAGCCGCATAGGAAGAACTCGGTAATTGTCAAATACAGGGAAAGCGGTGGCGAGTTATTGCCACAACCGTAAGAAATTATTTATTTCTCAAAGATTTGACAGAAGAACTGGATTGTGGCCATTGTAGGAGGCGCTCTTTCACCATCTTGTTGTACGGAAACATGTTGATGCATTCACTAATTCTCTGTAGTGATGTCCAAGAAATCTCCTTCTATATTGATGCGTGACAGATATTCTTCGATACTCTCATATACTTGCTATATTTTTTATTTATTTTTTTTAACGGATTCCCGAAATATAGAGAAATTTATTTAGCGAAAAAAAAAAGTTTGAACAAAGTAACTATAAACAATTTTTTTCTATCCTCTGCCAGCCGCAATGATGGAGAAAGTATTATATCGAACCATCAACAGAGAGACACGCTGCTAGAGCCACTCCGTTTCACGAAGCTCGTCACTTAATCGAGACGAAATCGTGCCAGTCCTCCGAAGGAACGCCATCGAACGAGGGCCAATAACACCAGAAGTCTCCACTGCCACAAGAATAAAAACATTGCTCCTTCGTTCCTATCCGGACGTAGTATGACACTTGGTGAAAGGTAATGTACTGAACTTTTACCTTCAAAAATTTGTAAATCTCTCACGCTGTAATGGTGAAGATATGGTCGTTGAGTGTGAATGATAAATTATTGGATTTGCCAGAAAGATTTCACAACTTGTGTTTAGTTAGCAGCAGTATATATATATATATATATATATATATATATATATATATATATTACATAATTAATTTGTGATATATATATATATATATATATATATATATATATATATATATATATATATATATATATATATATTAAGAAATGGACGAAGTCCGACAATTTATTTTATTAAAGACTTTTTTTTATGTTTAACGTTCTTTTTATAGATATAAGTATTTAAGTAAATGCTCATAGATCCTTTGTGGCCGAATCGGCTAGGCACGCCCGGCTAAATTGCGGTTCCGTATAGGATGCAGGTTCGAATCATGTCAAAGGACGAATATTTTCTATGAAAATTTCTCGGACATTCAGGCCGTTAAATGTTATTTAATACTGTTTATTATAAACAGAGCATTTACTTAAATACTTGTATCTATAAAAAGAACGTTAAACTTAAAAAATGTCTTTAATAAAATAAATTGTCGGACTTTGTCCATTTCTTAATGCATGACGTCATTTTTTACATTTGATACGCCATGAGCAGTTATGAATGTACGAGATTCATGGAAGATTGAAGTTTATAAGCGGTAAATTCGACCTTGCAGAACGATCCTTTGTGGCCGAATCGGTTAGGCACGCCCGGCTAAATGGCGGTTCCGTATAGGATGCAGGTTCGAATCCTGTCAAAGGACGAATATTTTCTATGAAAATTTCTCGGACATTCAGGCCGGTAAATGTTATTTAATACTGTTTATTATTTAAACAGAGCATTTACTTAAATACTTGTATCTATAAAAAGACCGTTAAACATAAAAAAATGTCTTTAATAATTTATATATATATATATATATATATATATATATATATATTTCAGAATTAATTTGTAAATCTTCATGTATAAAGGGTCTGTATCTGTTATTAATATTTCGGTCTCTCACGTGGTACGTTATCATAGCACCGCATCATGAATTTAAGACCTGCGTCTGCTATTCCGCGACCGTTGTCGCCACATGGCAATCTTGTATGTCAACATAACAGAATATCATCATTGATGAGGAATATCTTTGTTTAAATGTCCGCATACCCACTCTGAAGATGGCTCATGTGAGCCGAAAGGTTAGATCACAAAACAGCTTAATACCATATATCCAATTTTTTTCACCCGGAATTAAACCAACCATACGAAGTTTAGAACGGCTCATGATTAAACATAATATATATTTATTACCTGTTATATTTAACAATATATGTTTGAACACACACACACACACACACACACACACACACACACATATATATATATATATATATATATATATATATTTGCTAATCCGTTGGTAAATAATCCAAGTGAATCCTAATAATATAAAATGTTAAAACTGATTCACAAAAAGAGCTCAAGAGGTTATTATAAGAAGACATATAAAATACATAGCATAAAAATTCAAAGTCACCTCATTCGAATAGCTATTTCGACCCATAAGATTTATTTGTAGGTCTTCTTGGGAGGATTGTGGAAATGACAAAAGATAAGGGAATTCAAGAAGATAGAAGATGTTTATTGACTTTGCATTTAAATATTTGAAGATTGTTTTTATCATGGAAGCAATTAAGCGGCAGGGAGAATTTCACAGGCCGGGAGTACGAGAAAAGAAACTACTAGAGTAGAAGTAGCGCTTGTATTTAACTATGTCGACAGTAAACGGGTGGGACCTATATGCCAATCTAGTAGCACGATTTAATTCATGTAGTTGTGGCACCAGGGGAAAAAGCTCTTGCGGGCAGTTGCCATGAAAATATTTGTAGAAGAGACGAGAGAAGCCACGTTACGTTGGTGAGAAAGTGACGGAAGTTGAGATGCCAAGTTAGGATCTATTACAAAGATCCTTCTTTGAATTTTGTTATGATTCTCGAGATGAATAGCAGCAGCACCAGACCGGATATGGCAGAAGTATTCAATGCATGGGGGAATGCTAGATTTGTTAATGTGCAAAATAGACTCTGAAGAGAAAAAAATTTCTGACTATCAGAGTGAACCAAGATTGTAAATAGATGCTGCAATTAATTCGATGGTGTCGTTCCACTTCAAGTCTGTTGAAAACGTCAGGAAGGCGCAGTTTGTTGCTATCCCGAAGCGTAGCGTCAGCCATGCTGATGGCAACCAGAAAAGTCTCTCTATGATGGTCAAATAAGAGCAGTTATCTTTGGGAGCTAGTTAAATTTACAATCCATTTTCTGCCCCAGTTAACGACTGATTGGAGGTCTTTTCAAGATTTTCAGCCAGGTTTACTTTTTGCTATTGAGGCAGGAGTTAATGATAGCGTCATATGCATAAATACCTGCTTGAGAACTAATGTCATCAGGAAGATGATATTTGAAGATCAGAAACAGCGTAGGAACCAGAATAGAGTCCTTGGGTGACAACCGCCGTCGTGTGAAATAGTCTGGAAGAGAGCCCGCTCAAAACGATCATCATTTCACGATATATATATATATATATATATATATATATATATATATATATATATATATTGAACAACAAAGTTATATCTCAGAATGTATATATTGTTTTAAAAACTTTAAAAGAATCAGTGGAAAAAACAAACATAAAAAATAATCATGAATTAATCGAAACATTCCAATTTCGTTCAAATTCGTTGCTGATAAAATTTTTTATGTTTTTTTTTCCACCGAATCTTTTTTGAAGAAGTGTGAGCGAAAAATGTTCTTTTATAGAAAAAGAATGCGCTCTATAATTTTTGTTATTAATTATAGGCATTTAAGAACATTTGTGGAGATTTCGTAGTTTATTTTGTTCAGGTTAGGTTTCAACTGTTTCTTTTTAACATATGATGCCTAAATTGAATTGATGCTTGGTAAAAAGCATTGACGACACCATGATTTTGTTTTATTTCTCAATGTATGTTACGGTAGATTACTCAAAATAGGTTTTCTCGGTTTCTGAAATTATATTTCAACATATTTTATTCAACAATAGTTAATTAATTTCAACAGTAGTAATAGTAAGCAAAATATAAATCATATACTCTTATCCATAAAAGTGGTTATATTTTTACATTCCGATTGAATATAATATAATTAAAAAAAAACATCTATATAATTTCACTAAAATAAATGGTACAGATTCCTCTTTTGCTATCACTACAGTCCTTAGCATATGTCATAGTTGTGCTGGTCTTCTTGTGTCTCACAGACAAAACGTTTGCATTCACAGCAGATTGTGTTGATTTTCCGATCGATGTTTCTAGGACAATATGGGGCATCTCACCATCTTGATGCTCTTCTGCTGATCCGATGTCGATGGTGTGCTTTGGGCTGCAGAGTTGCGCGCAGTAAATATCCCGCAGATTCAATTTCCTCTAACAACTGGAAGATGAAGACCATTTGGATTTCATTGTCCTGCGAAGAATATTGGGCTTTGTTAATTCCTTGCCAAATTCTAATAGGAATCAATATCTGCGATTTTTCAGGCGGCAGTCCCAGTCTTTGTTTTTTTATCCCCAAATTATAAAAATATTTAGCGCTCTAATATCTAGTATGTTCATGAAAACTCTCAGAGGTCATCTTGAGCTATGTCTGGTACAAGAATATCCTCTTATAATTTTGTCGGCATTATCGGGGTGGTTTTAGTGCGTTTGTATTCAAGTATCATGTTAGGCTTCTTGCGATTCATTGGATAGTGAATCAAGAAAATGAGCAGAGAATACACGAACTATTTTGTTTTTCTTTGGGACTTAGCTGACCACTGCTACTCCATCTGTGAAGACGAACTTCGATGAAAGGTCTGTACTCTTTTCAGTTTCCATCATTACAGGAATGCCAGGTTCTTTTCCTCTTAATGTAATTGTAATAATATTGTTTTCCTGCAACAAAAATTCTGCAGTTGGCACGGGCCTAAAAAAAAAATGTCCATAGTCACACCTCAAACAGATCTAAACAATGGTTCCATCAAGTCACATGGTGCGCGGTGTCCCAAGTTTTTCTCCGGTGAATTTCCTGGAAACTTTCCAATGTGGACTTGCAAGTTGCACAAATATTACGTCTTCATATCTGCAGCGGCCCAGAGCTTGATCCCATGTTTTGCTGATTCAGATATCATGTACTGCTTCATTGGACATCTGCCACGAAATGCATGGAGTTTCTGATTTACTGTAATGACGTCACATGGTTCGAAAAGCTTCTTGCAATTTTCTACAAACCAATCCCAATCATCACGTACAGCTGTAAGTTTATCGTTTGCCCTTCACTGATCACGTGTTAATTTATCGTCAAACCTGATAATCTGAAAGATGGACTCAAATCTGTTCTGTGCCATGGCAGAAGTAAAAACAGCACGGCGAATGTTCTCATCAGTTGTCCAAATTTCAGAAATAGCTTCCTTTCAGCATCGAAGAACTCCAACAATCACCAAGTCACCAAAAAGATTATTTCCACAAGATCTACATCTAGCCAAATTCTCATTCATTCTTGAACAACATGTGACGCTACAGTATTGCTGGGGGTGTATATAGTATCTATAATTTCGTCATCAAAGACCACGTTGATAACTTTCGTCATAACTGTTGGGTTACCCGGGAGATCTTCTGATAATATTAGATTGGCAACGGCGAGTCACCGGGGGCACAGAACTAGTCCATTTCCTTCAGGATTTTGCAGTTCTTCATCGGATTTTCCATCAGGATTTTCGCTTTCTTCAAAATCCACTTCAAGATTGTCTTCCGCTTCAGAAGCATCTCCTTGTGGAATAAAATCTTCATCAAATTCGCTCAATACATCATCCGGGACACTTACATCAAACGCATCCGAAAAATGTTATCTGAGATTTTGTTGGCGGGACATTTTTCCAAATTTGAAACGTTCAATACCTGTAAAAAACACAAGAATTGATAATCCAAAATTGTAACGTAATATCCCAAGCGAGGTCCTCTCGGGTCCCCAAATCAAGAAAAAATTAGTTGTTATAATTGCAACAAGATCATTAAAAATGTCGGTCTGCGGTTCTCCGAGAACCGAACACCGGTTTGTTAAGGGTTAAAAAATTCCAAATATAACAAAACACCTCTTTTCTTTTCCAGTGGCAATACATTATTCTTTCTGTAAATTGGTGTTATTTTACATGGAAATATTGAAAACACAACAGTTATTATATAAGGATATTTCCATTTACAAATTCCTCAGCTGAGATTGTTCTTCTAAGAGATTATAATAATTATTGTTTTTCTATTCTTCACACCAGTGGCATAAGTTAGGAATAGGTTGAAATGTCTGTTATTTTTTTGTACAATGATCTGTAAAAGGCCCGAAGGCTACTGGAGGACGTTACAGAGTAAGAAACACATTTTATGCAGACAGGTGGAAAACGGTTATGCCTAGAATGGAACAGGTTCAGATTGTTGTAATCAGGGAAACATCCTCTTCAGAGTCATCTCCGCAAGGCTTTGGTCCGTGGGAAGTAGCTGATTGAGTGGAACTTATATGTCAGCAAAGAGTGTGGTTGCAATGTGAGTAGCAAGCGGGTCCTAGGCGTGATGGCCACTACAGGTGGAACTAAGAAGTGTAGTTCATTTTAATACATTCTATGGAAATAGGTATAGAGCAGCTAGAATCTAGCGACGTCTCGTTTGTGAGAAAGAGGTTGTAGGGTGAAAAATAATTTGTCGCTTTTTTTTTTTACAGTATTGTCGACCCTGTACAAGGCCTTGGTTCCCCACAAGGTAGAGGGTTACTAAGTAGGAGCTACAGCTTATGTTGATATGTAAGGAAGATAACTGATAACCCAAGACTTGAATAGGTTAATGTCGTAGTAATCGGGGAAGCAACGATTTGGGAGTCGTATAAAAAAGACAACGGTTCGTGGCGGAAAAAGCTGCTTGAGGGGTACTAACATCTAACCAAGGGTATATAAAGGGAATGGGAATTGTTCGCTAAAATGGGCGTGGCATGGGGTTAGGACAGGTGGAACTAAAGAGTCTAGTACATCTGAATACTTTCCATGGAAATAGCGATAGATCAGCGAGAGACTTGCGATGTCTCGTCTCTGAGAAAGGGATTGCAGGGTGTAAAATAATTATTCCACCCGAATATATATATATATATATATATATATATATATATATATATATATATATATATATATATATATATATATATATATATATATATATATATATCTGGCCACTTGTATTCGAGGATACCCGTCTATTAGAGCGGCTAGGAAATCCATATTGCAGACTCCATTGCGCATTTGCCTTTGTTCAACACCAACAGAGGTAACCCGTGGTTTATACTGCAAATATGCTGAGCAGACTTTAGCTCCAGTTTCTTGGAGAGAGCATGTTACTTAAAATGATCAACAATTTGTATAACACCAGCACACTCAAACCCTTGGTCACGATGACTTGTGACTTTGTGCTAGTACAGCTATTGACACCCACAAGTGTTTCCTCTACCTAATTTCACTGACAGGGCTTGGGTCAATTCGTAGTATGGTTTTCAGTCATTTTCCAAACTGGGAACGTCGCACACTGGGATCGTCCCCGCTTTAGACCAATAACATCAGGATGTCTCCTCCCTGACAAATCGACCTTGGTGAGATTCGAACCCGGGTCTCATGGTCAGAAAGCAAACCTTCTAACTACTTGGCCATGCGCCCATAGGAAACGGAGGAACCTTTGGACTCTATCGATACTGGAAATCAAAGACTAACGGTACAGCTGTTCATATATGGCAGTAGTATTCCATTTTCGGCCAGATTTACCTTTTGTAAAGGTAAAGCATAGTCGGGGGAACCAAGTACTTGCCCATCAAATTAAACTATGCGTCTTATGTTTTATAGCATTCAAAAATAATGCTAAAAGCATAGAATAATATCTCCGATAAATTTAATATTCATAATTTGGCTTTCAGAAATTCGATATTGTCAACATTTCTCATTGAATTGCTGAGATGAGGAGATATTATTGATACGGGACAATAGCCAAATGGATTAAATAGTTAGTTCAGGAAACTGGTGGCGTACTAATTGCAAATTCAATACTTGGTTTGGTCAATTAATTTGGAATCTATTGAAACGTGACGAGCAATAACAGAGCAGTCCTAAAAATAATAAATTGACGAGATATACATAGACTTGGGCAGTGGAATGAGAAAAGCTTACAGTCTTAGATTAAATAAATGGTTCAGTTCAAAATTCCCCGAATGTTACCCGGATCGACATAAACCTGGCGAAGGCCGGATGACACAATGACGAAACGTTGTGCTAGTAACGGATAAGAACCATAGGCGGCATGTGAATAGTGTAAACAACGTCAATAAAATGACGATTATTATTATTATGATCACTACAGAAAATAAATAATGAACTGTTTTCTTCACGATTCTGAAATATCATTATGTCTTTCAATTTTACTTTTGTCGATTCATGGTATTTGGATTGGGAAGCAAATTTTCTATCGTTTGCTCTGTATATTCTAATCTTTCTCTCTCTCTTTCCTTATCTATCTATCTATCTATCTATCACAGTCTCTTCAATTCTATCTATCTATCTATCTATCTATCTATCTATCTATCTAACTATCACAGTCTCTTCAAATCTATCTATCTATCACAGTCTCTTCAAATCTATCTATCTATCACAGCCTCTTCAAATCAATCTATCTATCTATCTATCACAGTCTCTTCAAATTTATCTATCTATCTATCTATCTATCTATCTATCTATCACAGTCTCTTCAAATCTATCTATCTATCTATCTAACTACCTATCTATCTACCTACCTATCTATCTATCTATCTCTCTCTCTCTCTCCATATATATATATATATATATATATATATATATATATATATATATATATATATATATATATATATACCTATATATATATAGCACAGGCTCTTCATATGTCTGTCAGTCTATCTATCTAAAAAATTAAATATGATCTGATATATCCGAAATAATATGAATAATAAAGACAAAAGTTAGATTTATCTTAGCCGACGCGTTTCGTTTTCTGATTGGCTCTATCAAGGCAAATGTAAGGATTTTATTTGGCAACATGTATTTATAAACAGCAATAAAAATGTCATTAATTTTTCAGAATTTTTAAATTTTATAACGCTCATAAAAATATAGGAAGCTGATAATAAATTATGGAGGACACTAATGGATGTAATTTTGTGTCTAATAAGCGAAAGTGAGTAAATACTATTATTGTTTTTTTTTTGTTTTTCGTTTATATAATAATGCAATTTTCATTTATATCGTTTTAACATTTTATTTACAAAGATATAAGTTCAATCAAAACGTCGAACTAAAGAATGCTACACTTATTAAAAGAGAAAGTAACTTACATACACTGAAAATTATTGGCGGAGCCGTTATTGAATCTTACCAAAATACAAATGTGCACGCCGACCCTTTTTTTTATTTATAAATCCTTTTCTAAAAGCTCTATTCCATACCAATATATAC
The DNA here is from genome assembly GCA_963932145.1 of Acanthosepion lycidas. NCBI lineage: Eukaryota > Metazoa > Mollusca > Cephalopoda > Sepiida > Sepiidae > Acanthosepion > Acanthosepion lycidas. Next base: position 55,624,241 of record OZ010579.1, on the reverse strand, counting down.
ATAACAGGATGGCCAAATTCTTAATTCAAGAACCACATACGATAAATCTCAGATGGTTCAGAGTCAAAAGTCAGGAACAATATTTACGCATATGTTTTGTTGCATTCAAATTTTATTAACATTATTTACATTGTTCGGACTATTGTTCTCATCTTTATTGTTATAATCACGACGTTTCAGCCATTGTACAATCCGGCCTTCTACATGTGAATGGAACTTTGAACTGAACACTGGAGTAGATATTTTAGTTCCACGTGCCATGCCTCTTCCCGATGTGTAGGTTATCTCCCTTTAACTCAACACTCAAAGTTTTTTGTTCACCACTGCAGTAGCCAAGTATTGAAATCTCAGCTCTTTGGACCAAGCCACTGGATACAACCAACGCTTTTATCCACGGTGTCACTTGTCCTTGAGGACACATGGCCGAGTGGAATAGTCCGAAGAATGTAAATAATTACAATACCTCAGCTCAGAAATATAGACTGACGCACATTTTGTTACAAAATTTATATATATATATATATATATATATATATATATATATATATATATATATATATATATATAACTTGCTTAATGTAAGAGACACATACGATAAAGTTCGGATATATGAGAGCCGCAAGATATTAAGAAAATTTGCATATATCTTTTCGTTCTGTACACATTAACATTAAACTTACGTTTTAATCCAATGGCGTTTCAAGTCCTACCCAGTAAATAGCTATAAAGCTTTACATTTTTCTTGTTTACGTTTTATATTAACTGTTATGAAAAAAAAGATCAGCCAACATATTTTCTACTAGTCAAATATTAAAGTTCAGAGAGACGCATGTGTCTCGTCAGCCGCGGTTTGGCCACACCTGATATATGACTAGAATTTTTTTAATTGAAAGAAAATAGTGAACTTCAAAACTTGTCATGAAAACTATATAATCATGAATTAATCTATAACTAGAATTATAAAAAAAAAGTCCTCCATCACTACACGAAACGATAAGTTTTCCTTTTGTCTTTATTCATATATATATATATATATATATATATATATATATATATATATATTCTCTAATATTCTTATGTCTTTCTTCCTTCCCTTTCAGCTGATATGGTTGTAAAATATTTTCGTAATTTTTTTCTTGATTTTCTCATTTGCCTATTTCTATCTTTTTTTTTTCCTGTCTCCCTCCGTTCTTTGTAACGCTTCCCCCCCCCCCGCCACAGGAGTAATCTCACGCATGCGCATCTTTGATTCTCACACCAATTCATGACTGAAAACAAAACACACCCTGTTGTTTCTGCGTACTTCTACTTTCTGCCTTTTATTTTTTTTATGGCCATTTACTTTAGCAGGGAAGACAGCAGTACAGAGATCAACATAATGGACCTCTATTGATTATATATCAATCAATGCATCGAATATATGGACATTAGCAAACGAAGAACGATACAAAATAACTTGAATAAACCAGTTCACAAAGTGCTACATCCATTATTTCTAACGCCATTATTAAAACAAGAACACAAAACACACAACTGTTAGTAACAACAAAAACAACGACAGCAAAAACAACATCAAGAACAAGAACAAGAACAACAACAACAACAACAACAATAATAATAATAATAATAATAATAATAACAATTAAAATTAAAAATAATAATAGCAACAAAAATAATAATTTTAAAATAAAATATAATGAAATGATAAAAATACAAATAGGTAATAATAAATAATTATAAAAATACTGAGTTTGAAACTGAAATAATGTGACACTTATTAATTACTGTAATAACTTGAAACCTGGATACGATATAAAAAGTTTGAAAGCGCAATAACATTAACCAGATTTTTGGCAGTCCGTGTTTACAAGTAATTCATAAAGCTGAAACTGTCTGGAACTTCTCATCTACACAGGAAAGTATTATCAATGAAAAGAAAATATAAAAACTGTAGATGTTGAGTATCAATATCAGAATTTGTGCAGCAGAATTCATATATTTACTAATTTACCTTACACTAGGTCTCGGGTGGTGGTGGTGCTGCTGCTGCTTCTGATAATAATAATAATAATAATAATAATAATAATAATAATAATAATAATAATAATAATGTCGACAAAACCCGTACCCATCAGTGGCTACGCAGTGCAGGGTTGAAAGCGGAAACTGAAGGTTTTATCCTTGCTGCGCAGGACCAATGACTGCTAAGTAGGAATTATCAAGCACATATACTAAAATATTGTGTCAGCCCAAAATGCAGATTCTGTGATAAATATCCAGAAACGATTGATCATCTTGTATCAAGTTGCACGATGTTGGCACCCACTGAATATAAAACCCGACATGACAGAGTGGGCCAATATCTGCACTGGAAAATCTGCAACTTCTACGGGAAGGAAACTGAAAGAAACTGGTACCAACACCACCCAGACCCGGTTACGGAGATAGGAACTATGGGACTACACAATTCACACTGACAGAACAATCAAGGCCAACCGACCAGATATTCTTATTAAAGACCACAAACAAAAACGGTGCCTCCTTATTGATATGGTAGTCCCTGCTGACTGCAATGTATCTTTGAAGATATTCAAAAAGCTGTCAAAATACAAGGACCTTGAAATAGAAATCTCGAAAATGTGGCATATGGGAACATCAACAATCCCTGTTGTAGTTGGAGCCCTAGGACTGGTTGGAAAAGATTGCAGTAGACTAATTGCAGGGATTCCTGGAAGCCCATGCCTCAAGAAGATACAAAAAATTGTTCTGACAAGTACAGCCCACACTTTACGAAGGGCTTTATCTATGTAATTTTTTTTTTTTTTTTTTTTTTTTTGTCAGTGAAAAGTGTCATGATGCCATTTCTAACCTTAGGTTCCTGGGTGTGACCCGGAAAGAAATTTGTAAACGCCAGAAAGCAAAGAAAATAATAATAATAATAATAATAATAATAATAATAATAATAATAATAGTAGTAGTAGTAGTAGTAGTAGTAGTAGTAGTAGTAGTAGTAGTAGTAGTAGTAGTAAAAATGAACACACCAACACATTGAAAAAATCGCTGGAAATCTCAGCTGAAGAGAAATACAAAAAAAATTGTCTTGATGAGAAGAACTTTGTCCATGTAACGCTAGTGATGTCATGGCATTTAGAAAAACAAAACATGAAATGTAGCTAAAACATACCACTACCTGCCTTAGGCCTTTCCGCACACTTGATAGATTGTTTGGCCATAGCAGAAATCGAATGATGATGATACAGAAGGGATGTCCAAGAGTTTCATATTGTTGCAAAGATCAACTACTAATAAAGAAAATGATCCTGGAAAATTGCAGGATAAAAGTAGAAATCTCAGCACAGCATGGATAGATTACCGTAAAACCTTTGATAGTTGGCCACACTCTTGGAACCTTAAAGCTTTTGAAGCGTACAAAGTCTCCTCGGGGATAGTAAATTGCCTTAAATATAGCATGGAACTGGAAGGCCACATTATAATTAAATCCCACAAAAAGTACTGCCACTTCCAGTTGTTTGAATATCCTAGCAAAAATCTCTGGTCGAGAAAAACCTGTCACCTCTTCCGTCCTGTCTGTTTTTAATCCTCCCCCCATTCGCATGAACTAAACAGTAACAACTATGGATACAAAGTAAAAAAGAAAGTGTTTAATCGCCTATTCTACATGGATATCAAACTCTTTGCCAAAGGCGACAATGAGTGGACGGGTATCTTCAATACAGTAAAATGTTTCAGTGATGACATCGCTATGGATTTCGTATTAGGTAAATGTGCAGAAGTAACATTCAAGAAAAGGAGAATTACACAAAACACACTCAATAGATCTGGATTTTCTCAGAAAGATTAGGGAACTGGAACAAGAAGCCTATAAATACCTAGGGGTCAGCAATACAGTATACACAAATGAAGGAGAACACCAAAAAAGAATACTACAGGCGTGGGCGTCTGGTGTTAAATACCGAGTTGAATTCACATAACACTTTGGCTGTCCTTGTGGTGGAATATAGTTTCAGCATCCATAATTGGGCAATAACTGACATTAAAGGAATAGGTCTCAAAACGAGACAGCTTCTCAATTGCCACCGTATGCATCGTCCTAAGATTAATGGTGGTCGTCTGTATGTCTCTTGATCCTAATGAAGATTAATCCAGGTAGAACTGTCTTACAAAACCACGATCTTCATAAATACCTGGAGACTACAGAAGATGATCTATCTCAAATAACATTAAAGAAATAAGAAAAAAAAATATTAATAAAGGAAAACAACAAATTTAAAAAAGATATTTCAAATGGAAGAGGAAGTGCAGATAAACTGAAAAAAAAAACAATAAATTAAAAGCAACTGTAAATACAAAGTACTATTTGCAGGAACTATGGTAAGATAAGCTCCTTCATGGTCAATATTCTTCCCCTACCCAACAAGCTGATGTCGACAAACGCCATACGCATAAGTTGTTACGTAGTGCAGGGTTAAAAGCTGAAACCTAAGGTTTTATTATTGCTGATCATGACCAATGCTTGTTAACTAGAAATTACCAAGCACACTCTCACTGAAAAACTGTATTAACAAACCGATATACATATTCTATGATAAATATCCAGAAGCAAATGACAGTCTTGTATAATGTTGCACAGTGTTAGCACCCACTGAATATAAAACCCGGTATGATAAAGTCGGTTAATATCTGCATAGGAAAATATACAGCTTTTACAGGAGGAAAGCTGCAAGAAACTGGTTTGAACATCACCCAGACCCGATTACAGAGAGGAGACCTGTAACAATTTTATGGGACTTTACAATACACATAGACAGAACAATCAAATCTAACAGTCCAGACACGGTGACTAAAGAGCACAAAAAATCTGCTTTCTTGTTGACATGGCAATCCCTGCAAATTGTAATGTATCTTCGAAGATCTTCAAAAAAACTATCAAAACATAAGAATCTTGAAATGAAAATCTTAAAAATGTAGCACATGAAGGCATCAGTAATTCCAGTTGTAGTAGGAGCACTCGGATTGATTGTAAGAAGTTCCGATAGACTCATTGAATGGTTTCCTGGTAGCCTATACCTTAATAAATACAAATAAAATGTACTCACAAATTTCTGCTCAGACATTACGAATAGCTTTACCTATGTAAAATGTGCGTGATCTTAGTTTGTTTTTTTTTTCCCAAAAATGATCATTGAAAAATATCACTAAGCTATTTCTGACCTTAGTTCATTAGTTATAAGGCGAAAGGAAACAACAGAAATCCAAGGAATTAATAATAACAATTTTTGAGTTTAATCATTAAAATAATAATATAACTAACTAGCAGCATGGCCCGGCATTGCCCGTGCTTGATTCAAAAATCGTACGACTCATACAGCAATCGCTACCACTTGACTTAAAATATATTTGCCCTTACTTGCCTTTAAATGAGTGCCCTTTGCTGTGCTGATGACGCTACATGCCTTACTTCTTGCCTATCTGACACTGCTAATTTTTTTCTAAGCTCTATACTAAACATTAAATCTGTTACGAAAAAAGAACTAAACAAAATGAACACAAAACGATCAGCTTTAAAAAAAGGACTCGTAACTGGAAAAACCGAATGAAAAAAGAATGTTAACAACAAATACTTTTTCCCACCCAACCCAGTTCTGCGGAATCGGAATCAACGTTGAGTTTAAGCAAGCGAATGAGCCAATTGGAGTAAAGTGCCAAGCAGATTTAAATTTTTACCACTTGTGACGGATGCAGCTATCGATGTTTTTTTCATGCTAGCATGCTAGTTAACATTCGTGTCAGTCAGCTTTTGGCTCTTACGCTGGCCAATAGAATTTTGCTGCCTATTCGTGGCAGCCAGCTATAGGCTCTCATTCTGGCCAGTAGAAAATGGCCGCAAACTACATGAAAACTGCCGTAGAAGCATGAAAATATCGATTATTTCCACTATCGATGGGAGTTGGGAAATGCAAAGTCGGTCTTGGCCTTTCCGCTAACTTGGAACATGTGCATGTAAATTTTGGTGCAAATCCGTCGAAAATTGCTGCCGTGCATTTGTTACACACACACACACACACACACACACACACACACACACACACATCCTTCCTTTTATAGATAGAGATACCGTTTCTGATAATTGAATATATGAAAAGGGCCAAAATTATCAGGACTGCTGCTTTAAAAAGAAAATGACAGCATATCTCAATTCGACATTTAATCTCCTTCGACGTTGTCCTCTCCTGAAGTGACACCCTTTATCCAGAATCGTTTACATTGATGGAAGCATGCTTGGAACTCCATCCTTGGGATAGCGTATTCTGTAGGATTTGCTCGACATCTTGAAACCTTGTTCTTTTCAAGGGGGATTTGATTCTTGGAAATGGGAAAAATTCGCAAGAGGCGAGATCTGGAGCATATGCTTGTTGACCTGTGAAATATTATATTTGGCCACAGACTTTTGCACAAAATGAACTGAATGATGAGATCCATTGTCATGGTGGAGTTGCCATTAACCGGATTATTCTGTACTTTTTCCGTCGAACAGCCAGCCTATCACAGTCACTGCAACATATCACATTTAATTTGACATATTTCATTGACGAACCAACGTCATCCAAAAAATAAATTTTGCTATGCCAGAACAAAATTTACCTTAGCGAGGTTAAACAGGTTTCATATTTACAGACATAATGAAACTGATCCTGAAATCTTATATAAATTATGCCCATGAGTAAAATCAAATTGAAACGGCAATAAAATAGATTTATTTCTTATTATCCTCATCAAATGCAGTACGACACTCGCTATGTTAGACGTATGAAACAAAGCCTTTTTGGTTACTGGCGTTAATTGCCCTCACAATTTGTGCCATCAACAAGGTGGACGCGGAGAGAATGTATTGTAATTATCGGTGGTAAAGTTTTTGACGTATAAAATGATTCAAGGGACATTAAAATTTATTGAAGGCGCACGTGAAGCCTTGGTTCAAGAAGATGTAAAATAATTTTCGATGATAAGATTTTTATGCGTGATACTCTTCCATAATATTAGACGAAGTAACATAATTAATAAATTAGATGAAGTGGCACCTATGTTTAAGCGCCCATAACCATGTTGGAATATTCTGAAGGAGGTATTTTAAACTGGCAGACAGCAAAATATGAACTTTGTAAAGTTATTTGGGATGCTGTACAATCTGTTTTAAATGAAGAAATACAAGAGCCCAACCCACCAAAATGTTTCAGGATACAGTATATGTAAACCCTATTGAATCTATCTTTAGAACATTTTTGTTATTAAAATGACTATTTTTAATTCTATTTTGTTCAGAACATTCGTCTTTCAAAACTGTGCGCACGTTCTCTAATTATAATTCTTAAATACATAAAGTTTCGTGGAACTTATATATATGTGTGTGTGTGTGTGTGTGTATATATATATATATATATATATATATATATATATATATATATATATATATATATATATATATATATATTCTCTATGAAAATAGGAACCGGTTCTTTCATAGGTTTTTCTCGCTAACAAGAAAGACCTAGAGAATCTAAGAACCGGTTTTGTGTCATTTTATTTAACGGTTCACGCGATCCTTTGTTATCCCATTATAGCGCATCACTGATAATATATATATATATATATATATATATATATATATATATATATATATATATATATATATATATATATATATATATGCTTGTATATGTGTAAGATTAATTTGAAAAATATTTGATGCGTGAAAATTTCGGGAAATTGAACAAATGATATTGTCTCCTCAATATGTCTATTTATGCTAGTGTTACTTTGCACAAATTGATTTTTGATAAAAGTGGAATGAGAAAATTTAAGCTTTTTGATTGTACTAATTCTGTCGTTTTAATGATTTCCATTCATACGAATTTTAGTCAATTTTTCTTTTCGTTATAAGTATTATTATTAGTAGTAGTAATAGTAGTAGTACTACTACTACTACTTCTACGAGCAGTATTATTACTAGTATTAATACAGATTATCATAGCATTGATAATAATTATGGTGATTGTTGTAATAGGATTTAAAAAAAAAATTATTGACAACATTATGAGTGGTTTACTTCAAAATATGATATAACGATTAAGACAGATTAGACGAATCGAAAAAACGCAAGTTAATAACGGTTTCCAAACCATCTTATTGATTACGATATTAGATTTTATCTTTATAGCGTAACCAATGACAACACTGAACATACAGAAAAAAACAAAAAAACAATAACGGTAACAGTTAAAAATGAAATGCGGGGTAACTATACGCAAGGTCAATCTTCACATAGAAACATTATAAAGAAATATATAACTCTAGTCAACAAAAACAGGAAAATTACATTAATTATCTACTATAAAAAATTAAAACAGGTCTCTTCATTGTTAAAAATAATAACTCACCTGCACGACCAATTTACAGAGAATCAACATTATTTTGGAATGCACTTGCCCCTTAAGGAACTGTGCACCTGAACAATTCAAATTCGTAAACAATTTTATTGGATATACTACAACATGCTTCACAAGAAGACTCACATTACAGCTCTCTGACCATAGCTCAATTAGGTCTCATTTAAATACACACTATTCTTAACATACTCGTTGATAATACCAATGTAATACACTAATCCACTTGTAAAAATAGCTAAAAGTAATGGAAGCATTATTAACAAAAAGAAAAAAGTTAACATTCAATAATAAACTAAGAACAGGGCTAAAATATGCTGTGTTTGGAAAATAAAACATTCATATAACTCTAGTTACCTAAAACAGTCCATATATTCAATTAAATGTAAAATAATATTCCTCCCTGATAATGGCTAAAAGAATAGCCAAAAGCGCCTTGGTGTCGTAAACAGTTTCATTGAATATGATAGACAAGGCAAATTTAATAAAGTTTTTTTTTATTTAGTGAGAGTAAGGGAGTCCATTTATTGTCAGTAGACCTGAACGGATATTATCAACTGAGGTGTCAATCCTTTTTGTCAACGGAACGGGCATCATTCATTCAGGCTTTTAGACTAAATATCTAATTAGCATCTCTAAGATTCATGAGGTTAATATATATATTAGGATTTATGAGGTTAGATCATTTCGTCGAGTTTTCCTGTAAATAAGCGGGAATAACAAGTAAATATCAGCGTTATAACTGAATTCTTCTGGAAGAGAAAAAAATGGTAAATTGGTAGAGAGAATCAACAATTTCTTTGTGATATGGAGTCTGTTTTTGTTTTTGTTTGTTTTTTTTTTTATCATTTACCCCAAGCAAAACAGACACAAGTGGTTACTGAGTGTGAACGAAAATCTTATTAAGTAGAGAGAGCAAAATAGATCAAACAGAGAACAGATATTAAGTTTTCTGGTGAGTAAACAGCTGGAAGAATGTTCCAGAAATGAGAAATGAGAGAAGAGACTGTTAGCATAGAACTTACGGTTACATCTAGCCATTTCAATTGTAAAATGAACAGAACGGCCGCCAAGCTAGTATTGCGTTTAAGTTGATAAAGTCTACGTTCCAAAGGGGAACGCTCATAAGAACAATTACCCTGAAGACATAAGGCTTTACTGAGTGAAAATGAATAAGAGAAAAGAGAAACATTATTAAAGATCGAGAACAATAAAGGAAGAGGAAACAAGAAGACAGCTTTTGACGATTCATATTTCAATTACATTTTTAAAGATTAGTGTTAGCTGGAAAGCATAAAACTGGAAGAGATTTCCAAATAGAGAAATGAGAGAGAAGAAACTGTTAGCAGTTAAACTGTAAATTGATGATACTTTGTTGCCAATCTGGTTTTGCGCTCAAACTCATTAAATCTACGTGTCATTGCGGAAACTTCATCAGAATAATTACCATGGAAGTATTAGGTTGGTGCAAAAATAATAACGTAATAATGTCGTGTTTTGACGTACTTTTTAACGTCAAAAAACGACATTATTACGTCATTATTTTTGCACCAACCTAATATTTATAGAAAGACGCAAAGAAGCTATATTAAGATATTGGGAAAAGTGACTGAAGCCGAAGTGCCAGATTATAACTAATAACATTGTGGAATTTTCTTTGGATTTAATCAAGAATTAGTAATTATATAGCAGGAGTATCGGACTATATATGGCAGCAATATTCAAAGAGTGGATGAATGCTAGACTTATAAAGATATAAGATAATTTATGGTGAGAAAAACTCTCTAGAACACCACAGTGAATCAATTTTCATAGCAGCCGACCTAACAATTAATTTAATATAATCTTCCCATTTTATTTAATATAATCTTCCCATTTCGTGTCAGCGGAGAATGTTAGAAACACCAAAGAATATCCTACTCTTAAAATATTAAATTTAGGAATCTAACATATTGCAATTTTTCTTTGTTTCTCTCTTTTAAGAGAGTTAGAATTTAATTTTTATAGTTTTGCATATAATGAAACCAACAATTAGCATAAAAATTATCCTTTAAAAAATAATGTTCTTGTTTTCTTATTCGTGCATGTTCGTAAAATATTTTCCGTCGTTTAAGGGTTAACCAAATATTTTCATGGCAAGCAAGAAAGTTTTAGGATGATTTCAATTTCTAGAGTTTAACTTCGGAACAGACCAACATGCAAATTACGAAATAGAGATAAAGAAATAAAAAAGTACAATAATTTAAATGTCTGGGAAGTGTTTTTACAGAAGATGAAAAGTTCGACACCAAAATACGAAGGGTAATTGGCATAGTGAAATACGCCTTCAAGAAGGTTTTAAGAAACCGAAAAAAAAATCGTTACGAATTGAGTACTTCTATATGCCAGTGTATCTGCCCACAGATTAAGATGAGATTGCAAATAATACAAATGTGATTCCATAGAAAGATGCTGAGAGTACCATCAACCCTGACCAAAGACGAAGATCTTGAGAACATTGAAACAAAAAATGAACTTATAATTAACTTCAGAAAGAGAGTTGGAATTTCTAGGATAAATAACGAGGAGAAAGGGCTTGGAAAATTTGATACCCACATGAGTGATTGAAGACAAACGGGAGAGAGGAAAACAACGCATAACCTACCCGGTGAGCTTCAGCAAATGGATGCCGGCACAGAGTTTAGGAGAGATAACAAACAAAATTTATGAAGAGTTACAAAGGAGAAGAAATTATGAAGAGCCATGTCCTGAAGGGACACGGAAGATATAAGAAGAAATTATAATGGAAACTGTTCTTGGAAGGAATAATCTCATTGAAATACAAAAACGGTAAATTAAATTAGTTTAGAAATTAGGAATACGTTGAATAATACAATTATAATCTTTAGTTACCAAATTAAATTTAGATTTCTGAAGTAATCAAAAAGAAGCAATTTTAAGTAGAATCGTTTTACTGTGGGAAAAGTTTCTTTAATCCCTTCCCCGATAACTATTTTGTGAAAAACGTTTCATTTCCAGATGATCATTTTTTTTATTTGTTTTGGAAGACTAAGAAACTAAACCACCGTGAAGTGCCAGTGTCGGTGCTAACATATCTACAAAACAAATTACAGATAGATTCGTTTCAAGGTCAGAAAAGCATCAACAGAATCAAGATCAACGTATAAACACGTCTATAGCTATGTTTCGAACGTTATGCTTTGGACGTGTTTATTTGACTGAGTCAGGAAAAGACACAGTAAAAACGTATATACACCGGGGAAAAGGATAAATTGAAGAAAAAAATATTGGATGGAAATATAAAGAGAATTTATAATGTTAATCGAACGTCTTTGGTAACCTTTTTTGAATATTCTCATATATATATATATATATATATATTTAATGTTTAAGTGCGTGTGTGTAAACGATATATCGATATATGGAGCATATGATATAAAACTCTTTCAGAGCGTAATCTAATCACTTTAGGTCATTCGATTATATATATATATATATATATATATATGTATCCTAAAATTCTGGAGAGACTCGACTCTAAGCATCAGTCGGTCTTAATTTGTCCGGCCATAGTTTGCGAACGAAGAGACGTATCGATAATGTCAACCACATGCACTTGTTGGCCTGGATATTCAAACACGCAAAGGCAGGTCACCGAGGCAGACTGAGGGATTTGCTGGCGGAAAGAACGCTGTCCAGTGTTTGTCATCGATTCATTGATATAATTCGTGGAGAGATAAAAAGAATTCTCTCTCACTCCCCTATATATATATATATATATATATATATATATATATATATATATATATATATATATATATATATATATATATATATATATATATATTTAAGAGCAAGTGTGTGTATATATATATATATATATATATATATATATATATATTTCTCTCACTCTTTTCTTTTTCTTTCCATTATTTATTTATTTCTGAGGGTGGAGCACTATTTCTGGAGGACTTCTTTTTACCCGACTAGTAGAGCTTGTTTTTATTATATTAATATTCAAATAAAGAGTTCCGAATAATTCCTTCTACTAGATTCCCACACCATACAAGGCACAAGAGCCACTCAATGTTGACAGTTACTGTAAGAGGTTGCTGTATGGACGTAAGAAAAGCAAATTTAACACGCGGACTGATAAAAGGAAAACTACAGCACATATCAATTCGGCATTTAATCTCCTTCGAAGTAGTCCTCATTTGAAGTCACTCACTTTTTCCAGCGTCGTTTTCATCGATGGAATTATTCCTGTTACTTCTTTTTGGAGATAGCGAGAAGCTGTCTCGATGCATTCTCTTGGATTTACAGGAAGTCTTGAAATATTGTTCCTTTCAAAGAGGATTTTATTTTAGGATAAACAAATTCGCAAGAGGCGTGATCTGGGGAATACTGTGGTTGTCGGGCCTGGAGAATGTTGTACTTGGCCAATAACTACTTCATAAACCATATTGGCTGATAGAAGTATTGTCGTCGACCACACTCTACACATTTTCCTTCCAAGCACTGTTATAAACAATTAAAAAGAGCCAGAACCTTATAACTTACTACTATGCTTGCGCGACAGAGCTCAAAGTCAATCAGTGCCAAGCTGTTTCAATCTGCTTGATTTAGCTTCATTACCATAGAAACCTCGGGTTACTTTTTGATCAGACTTCGTATGTAAGAATAGTAACTGTTGAACCCTGAAGGGATTAAGGCTGTTGTGAGCAAGGAAGTATTTTCTCAGGAGTCTGGTCTACGAAGCAGCGAGTCTCTGAAAAACTTACCCTTCAAAAGACATGAAGGTGAATTTCCCATCAAGTTTCTCCAAGAATAGATGCTATTTTTCGAATCTGAGATGTCTGCTGCTCGCAAAGTTGGTTCTCGCTGTCGTTCTTGACAATTTTCTTGCTAGAATGTATTTTATGAATTTATATTTCTACAATTCCATTAAATATTGCTGCCAAATCTGGTCAGCTTCTTTTGTCCTCTATTTGGAGATTCTTAATAAAATCCAAAGAAGAATCCGAATTTTTATTGGTCCTGATCTGGCATCTCACGTTCAGTCTCTTTCCCACCGATGTAATATAGCTTCCCTGTATATCTACTATAAATATTTTCATTGTAATTGTAACGATGTTCTTTCCTCTATCGTACCTAGAGTTTATGAATTTAAGCGTACTAATAGATTGGTGGCAAGGTTTTATCATCAGAAAGTTGAATTGACTCGATGTAACCGTAAGTTCCAAGCTATGAGTTCCTTCCACCGCACATCTTGCTTGTGGAACTTTCTTTCGGCTTCTTGATCATTGATCCTCAAAAGTTTAAATGCAATATGAATCATTATCTTCTGTCTTAATTCTTATCCTTTTATTGTTCTCTCTCCTTTCTTTTTCTTTTTCCCGTGTACTCTCGTACTCAGTACCCGCCTTGCGTCTTAATGGATCTATTAGATTTATTAGGGTGAAATGTTTAAAAAAAATATTGAAAATTTTACCAACATCGGCTGGCTAATACCAAACATTTTGTGAAAACACTGATTTGCTTAAAATCTTCTCATCCTGTGAAGGCCGAGATTAAGGGATGAGAATAAACTATTGACCTATCGCGATGGCCGAATCCATGTTGGTAGGAATGGAGATGAAAAGCATGGCCGATCTTTTCGATTCATCATCGTACAATAGTGATTACTCTAAAGGAAATGCAACGAACTTGACAGGAATTCGAACTCGTCTCTCTGATTTCTCATTCAGAAAATTTATGCATTACTCCAGCCGCACAACTAACACTAGATCACCTGGTATTCTCAAGCAGTCATCCATCTAGGTACTGGGCATTGAATTAAACGGAGAAACGGAGATTGGAGGAGAAACGGTTTTTAATCGTGATATGGCCCTAAGTAATAAAATCTTCTTATCACATGACCTAGTCAATCGTAGAGGAGACATGAGCTACAATGATACAGCTAGCCGCCGCCAACGATATCTGTTTTCTCCTTTACAAAACAGCTCACACTCTTTGGGTCCTGCCACTGGCTCTATCTAACACCTTTATCCACTGTGCATTGAGTTCAATACCTGGTTACGGCGGTGGAGAACTTGGTGAGGGGAATTAACAGGAGATAACTGATAACTGTCATCCATTAGATATGGCACGTAGAGCTATTAGGTTGGTGCAAAAATAATGTCGTTTTTTGACGTTAAACACATACGTCAAAAAACGACATTATTTTTGCACCAACCTAATAAAAACAGTCTACTTCAGCAAGCGAAATAAAGGATTCAGTTGGACATTCCAACCATCTGAAGAAGGCCAGAGCGTACAATAGCCGACATGTAGTGATAAATATGGTAACAAAGTTCCGGACAATTGGCCGAAGAATGTAAATAGTGTACATAAATCCTAATTCTCAGAAATATAGATAGATACAGAATGTCTCTTGTAAAAATCAGAAACTTCGCATTGTCTAGATGAAACTGTTCTGATGTGTTTAAATCGAACTTTCTTTGCTTACTTATGTTTCTCAATAAAACCTGTTGTGTTACCTTCTGTTTCTTTTAATTGATATGCATGTTTAAAGTTGAACAGATCATTCATGGATAGGTTGCATATTTATAAAAGACGGTGATTCTTTTTATTCTGCAAACTGACGATTACTCTGAAAACTATTTCCGAAACCCCGAGTACATAGAATGGCTCGTAATTCCTAGCAGACATCATTAATCAAAGAACAAATGTTAACATTATTAAGTTATATCTATCAGGATTGAAAAGTATATTCCGGCAAACATGTTCTCCGTGAAATATTAAAAACTATTGGACGAAAATTTAAAGTTGAGACAGTAGAGAAATTAATAAAAAATGGTAGAAGAAAGACTCATGAAGGATACAAAATATCAAGGATTTTTTATTAACAAGCAAACTAATAATATGAAAAATAAATCCTATTTGGCACATCCTGAGTAGGGTTTATCACCTCTCAGTTGCGTCACATTCTTCAAGCTGAATGCAACTCAGTTGTCGCTCTGTCCGCGGAGAAAGAGAAAATAAATACTGCGAGTTACCCATTCCCGGGGAAGATAGGCCGGAGGCTGCACTCTCCATTGCACTATAGAGTGGGGGTGGTTAGGTAATCGCTACTGAGTTTAGATGGCGTTTCCGGGGACTGGGCAATTTATGTCTCTGTCCCGCGTGTACGCGCTCGGGTCCCCACATTAAATCCAATCTTGTGTCACATCATGTTTCAGTGGGAGGAAGAGGTAGATATTTCTAATAAAATGATATTTTATTCACGTATAGGGAATATGAACTTAGGTTCGTTCACCATAGCTGCATTTTAAACCACAGGTCGGGTCTGCGAGAGTTGAAGAGACACAAATGGCCCTGAGCAGATGGGTATGGATGGAAACGAAAAAACCGTGAGAAATCATCCCAATTCGCAGTGTGCCTTTGTCGAAAAGTTATGATGATAATTTTCTCCTCGGAATGATTATGTTGATTCACGTCTATTGAAATTATGGGAAAAATATCCTGGCGGAACCTTTAATTGAACAGGTAGGCTTATCTTATAAATTGAAATATTCCCTGGTCTGAATCTTCCAGATTGAACTTAAATTTGATGTCAAGACCAATTAAGTTTAAACTCTATAGACAGAATGATTAATTCTTGCCAATTCCTTTACTGAATTACTTTCCTAGGAAAGTGAACTTAGAAAATTATAGGACATATGCAAGGCAAGACGGACGAAGAAAAGCGGCGTATAACATACCTCACGGGATTGTGTAGATGGTTGGCCGAACATGGGTAGGGGATAGAAATAAAACAAAATTTACATTAAGGAATACAAAGAATAGGAAATTGTGGAGAGTCGTGATTACCCACGTCCTGAAGGAACACAGCACATAGAAGTATAAGGAGAAGAAAAGGATTTAAAAGAATATCCAGGGAAAGAAGTTATCTATCAAACAGTAAAAACTAACGTTAACATGTCTAAAAACGAAACAGTAGAGAAATTAATAAAACTAGTGTAAGAAAGAGACACATAAAGGTTACAGAATAGCAAGTAGTCTTTATTAACATTCAAACTAGTAAAATAATATATTAATCCGGTAAAGGGAATATGAAATGTAACAATGGCCCGCGAGGGCATAGCTGCCGTTTGGGTGTTGAAGAAACACAAATGGTCCTGGGGAGATGGGTATGCCCGAAAAGGAGCAACTATGAGCAGTTCGGAATGTGCCTTTGAGTCGAAACAGTTATGATGATAATTTTATCTTCGGAATGATTATGTGAACGGGCAAGCATATTTTATAAATTGAAATATTTTCTCCTAACAGCATTGGAATTTGGCGCAAAAGAATAATTTAATTATTGATATGTCAACAAAACTCATAACGACTGTTTCCGAACTTATTCGAATATCACACATTTTATAAGAATACAAATGTACTTATTGCACGAAAGAAAATTGAAGGTTTTACAGAGCTATGTTCCTTGTACTTTCAAATCAATATTATAAGTTCGCCATTCCTTTAAAAGAATCTTCATTAACTAATTCTATTTCTCTAATATGTAATACATGCAAAGGAAATTGCAAGCATTCTTGGGAAATGAAAATCTAAGGAAAATGTACCGTAAAATAGGAGGGTAAGTGAAAGCTGAAAGGAGTCAGGAATAAACAGGGATTTTAAAACAATAATTATAAAAATATATATAAAAATTCTTATATTTCAAGAAGAAATTCTTTCTATGCCTTTGGTTTAAAATGCATTTTTTTAAATTTTACATTACTTTTAAGAATTTTTTAAACCTTATTCTCATTTCATTGTTCACAAATTCTTTTTATCATCTATATTTCCTTTTTGTTTCTCGGCAATTTTCAATTTTACTTGCATTTATTTTTCTTATTCTAAGTTTCGTTGACGTTCTTTGAAGTTGCCGCCATGCTCTTCGTCTTAGCTTCGATGCCTGCAAAGCCAAAAGATGTCGGAAGTCACGGGGTTTTCGGTCAGCTTAGCTGTAGATGGTGCGGGAAAGAGATCAGTTGAAAGCAAAACACACGCTCAATTTGATCTTTCTTTTTTTTTTCCTTTCGGATTTTTATAATTCTTTCAGCGTTGATTAGGTTCTTTTTGTCTCTATCATTTCTCAGTTTATTTAGTCATTCCTCTTTTTCTCTAGTATATATTATTCTCTCGTTTCTTCTCGTCATTGTAGCTACATTCTTTCTTTCTTTCTTTTGTTCCCATTACTTTTTTATTGCTTTATAATTATCTATGGTTATATTACGCAAATACTTTTATTAATCCACTCAGTATAGTTCTTTCTGTCGATGGTTATATCTTTTTATTTCTACGGAATTTTCTATTTTAAATCTGTCTTTATCTTCGTAAAATACCGAATAAATAGCACACTATCTTTGAAAAAGCTTGCCCGTCGACAGTTAGAACACAATACACACTTTAAAAGTTCACTTAATCCAACACAGGGTGATATGATAAACAGGAAGATTATGCTGCCTCAAAATGTGTTAAGAAGAACCAGAACTTGAAGAATCCAACACTCACATGACATACTGAAGGCAAAAGAAACGAGGTAAGTAACCAGTAAACAAATTAACGGATTTATGTAAATGGATGAAAAAAGAACAACCAGTTGTAATAAAAGATGAAAAGTTACAAGTTTTCTAAAAGAGTGATACTTGTGGAAAGACAGGTTTATCCGAATCCTGAAAGAATGAAAAACACTGGCATGATCTGACGTCCTTTTCAATAGTGTTTCTCAAATTGGCAAACATATGTATAATGGCTGTGTGTGCGACTGGTTACAACGTTCCAGCCATGAAAGCAGTTTCAAATCTCACCGATTTTTGAAGCAGGTGAATTCACTAAACAGACGTAACCGTTCAAAAGGGCGTCATTAAGGGTGTCCATCTCGATCAAATATGGTCTAAGCTATCAATCTGATCTGTATCTGTCAAACGAATGCAATTTTTAAAACTTAAACAAGACTAAAGATCGTATATACATTATTTACAGTGTTCAGACTGTTGTCCTCATTTTCGGTGTCATATTTAAGACGATTCGGCCATTGTACTCTCCGGGCTTCTTCAATGGATAAAAGCGTTCGTTGAAGTAAACCAGTGACGTGGACCAAAGAGTTGTGAGTTCAATATCTGTCCACAGCAGAGGTGGACAAAAACTTTGGGAGTTACTAAAGAAAAATAACTGAAACGGAGATATCCGGAAAGGGCATGGGACGTGGAACGGGAACAATCTACCCCAGTGGATTAAATAAAGTGTTCTGTTCGAAATCACAACGTATATTAACTGAAGATGTCCGAAGTGTACAACGGCCGAAACATCGTGAATATAACAATAAAGATGAGGACAAAACTTCGAACTATGTAAATAGTGTAAATAAAACCTTGTAAAAATACAACTAGAATAATGTCAAAGGAATAAAAGAAAGAAATGAAAATAATGACGATTTAATCAGAAAATAATATACAACTTACGTACTCTGGTAATAAACTCGGCTCAGTGATTTGTCAAACAACGACAAAACAGACATGGCGGATCGGAATATCTTATAAAACAAGCAATGAAACACGCGGATACCATGATGGCGCTCTCCCGCATGTCTCCGTCGGCTATGAGCCGACATGCTGAGATGTTTGCTTGATGATTGTTGCTAGCTTTCGGCTTTTCTTTTTTTCTTCTTATTTTTAAGTCATAAATATAAAAAAAAAATCCCATATCTCACGGATTTCTGACGCTGTGACATTTTTCTAAGATGTCAACGAGACTCGGTTGGCCACGGATCCTTTCGGCCAGGTTGGCAGCAATTTGTCGAATCTTTCCGTACCATTAAGGACAGCAGGTAGTCTCCGCCGTGCCTTCAGTGATGCGTTGAAAAAAGAATAGACGAAGAGTGAAGGGAAATTAGAACAACATAATCATTTGTTAAATTGGGTCGGAACATTTTTTTACTCTATCTATCAATCTATCTATGTTTTGTCTATCTATTTGTCTCTCTGTATGACTGGGTGTTTATCTATCTAGCTAGCTAGAGTCTGTTAATATATACTTCTCGCTCTATCTTAGCCTGTTCATATCTATCTATCTATCTATCTATGTTTTGTCTATTTGTCTCTCTGTATGTGTTTATCTATCTATCTAGCTATAGTCTGTTAATATGTAGTTCTCACTCTATCTTAGCCTGTTTATTTCTATTTATGTTTTGTCCATCTATCTATCTATCTATCTATGTTTTGTCTATCTATCTATCTATGTTTTGTCTATCTATCTATGTTTTTTTCTATCTATTTGTCTCTCTGTATGTGTTTATCTATCTAGCTATCTAGCTATAGTCTGTTAATATGTAGTTCTCACTCTATCTTAGCCTGTTCATATTTATCTATCTATCTATCTATCTATTTGATAGTTTGCCTACCTGTCTTTGGATGCCTCAGATTTATACCTTTTCAATTTTAATCCATCCATATAAGAGGAGGTGCTGACAATTATTTCGGCTAATCCGTTTCCCAAAATTAAGCCAAATAACAGATTTTCGGGAGCCCGTCTTCTTTATAAAAATAAGAACATTTGATGCTTTTTGGTTTGGTCAAATCTTCGGCCGTGAGTCTAGCCAATAATCTGTTCAAAAGACCGAAAAGGGTGTGAACCGGACGGATAGACGAACATATATACTCGTAT
The DNA here is from genome assembly GCA_963932145.1 of Acanthosepion lycidas. Classification (NCBI taxonomy): domain Eukaryota; kingdom Metazoa; phylum Mollusca; class Cephalopoda; order Sepiida; family Sepiidae; genus Acanthosepion; species Acanthosepion lycidas. The sequence continues at coordinate 55,604,067 of OZ010579.1, read as the reverse complement.
TGAAATAAAAAAATATAAATAAATAGTAAATAGTTATTTATAAATAAATCCAACCGAATAATTCACAGAAGCATATATTTGATTTCGATAATAACAAATAATGCCGAATAAATTAATACATTATTATATCAATATATCAATACGTTTTACATTCTCAGACATATTTAATTTAATGATGCACAGCAAGATTTACTTGGAAAGGGTGAGAGTCATTTCATAATTTTGAGCTGATTATTGACCTGAAGATTGCACTTAAAGATGAAACGGATTCTCGCCGCTGGGAGTTCACTTTTATACACACTCCCACCCATATATATATATATATATATATATATATATATATATATATATATATATATATATATAATCTACTTTTGGTTTTAAGAAATATGTATCCCCAAAAAGAAATTAATATATGAAAATATAATGAATGATGAGAACTAAATATTGGATATCTAGAATAATTGAATAGTGTTTGCAGAACAATAGCAAACCAACTGCAAACACAGAAAATGAAACCAAGTAAAATGACTATTAAAATCCGAAAACAAGAAACTTAATGTATTCAGAATAATAATCAAAATTCTAATTGGCAACAAAAATATCTGAATAATCTGTTTTTTGTGAAAGTAAACACAGAAAAAGACGTAGCCAATTAATATTTCTTAAAGAGATGAAAGCGGCCAAACTATCACCTTTTGAAAATATCTTGGGTAAAAAAATGTGCAATTAGGACTAAGATAGTGATTATGCTTGAAACAGACGCTGGGTGTTGACCGCAATATTCACTTTTTATTCATATACTTTCTGTTCCAGATACTGATCACTTACTTCCATAAATATAGCATACATATAACACACACACACACACACACATATATATATATATATATAGAGAGAGAGAGAAGACAATGGCTTGGTCAACTAGTTGGTTGCCGTGACAATAGTTTCTAGGCGTTAAAAATCTGAAGCAATCACGGATGACGCAATATTTTTCAAGGCCAATCATATACCCGGGAAAG
>OZ010579.1:55565545-55598045 GCA_963932145.1 Acanthosepion lycidas | reverse complement strand
AATCCTAATATGCAATTATACTGTTTTAATGTTAATATAATGTCAACGTCGGACGTTTCGGTCTCATAGACCATCTTCATATTAGGATTTTTGTTTGTTTTTTCCGTATATTTTTCTTCATACTGTCGGATCTATATCAATATATTTGCTTATATATATATATATATATATATATATATATATATATATATATATATATATATATATATATATAATGAAAAGAGGTAAAAATTTAATGTAACCATTCTACATGAGATTGAATTGATACTAGCAAGTGTAGTAACATTTCAAAGTACTCAGTAAAAAATAAGTGTTTTTGTAAATTTTCTGAATATATAAAAAAATGATTTTGGACTTTAATAAAGTGAAAAATGGATGCAAATTTTATTATTCGAAACATGATTGAAAGATAAATGAAAGAGGGAAAAATATTTAAGAAAATGGATCGATTAAATTTTTAAACTTGTGAAAGATTTGCATATATGAAACAGTGTAGATATGTGTGTGTGTGTGTGTGTGTGTGTGTGTGTGTGTGTGTGTGTTTGCAAGCTTTCATTTCAATGAAATAAAGATCTATCAACCAGTTTTCTATATTTTGAGATATATCTTCACTGTTTCATATATACAAATCTTTCACAAGTTTAAAAATGTAATCGATTCATTTTCTTAAATATTTTATCTTTCATTCATTTTTATTTCTTTCTTTACGAAACACATAGATGAAAAAGGGATCAAGAATTACTTAACGGATAAATCTTAGGGTTATCAAATGGGTGGGGGTCGCTGCATTCAGCATGACGTCATTGCTACGGAAGCCCGCCCTGCGAGAGGCATTGTGTTAATTACGGTCAGACGGGCAACCGGATGATACAGTGATGTAAACAGCGGTGCGCCCAAGAATCACGCGAGATCCCTGCTGAATGTAAGAGGAATGTACCCTTGGGTAGTTGCTATATGGAGAGCAAGGCGTGTGGTTATTATAAAGCGAGTAACAGAGGGATGAAGAAGTCTGGGAGATAAATATTGAGAAAATGAAAAAGGAAGTGTTTCTGAAAGTGAAGTCATAAGAATGTACTGTTTTTCGCATATTTAGGATGGAAAAGTTAACATCGCAAAGGAATAGTCTCGGAGGTTAAAAGAGAAACGCGTAATTGTGCAGACATAATGGAAAACGAGAGAAAAAAAAAGCAAGAAATAAGTAACGTTATTCTAAACGGCGATAAAAGAAAATAACCATATCTGTCTATATTTCTGTGATGAGGTAAAGAGTGTTCTAATAACTTGGACGGATTTTAAATGTGAATTAAGTTTAAGCGTCTAATGATTTTTTTTTCTTTTTCTTTCAGATTTAACAACTTTGACAATTTCAACCATGCAAGGATTGACAGTAAGACAACGTGTTAAAGTTTCCAGAGTGCAATTGAAAAAAATGTTCGTAAATTCAAAGAAACTTGGTCGATAGCAGATATGAAAACACCAGTGCGTGCTCGTTTACGCCGTTCAGCTGAAAACATTGCTGCAGTGCACGAGAATGTGGCCAAAAATCCACACACCTCTATTTGTCATCGCGCACAGGAAGTTAACCTCTCCACAACAACATTACTTCGTTTCCAATTGCACTCATGGATGGTCGATTACGTTGACCCAAAAAATCGCAGATGCATTTCTGTTCAAACGTCCATTTTCATGATAGGCTTCTATAAATTTAACATGTTTGATTATTATTTACACTATTCCCATTGCTTGGACTGTTGTCCTCCTCTTTGTTCACGAAGTTTCGGCTTTCGGCCATCTTTGGGTGATTGGAATTTCGGACTGAACTAACTTTATTTCGTCCACCGAAGAGTATTGTACTAGTTCCACGTGCCATGCCTCTTCTAGATGTCTGGGTATCAGTTATCTTCCTTTAAATCAACTTTCCAATTTTCTATTCACTTCAGCTGTAAATTATTAGGTTGGTGCAAAAATAATGACGTAATAATGTCGTTTTTTGACGTATTTTTAACGTCAAAAACGACATTATTACGTCATTATTTTTGAACCAACCTAATACAACGATTCCGATTCTTTTATCCACTGGTCAAACAAGTGTCCTTAAGGAAACATAGGCCAGTGGATAAAAACATTGGTTGAATCCAGTGACTTGATCCAAAGAGTTGTGAGTTCAATGCCTGGTTACAGCTGGGGCTAACAAAACGCCTTCCATAATGATTTCCATCTTAACATCAAGAAACTTATTAGACAACTTGAAAAGAAGACTGTAAAAATATGTAGACACAATATGCCAATATTATTCAATGATACATATTTGAATGAAGATATGCTGCATATATATATACAAATATAGATAACTAGACTCGTTTCGAAAAACCCTCGAATTTTTGATTTGCCAATAATCAAATCAATCTCGAGGGAAAAAAGGTTTAAAAAAAAAAAGAAAGAGCTACAAACATGAACTACTGTCGAAAAAAATCGCACAGATGCAGGTCTGAAGCCCAAAGAAAAAACCCCGATACGAGTAAACAACTAACTAACAAAAGAGCTCAATACAACCGTAGAGCAGACCTAGATACACCTAGTGAGCCAGACAAACCTACCTAGGTTTCACCTAAACGGATCGTCAGGGAAAGTTCGGCAATATTTATTGTTGTAAAAGAAATTACAACAAATGTGGCACAAGGCCAATAAGGGGGTTAGGGTAAAGGACGGTCATAACTTGTCTTAATATAAAACTTAGCTAGCCACAACCACTGACCCTAACATACAAAACAATATTCCTTTCACCAAAACAACACATTTATCCATACCTTTCTTACTACATCCACCAAATACTCAATGCAAATCCTAAATACTCCCCTTATTTACAAATATTGTCTGTGGGGGGAGGGGAATAAAGACAACAATTTTTAAAAAGATCCCCAATACAAAATGACAAAAATGTTTACAAGAAACCAAACAAAAATTAGTGTTAGTAATAAAACCCCCCACAACCTTTAAATGTGGCAATAATATCAGTTAACCGGACGAAATCGATACGGGACTATGAAAAAAAAGAACATATTCATTCCTCCCAAGCATGCACACAGGCACACACTCATTCATACACAACAAATACGAAAAACACACGAGCGAAACGAAAGGCGCCCCGCATCTACCAGAGAATTGACATCACTGACCACCTAAACGAGGGAGGGGATGGGAAGTTAAACTAAAGGAAAAAAAAGGGGGACAGAAATAAAAAGGGACCAATGAGCAAGCACACCCTAGCTAAGTTTACTGAAAGGAGGAAAAACTAAAAATCAAAAAACAAGACCTACACTAACCTAATTTCGGGATGGGTTGCCTATGTTCAACCCAGGAATAAATATCCTAATGCCTAACCGACATCAAAATGCCACTCAATGTCAGCCCCATTTACTCGACACATACGCGCAAGATTCACCCACCTTTTGCCAAATTCTGATGAGGTGAGCCGCCGCCTTTCCGTCCTGATCTTGACTTTAAGCTGATGCTTAAAGAACAAGATCAGTTGGGAAGAAGTGAATTTCTCGCCCTCATAGAATTCCTTCTGACGCGTCGTCCAAATCACGACTCTCATGACCCCTAGTAAGCAACAGAACACATAGTGTTCGGCCTTCGTCATCTGCGGCACCACATTGCTACAAACAGAACTGGCTTCAAGGACAAAAAACTTTCCCTGCCGCATGCGAACTATGAGGCCATCAACAAACCTGCACAACGGCACTACCGCCTTGCACTGAAAGAAGGCGTGACCAATGGTCTCGACTTCTCCCGTACAGCGACGACAGTTTGGATATTTCTCCAAGCCTGCTGAACAAAGTCTCTTGCCGACCCAGAGGGCTTCACGAATCACCAGCCAGGTGAGTGATGCCTCATCGTTATTGAGGCATTTCAACCCAGGCGCCCAAGGCCATATCGAGCGAGCGTCCTGCTTCGTAAGACCGAGCTCGCCAATTAGACCATCTTGAACGGCCCCATTAACTAACACTTGATACAATGCCTTGCGAGACAAGGCCTGGGCGTTGGAGAGGCCATCCAAAGCCTGAAGGAGGAGCTTCAGAGCACGACGACATTCGCTGTAGAAGGAGCACTCGGCTCGGGGTCTACGGCCGGCCTCCTCCGAGCGCACACTTCTCACGGATGGGAAATGTTTACGGTCGTCTTCTTTCCAGAAGGCGCCCACCTCATCCGATCCGCGACACATTCGGTCTAGAAAGGTGATGCGCAGCATATGTTGACGAATCTCAATGCTAGGTATACCCAGACCGCCCTCAGATGGATGAAGGCAACAGATCTCGCGAGATACCATAGGGGCCCACTCTCTCCACAAGAAAGAGAACAAGACCCGTACTAATAACATTAGTCTGGCATACGGGAGTGGAAGAACAGAGTCGGTACAGGCAATCGGATAGATGTGTGAAACACATACTTCCACCCTTCCCTTCAGGGAAAGTCTCCTCCGAGACCACAGATTAACCGCGATCTCGGCCTTCCCTTGCACCTCCGACCAATTCATTTTCAACTGGAGATCAGGACTGAACCAGACGCCGAGTATCTTGATCGGCCCATCCGTCCAGAGGAAAGGTCTGGGAAGAGAAACTCCCTTCCACGCACCCAACCGCAAGCCAACAGACTTATCTTGGCCCCTGTCACCATCTCATACTCACTGATCTCCTTGTTGATTTCTTCAATCTCGCCTCTGCTCGACACAAGAACCGAAAAGTCGTCAGCATAGGCAGAATACCTGGCTGATGTGGAAGCGCCAGGCAGGGAAATTCCGCGCAGGACCGGATTCGCCTTTAACTTGCGAAGGAATGGTTCCAACGCAAGAACGTACAGCAAAGGCGAGAGCGGACAACCTTGACGAATGGAGCGAGACAATACGAAAGGCTTCGATTTTACCCCATTCACTTCCTCCAGCGCACCGGGGGTCGCATATAAAAGAAGAACCAGGAGCGAAAGTCGGATCCGAAACCGGCCGCCGAAAGGACAGCCTCCAGAAAGCGATGGTCAACCCTATCGAAGGCCTTGGACTGATCTAAATTAATCAACGCGGCTTCACTGTCGACTTGTTCTAAGATCAAGCGTACCATATGAAGGTTATCCTGAATAGTCCTGCCCTTCACAGTACAAGTCTGTTCAGGGCCAATCAGACTAGACAGGACAAGCTGCAAACGGTTGGCTAAGATCTTCGCCAAAATCTTTAACTCGGTTTTTAACATGGTTAAAGGGCGAAAGTTCCCTAACCCATCCCCACCGTTCTTGTCCTTACGCAGCAACTTGATCACAACCCTGGTGAAGCGCTGAGGTATAGACCCCTGCTTCATCCAGTGGTTGAAAATCAGTTCCAGCAAAGGAACAAAAACGGGCGACAACCTCAAGTAAACTTCGTAGGGCAGACCATCTAGTCCTGGAGACTTGTCCTGGCTAACCTACTTCAGCGCTTCCCAGTTTTCCGACTCTGTAATGGGACCCTCGCACCTAGCCGCTTCAGCTGCCTCGAGGCAGGGAAAGTCAGCTAAATAGGCGTCGAACTGAGCAGAGCTCAGACCGGGCTCCCTGGTGAAAAGATCCTGGAAGTAATCTCGAAAGACCTCGCATATGCCCGCGTTTGTAGTCACGGTCCGTTTATCCGGCAATGTGACGCACGCTGTATGTCGCCTAACCGCACTCCGATTCTCCTCTGCACGCAGTTCAGCGGCCATATTCGTCGCCTCAGAAGACATTATTTTTAACCTATCCCTAACTACCACAGCTTGATCCTTCTTGATAAGCAAGTAGGCCAAACCTGCCTTAGCTAAGGCTATTTCCCCACTAACACGGGATTTCACGGCCCGATCAACTTTTTCCCTTAAAGCCGTTTGCGCCGCTAATCTATCTAGATTGAGCCGACGACTAAAATCGGCAGCAAACGTTCTAATTTGGGATTTTAATTTATTCCACCAGGAATTTCCCACAACCGCCCCCGTTAATTCCCTCTGAATCATTAGTAGCAGCAGGTCCCGGAAACTCTGCTCGCCAAATAATGGGCAGTTAAATTTTTAGTAACCAGCCATTCTAACCTTAGTCTTAGATAAGTTTACACGGACCAAGACAAGCCTACGGTCCGTCTAAACTACATAGTGGAAGCTTGGACACCCTAAGAGCCCAACGTCGACTCTCCTAACTAGGACTCGGTCGAGGTAGCTCGCAAGCGTCCCAGGAGCCGAGTTGCCACTATTAGTCCAAGTCCATGCTACCTCCCGAGAGTGTTCATTCCGGAACTTATCGACAAGATCAAACTCATCGATAAAGTCCCGAAATGGTTTCACGCCCGGGTTGTTAGCACGCTGTTTTTGCCCTATACGATCTATATCGGGGTCAAGGACGGCATCCAATCCCCCGCTAAAACTACCCGACGAGATGTCGTCAAGTACGGCGCGGTCTGCCGAAACAAAGCAGGCCGTTCGGCATGGATATTGGGTGCATAAACCCCAATGAGACGTAGAACCTTATCCTTTCTGGTAACATCCAGCACGCAAAGGGTACATGCAGCCTTCAAAGACCTGCTCACTAGCCAAGAGACACCCCTCGAATGACCATCAAAACATGCTGAATAAACGGCGAACCCCTTAGACAATGTCCTCACGGTCATGAGAAGTAACCGGGTCTCTTGCACACAACACACATTCACCCCGAGGCACTGAAGGTCACGAAAGAGCCTCGCCCTGCGAGACTCGGACCTCAGGCCCCGGACATTTACACTAGCTAACCAGAGCGCCATCATGAAAACAGATTAGGGTTGTACTACTGGTTTAAACATAGTCGGTGATAGGATACCAACAGCCTCTCCCATAGACCCATGGCCCATCTCAGTCTTGATGGTGCCGTCTTGGGAGATACCGCCGATATCCCAGGGAAATGTCAGTTTTAGGGCCCTATACAGGGATGGGTGAACTAAAACGAGGACCCTCCCTGCACAAAATTGTTTTACATTTTTTAAATGATCATTTTCGATGATCGAGATGGGTAAACCCATTTTATATGCATTAATGGTCTCGTCCATCATAGCCCAAATCTACTTTGCACCGGATCCTTACCTTATCACTGTCAAGACCCTCTGTGCATTCGGAAAGTTTTGCGGTACCTCTATGTCCAAATCCGCAAACTGTTTTATAGAAAGCAAATATTTCAGGTCTTTAATCCTGTTCCCATAATCCCGGGCTCTCTCGGCCTGGGCTGGGGAAATATGACAAACCTCTTCTCCCGTGTTAAAAATCAGCCTTTTCTTTTTTTTCTTTTTGCCCCTGCGTGGGACTTCTTAGACGCTTGGAAGTGGGAGGTGGCATATCTGATCATATGCAGAGGAGTAGATTTTTGTTTAACGGGAGGAAGGAGTGGGTGTATGGGGACGGGTATATAAAGACCTATGTCTATAGGGGCTGGGATCTCTACTGAGGGGAGAGGATTTGGGTGGTGATATCAAGGGGGAAGGTCGTTTTGTCTGTGAAGGAGTGGGCCGAGCAGAGTACGTTGAAGGGATAGGGTCTGGATTTTTTTTTTTTTTTTTTTGCATCCAATTGCATTTTCAGCTCTTTAATTTTTTCCGTCTTTTCGATGCCAGTATCGAATTTCCTTTGTTTTTCCTGAAAAATCAGTTGAGAGGCCGGGGCATCGCCCTTAACGTTGCCAGAGGGAATGGGGCTGTAAGTGCCTTTCTTCCTTGGGGCTTCAGCGGACTGAGGACCCGCTGTCCGGCGCTTCCCTCTGGCCTTACCAGCAACCAGCCATTTCCCCCCTTCTCCACAACTGCACTAGCAGCTGGCGAAGGCTCTTTGGGGAATGTGGCCTTTGATGTCACACCAACCGGAGATTTAACGGACCCGGAAGCTGGTACGCCCATTACAGGCGAGGCGGAAGATACAGACGCGGTCAGAGGGGGGATCTTGGTCTACTGGAGCTTGACTAGCAGAGGCCTTCTTCTCTGGGCAGGGGGAGGAGAGATGAGCAGTCACTCCACACCTCCAGCATACCGGACTTCGGCCCGTTAGAATGACCGGTAACTTCAAGCTACCAACATCCAGACAGTTGGGGATGGAGCGGAAGTCTTTCTCGTCCAGCATAATATCAAAGCTCCACCCCCGCTCAAGCTATCACAGGAAGCTCCTAGAATTTCGGCATACTGGGATAAAACGCAGCGAGATGTTCCCCGATAACTAGAGGCGGGACCTAGTATACTGCTATTGAGTACTTCTGCGGCCTTCTTACTCCGTCCGTAGTATTAATTCTTTTGTTATTAGGTCGCGGCTAGCCGCGGCGACGCAGTCTTCCGGCGTGGGCAACAGTACGTCCAACATGAAAAATTTAGCTCCCTTACCTATTCTGAGGGGTTTAAGCCCCAAGGACTCTAGTGTTTTCAACACTGTGTTTTTCGTCGAGCGACAAATTTTGCGCGTACGCTTGTCGACGACGAAAACTGACACTATTCTTTTCTCAATTTTCTTCAATTCTTGCGGGTCTTCTAAGAGTCCACCTTCTACAACAAGGTGAGCGTAACCCTTAGCACGCTCCAAGAACTCCACTAAATTGATTATGCATTTTGGTGGGGACGACCAATAAGAGGGTGATTCCCCATCCTCAGGCTTATCTTGAGGGTCATTTCTGGCTTCCATGTCATTTTGAGAATTTTGGCCATTATTGGCCTCCGTAGAATTTTCTTTTTTGTTATTGCCATTATTGGCTTCCATACCAGTATTTCCTGAATTATCTTTTTTCCCAGTGATGTCATCCTCGCTAGGGGAAGTAGGCTCAAGTGCCGGATAATCGTTCATATTGTCTTTATCTGGGGGGTCTTTTTGGTGGGGTTAAATAAATGCTTTCGTATTGCTTTTCTATAGTCTGACAAATTTGGCTTTTTTTTATGGCTTAAAAAGAAGGTGCTTTTTTTCCTTCCTTTCCATTTTTTAAATATTAAGAAGAAAGGGGAGGGGTAAATACGGGTGGGGAACCGCCTTATAGGCGAAAAAAAAAAAATGAAAATAAAATAAAACGCGAAAAACTATAAATTTAGAAAGGAAAGCTTGAAAAGAAAAAACTAAAACGCTAGAAAAAAAAATCAAAGAATACAAAGCGAGACAAACAAGCAAATAAAAGCACAGAAAGTACCAAAAAAATTAAACGTACAATAAAAAGATTTAAATGTTCGCCTAAAGGCGAAAAACTATAAATTTAAAAAAAAAGAAGAGTTTTAAAAGAAAAAACGAAAACGCTAGACAAAAAAGAAAAACAAAGAAAATACGAAAATATGAAAAACAGACAAAGCTAGTCGCAAATACAAGATGGCTGACAAATAAACAATAGAAAATATACAAAACAAACGTTAGAACCAAATTAAAGGACAATAAGTGGACAAATAGACAGAAAAAAAAAAGAAAAAAAAATTACCTAGACAAATATACAATACAAATATGGAAACACAAAAACACGAAAAATTAAAAGATATTAAAGAGGCAAGAATTAAAGAAATAACGGTAAAAAAAGAAGGCGAAAAACAGGTAAGGGTTATAAAAAAAGAAAACGAAGATTAAATTAAATGAGAAATTAAAGAAAATGAAAAAGGGAAAAACTAGAAAAAGAAAATTTTACGGAGATAAATATTAAGAAAAAGAGGGGGGTAAAAAAGGAAAAGAAAAAATCAAAAATCTTTTTTTTTTTGTCTTTTTTTTTTTCAAAAAAATCTTAGCATGAAAAATTAAGAAAAAACGGTAATAAAATATAAAAACTTAACAATAACTGAAAAAAGTCCAAGCAGCCGGGGGGGGGGGGGGGCAAACACCTGTCAAAAGAAAAGCACAGCACAAATTAAAGACGTAAAAGTCAGAGTAAGTTGGGCTAACGAGGCAAAGAGAAACGCATATTTATAGGCGATAGCTAAAATTATACCACGTGCCCAAAGAACCACAAACACAAACGACTAAGTGGGTGGGGTGGGGGATTAAATATTTATTCAACAAAATGGGGAGGGAGGGGAAAAAAAAGAAAAAAACTTAAGGTGGAATGACAAATAAGCGGGAAAACGTCTAATTTAGTAGCCAAGAATTTTTATGTCTACATACGTTAAGGATTTCAGTTTTGGAGTTTAATATTTGGTTAGGTTGATCATATAAAGCTATGGCTAATTTCTCCTCTGCACATAATTTACAAAATTTATGGCCTGCTTTATATTTGGGGCATTTTTTTAATATTTCCCATTTAAGGATGGGGTTTATATTATCTTCTTGTTTGGTTTTCCATACATAGGTATATAGCGTGGTACTATGCTTAATTTTTCGTTTTTAAAACTACTCGTGTGGTTATAATATCTTTTTTTTAATTTATCCTGAGTAGCACCTATATATGTTTTAGGGTTAGTATCCTCGCTATTTTTATAAATTTTCACTTGATAAACCACGCATTCTTGCTGACATTTTCCCTGTAATGGACAGATGTTTTTGTTTCTACAATTACAAGTAGGAGGATAACTGCGTGTATTATTCCTAGTTTTTTTCTTATTCAATCCATTTATTATAGTCCCCACGTTCGGCATGCAACAATAACTAAGTTTTACATTGTTTTTGTTGAATATTTTATGTAACTAAGTTTTTTTGGGAAATGTTGCTCTTATAAATCAAAAAATATCTTGCCAATTTTTGTTTTTACCGCTAAATTAAAAGGAGGATTGAACCACAAAATCTTTCTTTGCCTATTATTACGTTTATTCTGAGTACTGTGGTTATTTATATTAATATATTCTAATATATTTTTGTACACTCTTAAATAGGCCTTCCTCATAACTTGTTTTATTGGCCTAAAAATGTCCCTATTAGAGGAATTAATAGAAAGTCTATACCCAATATGTTTTGGAATATGCCTTATGATATGGACTGGGTGGTTAGATTTTATGTTTAAATATTGGGGTTCTTGGTTTTCTTTTTTATACGGGGATATTGTGCCATTTTTTAAATTCAACGTAATATCTAGATAGTTGGTGATTTTCAAATTAGTTTCTATATCGAGATTGAATTTTTTAAAAAAACAGTGCAGTTTTTTACGGATAGTGTCACATTTTTTAGGGTTACTATTGTCCACTATGATTAAACCGTCGTCGCGGTACAAGCCATGGTTATTTTAGCTATCGCCCATAAATATGCGTTTCTCTTTGCCTCGTTAGCCGAACTTTTCCTGACGATCCGTTTAGGTGAAACCTAGGTAGGTTTGTCTGGCTCACTAGGTATATATATATATATATATATATATATATATATATATATATATATATATATATATATATATAATTATTGATTGAAGAATATCAAACATTTAATGTCCTATAGGGAATAATTTTTATTTCATGAGACCTACAAACCAAATCCTGATTTTTTGTAGGTCTATTATTTGTAGGTCTTTTTAGAGTTGCCATAGATTAAAAATTATTACCTATGGAATTTTAAGTGTTTGATATTCTTTAATTAATAATAATTTTACTCTGTCTTTTGACATAGAGGTCTTCCTGGATCTATATCCTCCTGGAAATTCCATAGGGATTACCATATTATTTCACATCTCTCTCTTACATTAAAGAGGATAGACAAGATACTGCTATTCACATTATGTTTCTCGCATTTCATTATTAAAAAGGAATTACGGCATAAGAATTGGGGAGAGCCATGATCACTCACTACGAACATATAGAAGAAAAAGACTTGAAATTTCTTTCAATTCCCATTAATCACAATTTAGATGTAGAAAAGTACATTTGAAATTTGTGGAATCAGTGTGGAGGAAATTGGTCTTGAAAAAATATACTTCCAGGACAGACTGGAGCTAACAGGTACAGAAGAGACATCAGCTAACTTACCTAACGAGCTTGTGTAAATGGATAATATAAGAGGGATTTAGAAGCAGACCGCCTTGCATAGAGCTACAAAGGACAGAATGTCGTGGAGAGCCATGTTCGTTCTCGTGCTAAAAAGGACACTCCCCATAAAAGAAGATATATTTTTTATTTGTCAGCCTCAATTTTATTTTACATTGATATTCCTGAGAATCAATAAGTAGTCATGCCTATTTTTTCAGTGATCACGTCAGCTAAATTGAGGATTTGTGCGTTAATTCATAGCCCTTAAGATAATTTTACACAACATATGGCCGTTTATTTATCGAATCAGATAATAAATAATTTCTTATCAAGACTCGAACTCGAAAAGCCATTCTTTCTACAAAAGTAGCTATAACACTTGAACGGCTATGCCTCGTGTTCAGGAGGATGTAGGTGATCATGACTCTCCACAACTTTCTGTCCTCTGTTATTTTAGCCATATTTTTCTTTCCGCTGTCTCTTTTCATCCAAGTTCTGTCAATCATTTACAAAAGCAATCTGTATAGGTTTTTCAGTATATACCTCTAGTGTTAAATTTATGAAGCCCTCTTTCTTCATTATGTGCCCAAGAAATTACAACTGTCTTTTTCTGATTCTAAGTATATTTGGGCATTCATGTCGGAGTCGCTATCCATTTTAGGCTCAGATTATGTGAGTGTCACAGATGCAGATGTTGAGCTTCCATTGATGGATTTGGTTTGCATCTTCTCTCCTGTCATCGTCGTGCCAGCTGCTTTCCAAGGCATGCATCAATAAACGACATCATCAAAAAAGGTCTGGATGCAGCTGGGTTCCTCACCAAATCGAACTGGTAGCCCTCGACTCTGGTAATGGAAAGCGGCCGGATGGGATTACCATTTTCCTTTTTAAAGTAGTTGATTCGGCAATCGACTTGTTTTTGATATATTTTCGACCAGTAATTTTATCAGGTTCGCGGTTGAGCCGGGGTCTGTCTCTCGGGACGCGAAGATAAAAAATATAGTTAAATATTCTTCTCTTGCGGACAGATTTATTTTTATTCCATTGGAGACTTCTGGTGTTATTGGGCCTCGTTCAATCGCATTCTTTCGGAGGGTTGGCGTCTTGCTTAAGGGACGAGCCTCGCGAAACGGAATAGCTTTTCTATCGTATCTCACTGGCGATGGTGCTAGATAATGCTTTCTCGATCATTGCATCTGGCATAGGACAGAAAAAAAATAAACATTTTGTTTATGTTTATAGATACGTTAAGATAAAAGCTTTGTTCTTGTTATATAAACCATTATCTGGCGCTCTATCGCATTTTAAATTTGGCGGGAAAACCTGCTACTGCTTTTCACGAAATCATCACCCTGCCTGAAATAAGATTAAGATTAGTGTTGTCTGAAAAGTGGTCAAAATTGTGAACTATATGCTTACGATCAAATTACAGTCAAAAAAGTATGTAAGGATAACTTGCAAACATTACCAGTGACATTTCATCAAGTCTAATACACGAATATAATTGACATACATATGATTTTTTTCAAGCTTCCTTAAAAAATCTAAACGTATGACAATTCCAACAGCAGTTTGTCCTTTTTTTTTTGGCATTTACCTTAAAATTTCCTCGCTGAGTAAATGTTCAGTCGATGATATTCTAAACATCCTTCTGTAGAACAACATTACAGTTACCTCAAATCTCTTCATTCAACTACGAAGAGATTGCTCAGCATTCACTGCTATATAGGAGAGCAAATTCTACATAAGAGACCAATACACTTTTAATTGTTTCTAATGAAATATTTCTATTTGTTAATATATACTTTTGATTAACTTTTGGAAACTATTTTTCATTATTATAATGAGCCTTTCGATTTCGATGTATTATTTTTCATCCTCTGTAAAAACAATTCCCAGAAAATTGCATTTTGCACTTGCATGATTTTGTTGTCCCTAATTCGTAACTCGCATCGTTTTGCTGACAAACATACAATGTCTTACAATTGATGCTGAGTTCTTTCTTCTCGATTTCCATTACTAACTTCTGTCAGAGTAACTGTAGTTTCACTTCCGTGTTTGATCTCAACTCCGTAAACATACTGAATATTAAATTTAAACAATTAAACGTTTTCATTATTTTTCCCAAATACCATTAGAACAACACTTTTTGTACGCAGGCGGTCACCAATTTGAGTATCGACCCGGTCGACCTTGCTGACTCCGGTGATCGCACGGGAAGCGGTGTTTCAACGGGATTTCGTCTTAAGTCTTTTATTTAAAGAAAGGCAAAATGTGGGAGATGCATGAAAAATGTAACGGTTATCAGCGCAGAAAATCTAAAACAAAACAGCTAGTTGTAGGTACAACAATCGAAACGTTGTCATATCACCAACAAAGAGGATGATAATAGTCCATATATTAATAGCCTAAATAAGTGGTTTAGAAGCCAAAGAAAATGTTAGGTTATTTTTTTTTTCACACTTTCTCTTTCAATTTGTATTTTCTGGTTAAATTATGATCTACATAACAATCGATTGCAAATATCAACAAAAGTAAATTAAAACCGATATTTATGACAAGTATGTCGGCTCTAACCAACATTTCGACAACACAAAAGAATATGTGTTTCTGTGTCATGTGCCTCTATAATTATAATAAACTGTTGTTTCTTTTTCTAAGATCAATGTTTTATCGCCAGTATCATCTTGGTCAGTACGTAAATCTGTAAGAATATGCGACAGCTTAGCCCATATAGATGTTGATGACAACGACAATCGTATCGTTATTCAAGTGACCATAATTTGCGTTAAGAGTCAAATCAGTTTTTCTTTTCTTGGCTGACCATCATTCCAAACACCTCACTGCCCATTTGCCAATCTTTCAGGGTGGGGCGTTGACCAATTTTTTTTTATTGATGCCTTCGAACAGCTGGCGTAGCGATAAATAAGACTTCATTATTTTTCGATTGTTCAATTTCAAGAGAGAGAGACAGACACAGAGAGGGAGAGCAGTAAGTGAAGGAGAGTAAAGAGAAAAAAGAGAAAGAGGGATGATTTCAAATAGAGAGAGTTGAAGGGTAAAAGAAGAGCAACGAAGAAAAGGATCTTTTGAGAAAGAGTGTCGATGCTCGCTTCCAGGTGATTTTAATGATTCCTTCATTTTTTATGGTTTATCAACCCTTTGCAGGTTATTTGAAGCCGGAAAATATTTTTAGATTGTAGGAATGTTTTTTTGAGATAATAATGATGTGGTAGAATAGGTAATTCATAACATTTCCTGTGCAAAAATGAATATAACGAACCGAGCGGGAATCGAAACTCGACGCTCCGATTAAAAAATTCCGAGCAATTATCTATTGCATCACTCGTAAAACTAAGCTTACAACACCTGATATTCCCAAGCTGTCACCCATCTAGGTACTAACCAGGCTAAATGTTGCTTAGAATTACTCATCGTACGGGAATCCTTTCCTGGGTATGACGATAAACGACATCCAAGTCCTGGGTAAGACGATAAATTACGTCCAGCAGCAAAGCCACTGATCAGGAAGTTTTGAGGAGCGTGGAACTGCTGGTGTTTCCAGCTCCGCCCTGAACCTAGGTGGTAGCACCTGTTAGGGTCACAGCTACTGAAAAATAGTTAACCCCGAAACTGGCGTAAAAATACTAGGAAAGTGTAAAAATAGGTTTTAATACCAGAAATACTTTATAAAAAAATTATTACCAGGAATAAATTTTTGAAGAAAAAAATAAACTTACCAGCAATACAATTTAAAAAAACAAAATATTACCAACAATAGGTTTTTGAAAAAAAAATATTACCGGCTATACATTTTTTGAAAAAAATATTACCGGCAATGCATTTTTGAAGGGAAAAATTTTTACTAGAAACAAAATATTACCAACCTATAAAACAATTGTCGGCATTAAATGGCCCATTGAGGTGGATATACTGTAAAACAAAACAAACCTAACCGTACGGGAATGAGCGTTTCAGCGCTATATGGCCGTAAGCCTCTTGAAAGTAAAGAATAGACAATAAAGAGACAGGGATAAAAAACCAACGTCAATGATAGATAAGGAGGTGGTAGGGAATATTAAAATTGGCAGTTGGCTATAAAATTACAAAGGAACTATATACCGTATATTTCAAAAAATAATGTATATTTTTATAAATCCATCATTTGTTATTATTGAAAACATTAAATAGAATATTTCCATGTTAACAAGGAACTGTAACCATTGAATAAAATTGTTTCTTAAGATGCAACAATTACTAATCAAAAAAGTGATAATGCTTGTTTAATGGATGACAACATCCCATCAAATAAAAATAAAGACGATAATGTTCTTAATATATGAAAAAAAATTACCAAAGATGGTACCTGGTGATGAGATAACGTTTTGATGGGTAAGATTAAATGATTAGATATTATCTGCTAGCGACAGAAGTTTTTGCAGATTGTACGGTTAACTAGTTTTTTCCGTGTTCGGTAAGTAGACCGCCATTATTTCACGACAGGAAAAGTTCCCTGTTATCATTTAATTGATGGAAACTTCACCGACATTAATTCACCGCGGGTAAGTTCACCGTTATCAATTCACCGCAAGAAATTTCACTATCATCAATTCACAGCGGGTGAGTTCATCATCATCAATTCACCGCAGAAAAGTTCACTGCCATCCAGTGAGTGCAGGAATGTCCACCACCATCAATTTGCTGTAGGAAAGTTCAGGGCCATTAGTTCACCGGCGTCAGATAGCTTACCCCATCAATACACCGTGGGAAAGTTCTACGCCATCAGTATAACGCAAGAAAGCTCACCAAAATCAATTCACCGAAGGAAACTTTGCCGTCATCAGGAAAATTCACCAACATCCATTGACTGCAGGGAAGTTCATCGACATCAATTCACCGCAGCAAAGATTACCGGCGTCAGATTACTGCAGAAAAGTTTATCACCATCAACTGACTGCATGAAAGTTCAGCGCCCTCAATTCAGCGCAGGGAAGTCCACTGTCATCAATTCACTGTGTGGAGAGTTCACAGCGAGTAAGTTCCCCGGAAGGAAAGTTTGCCGGAAGAAAAGATCATTTCGAGGCATTGTTTTTATTGATCAACGTATAAGAAACTTATGTAAAGTAAGGTAAATGTAAATAATAATTGATATTGTACGCTTTAATTAATTTAACATTTAAAACTTGTAATACTAATAACTGGTATCATTTGGCATTATGCTCATTTCAATTTGTTTAAATCTATCTATCTATTAGGTTGGTGCAAAAATAATGACGTAATAATGTCGTTTTTTTGTCGTTAAAATACGTCAAAAACGACATTATTACGTCATTATTTTTGCACCAATCTAATATCTATCTATCTATCTATCTATCTATCTATCTATCTATCTATATATATATATATATATATATATATATAGATATATATATATATATATATGTGTGTGTGTTTTTTAAAACATATGATTCCAACGCGACACAGAAATTACTGTTTCGAAATTGACTCAAGTCCTTAAAATTTATAGTACAGTTTCTCAAGCCATTTTAAAAATCTAAGCATCATTTAACAATGAAACTCTACTATGACTTTTAAGGACTTGAGTCAATTTCGAAACATAGTAATTTCTGTGTCGCGGTGCAATTATATATTTTTTAAAAACATGATATATATATATATATATATATATGGAATCATATTTTTAAAAAATAATTATAAATTTAAGCTCTACTAAAAAATTTTGGATCATTAATCTGAATGTTCTTTCCTATTACATCAATAGATACACATATATGTATTTGTGTGTGTATGTATGTGTGCGTGTGTGTGCGTGTATTAATTCTAAAATGTAATGAGTGAAGTTTCTGGTTGGTAATTTTTTTCTCGCAGTCAACCTTCCTCAAGGTAAATTAATGGCGGTGAATTAACCTGTCAAAAGGTTTTCTGAGATACAGTGAGGCGCGTTCTAATAACAGCAACTTATTCTTTATTTCTTTACACACTGATTGTCTAAGTAAATATGGAATTCAAAGTAAAGCAATCCACGTCAAAATTGATAATGATAGACAAAGGTATTTTTATTTAGCCCCACAGCTCATGTTTTATAACTTTTAAAATGAGAAACATTAAAGAAAAACGCCCAATCAAATTTATCCTCTGGTGAAATTTTTCAAATCAAAGATTTTATAAAGCTTATGTGGCTGGCCAATCGTATCTGACTATGCATGTCTGATAGGGCGGCTAACTAATCCTCTTTGCAAGCGTCTACTCAGGTCCATCTCTATTTGTTCAGTATCTAGAAAACCCTCATCTGCTTCATACTGCAACAATGATGAGTGGTCGTTACTCATAGTTTTGGGGAGAGATAGCATAATCAGGCGTGGTTAACAGTTTTGAACAATGACTTGTGAATTCATTCACGTAGACAGCTTACGAATAGTTTCGTCTATCCATTTCTACACACAATACATGTATCGTCTCCCCGGCCTGTTATTATCAAGAAGTTATATTGAACATGGTGAAATTCGAACGCAGTTCTCATTGTCGGAAAGCTAACAGTCGTCCATACGATATACAATTTAGCTTAATTTAAAATATTTATTGGATGAAAATAAATTAGACATTATTTTAAAATGGGAATATGCTTTTATAATATTAATATATTAGGTTGGTGCAAAAATAATGACGTAATAATGTCGTTTTTTAACGTATTTTTAACGTCAAAAAACGACATTATTACGTCATTATTTTTGCACCAACCTAATATTTAGAAACGAGTCGGTCATTTAAGTGCCATACGGATTGGCGATCCATACATGACTGACGAGGCATTTTTCTTGTCGTATGTTGCCATTTTCTTTGTGGCATGTTGGTTGCCAACTAAGACTAAAGAACCCAGTTTGCTCTGGTATCCAATCCATAGCAGAGGGGAGAAGAGATGGATTCATATGATGTTTGTGTGTAAGAGAATCTAACGAAATCGACTGGAATTCGACTGTCCAAATTCTCACTCTAAGCTGATATCCATTACATCACAACGCACATCCCATAGAAAAGATTGTTTGCCTGTTACATAGCAGTGAATCTGGGCAATCAAATCACGGATGAAGAAGTTGACTTGAAGCAACAGAATTGTGGTTCAAAATAAAGATGGACTGAAACTGTGAGGAATGATGAAACTTTAGAGAAAATGAAAACAAAAAACGACAGAAAGAGAAAGATGAAATTTCAATGGCACGTAAAGAAAGCTTTGTCACTTACAGGACACATTATAGGCAAGAGCGACAGTGGAAAACAGCGCGTATTCTTCCTAAAGAGTCTGTGAAAATCCTTGTCAGAAGAGGGATTAACTGATATAGAGGATAGACAAAGTTTACTAAGGGCCCCAAATGACAGGAAATTGTGGAGTAGCATGATCGCTGACGTCTTTAAGGGAAAAGACACATGTGGAAGTGTTGCCATATGAATATCAGGATTTATTTTTTATGTCATCTTTTTAATGTTAATCATTTACACATGCAGAAAGTTAAGAATATAAAGAAAAAAAAAGACAATATGTAGGGTTTTGGCTGTATTTAAATATATTTTGTCCCACTGACGATACCGTTACTTCACCATTTATCTATACCCTGAAATAAATATTTTTATATGTAGTGAAATAAAAGTGAGAGTGAAGCACAAAATTAGCATAGTTTAAATTAAATTTGCTTTAAATATCGCCATTTTGTTTACTGGAGATTGACAATCAGAAATAAAAGGCTCATCAATCGATATAAATTTAAAAAAAAAACAAAATCTTTTACCCAATACATAGCTTGATAGCAGCTCAAGGTAGAAGGCTACTGTTAAAATGGTAATACTGAATGGAAAGTCAAATTTGAATTAAAAAGGAGGTGGTACGAAGTGAGATTTATGAGGATAAGGAAGATAGACAACGTCTCATCCTTGAAAGATGTAAATTTAAAGCATGTCAGAAGGATTCAGCTTGGAATTCTTCTTTTATGATAAAAAATTATTTATCTGAAATTTTTCGAAAAATCCTATATAAAAATAGTTTTAAAATATTTAAATAACAGAATTTTAAAAAATATTTAAAATTAAAAGAAAATACGGATATATTGATAATGTTAGTACAATCTTGACTTTTCTAAATAAATGTCAATTTACATGACCTCTGCCCAATAAATTCTGATAAATGCACTTCGATGAGATGTAATGGTTACTATGCTTATTTCGTTAGATCAAGTGTGACTTAACAGTGAGTTCGATCCTCGCCGGGTGTTCCATACTGCTGACCTTGTGCCAGATCAAGTGTGATTTTCTAAGCGCAGCTTACATGTAGCACGAAGCCGAAAGTATGCGCCACCCGGTGAAGATCGAACTCACTGTTAAGTTGACAATTGATCTAGCGAGATAAACTTGCTAACCATTAGGCCACATCGAAGTGCCCAATGTACTCCGTCTATGTTATGTTTAGTAAATTTTTATACTTCTCTGGTATCAGAGTCAATTATGCTGGGGAAATTGAAAATAATTATTAGCTCCTGTCCCAGGAGGGCCATTCCCTCAAGCAGTACCTCTCCTTCGGGAAAGGGCTGCGGTCATTACTCGGCGTTTCAAGTGTATCCAAAGGGGGAACTACTGAGGGTTCTTGAGCAATTTTTGTGCGACTTTCCCGAAATCTCTCATTAAACTCCAACGTTGTGTCATACTCTGTTGCGATGCCAGTGTCAATATCAGGCACTGATTTGACATTCTAGAAATAATCATAAACCGTATTCACATTCTAAATCGATAAGAAAAGTCAATATATTTTTTGTATCCTAAAAAAAGTGCCTAAGTGGACTAAGGAAGTTCTACATAATGCTAATCTACAAGAATTATTTCCCCCCCCAAAAAAAATAGTTCCTTATTTTTATGAGTGGACCACTTTATTTAATTAGTTCTGAGCACTTTCAAATATCTTCAATATTAGAAAAAAGGCATTTGACAAAATTACTATATTTATTTGTCCTCGTTAAAATCGGACATATTCTCATGTATATTATATTCTCTTTTGGTGCTATTTTATCTGTGGCTTTGTGCCAAAGATAACCTATGGTAAATAACTTTTCATTTTGTGCGATTCGATTTGTCGTAATGGTTGACAAGTCTGTTTTAATTATTTTCTTTTTAATTCATTTTACCATAGGAATGGCGATAATGCCACTATCACGCAAAAGATTAGTGGGAGTGTAAGAGAATGCGAAGACATTTAATGAGAAGAAATGAAGAGAAAGGATCATTAGTCGTGATTTCGATTCTCAGTGAGTGCCCTATAATTGTGACGTTGTAGTTAAGATAAGACATGTTTGTGTGCTTCGGATTGACGTAATACTTGTCATAATAATATGTCGAGATAATCTGGTTGATCGTGAGTTCGATTCTCATTGAATGTTCAATATTTGTGAGTCTGCGCCAAACGATAAATTAAAACCAAAAAAATTCATTTTGAGTGCTTCTACGTGCCGTAATGGTTATCCAAATAATCTTTGCGAC
This sequence comes from Acanthosepion lycidas, assembly GCA_963932145.1. NCBI lineage: Eukaryota > Metazoa > Mollusca > Cephalopoda > Sepiida > Sepiidae > Acanthosepion > Acanthosepion lycidas. The sequence continues at coordinate 55,576,612 of OZ010579.1, read as the reverse complement.
CATTGTAAAAAGTGATTTCGATCGACATTGAGAACCCATTATTCGTGATTTTTTACTTTTTTTTTGTGAGAATATTGATTAAACGAAAAGTTTCTGCACTCTTGTAATTACGAAAAGACAGAACAAAAATAGAAACCCCAGCTGTGAAATAAATGCATTAGTTTTTCTGAAATGGCCTGATTTTTTGATGTTATACAATGATTCATTGGACCTATTTTTTTTCTCTTTTTGTATTTCTTTTATTTTTATCTCCTTGAGGAAGTTCGTAAGGTAAAACAGATGAAAAATTGGCCCCAAAATAACAAAGACTGGGTAAGAGGTGCGGATGAATCAATGTTTAAAAATAATAATCTTGTGAGAACTTTGGTAGGAATTGGCAGAAACGTGTAGTAAAACCTCTTTCGCACTCTATTAGTAATAATAATATAAATAAACAGATGACTGTTTTCTTTCAAAGCTATTTCTCTACTTATTTTGTGGTGCTTCTATAAAATACTTTATTTCATTTATGAGAAAGATTGTTCAATAACAGGGATACACTGAATGCAGGCATAAATGATGTGATAGAAATCAAGATTGCATTGTAACTGGCAGTTTTATGCCATAAGCAATCATCAGACAAAAGCACAAAATCTGTGATATATACATATACATACTTAAGTAAATGCTCTGTTTATAATAAACATTATTACAACATTACCAGGATGGTAAATGCAAATACATATACATACACAACAATAGAATAGGTATAGGAGTAACAAATACATAATTAAAAAATTGTCAAGTTATGAAAAACACTAAAATCCTAATTCATATCATTAACTAAATCGCGGACTGAAAGTATCTACTTGTGTCTGAAAGTGGGTTTATGATGAAGCCCTTCTTAATAGCGCCGCAAATGTTCCTATTCAATGGTTTAAGCTGTGAGAAATAAATGTCACTGCTCTGTAAATCAATAATAAACTAAGGAATGATCGATATTAATCAATGCCACATTTATCTTTTTAACTAAACGTCACCGTAGGCCCTTTGCATAGTTACCGTTAATACACACTTGGAGTTTCTGCGTGTATTTTTGCGCGCCATTTCCGGTTATGCGCACAAGTTTTAGCGTTCCAAGATAAATGATGATAAAGGTGCAAAATAATCGAACTTTGCTTACAACAAATTTTCTTTCTTGATTATCATTTTCAATGAAATTGCTACAGTTCAAATTTATTTTAATTAATTAGATTTTAAAACTAAGATTACCGAACTAAAACTGTTTTAGTTCTATCAAAATACACAATATTTTGCACTATTTCCACCATCGGAAAATCACAATATCATCTGATGTTTTTATAATTTCATTTATATCGGGTTTTTCGAATAGGATTTTCTACCAATACACCCTCTCTCGATAGACAGAGCCTCATTAGTTGGGGATTTAAAATTACAAGGATGCACAGCCATCCATAACTCCCAATCAATATCCTCTATGAATTACACTCATAAAGCTTATATCAACCTATGGCACAGCAGTAAACCACTACCCAATTTTATCGTATGTGGAAATCGATTTTCCAGAACGACAATAAAGAACCCTTCCCCACCCCTTGGCACTGAAATTCTGGTTCTACTGAGAATTGAAATTGAAACACCAATGCTTTAACCATTCGGCTATGCATCTACTAGTTGTATGCATGTGTTTTGAATTTGAACCAACCGGCAACAAATAAAAACGCGAGAAAGGTTTTTAAATATAAAATATTTTTATTTTCAATTTTACAACTCTTTCTCTTAGCTTGTATGAATGCTAAATTTCTTGCGTTAAAGATTCTTGTTTGTAAAGTTGAAAAGAAATGTGATTTCTTCAGGTGAATGTGTGAGAATAAAGATGCAAGTGAGAAAGTCGGGAGGGAAGTGTAAGTATCATGTAGCTTGGTGAAGAAGTATGTAAGTCTCGTATAGCTTAGCCGGGAAGACTGGGGAAATGAATAAGGGAATCACTTTGATGACTCCGTTTTGCACTGCTTTTTTCTGTTGCCGTTCTTTATTCCTTACTGACTTATCTGGTCTAGTGTCTATGTTAATATGCTCTTCAAAGGGATCACAAAACATGTTTCTTTTATTGTCAGCGGAAATTTTCATTGGTTGAAAAATGTTAAACATTTATTTTGAAAGGATTAATATATTAACTGGAACTCAGAAACCTTTTTTTTTTGATGATTCGTTGTCTTAATGTTCATTTCCGTCTTCATACATGTTATCAAATTAACGTTTATTAAAGTTATTTACTTTAAACTTTTCACAAGTAAAATTGCACGTCTATTCAAATTATTGGTTCATTAAAATATTTCGAAGTTCGAATCCTTCTGAAATTGAGAATGAGATGAGTAGCACTCTAAATTCAAAAAAAAAAAAATAAAATAGGGGAGACTTAATTGGAAATTAAGTAAAACAACTCTTTTTTACTTTTTAACTTTGGGGCACCTTGGCGTACATATTGGGTTAACGAGTTTGTCTGTGTGACGATTAAAATTTAAAAGTAAGTTCGATCCATCTGTGGTTACCCATAAATATGAACTTATCCACAAAATATGTTGCCACCTCGGCCCGTTTTAATGTTTGGCGAGCTAGTCTGGTTGACCTTGAGTTTGATTCTCACTGAGTGCTCTATATTCGTGGCCTTGTCCTCAAGATAACCTAAGGCAAATAACATTTTATTTTCTGTGCTTTGGATTGCCGTAATGGTTAACGAGACAATCTGTTCGATCATGAGTCGTGAGTTTGATTCTCAATATGTGTCCTATATTTATGTCTTTGTTCTCAAGATAATCTCAGACAAGTAACCTTTTATTTTGTGTGCTTCGTCTTGTAATGGTCAACGTTCTTGTCTGGTTGATCGTGAACTCGATTCTCCTTTGGTGCGCTATATTAATGACCTTGTGCCAAAGATAAGATAAGGCAAATAACATTTCATTTTGTGTATTCGGCTTCTTGTAATGTTTAATGTGAAAATCTCGGTGATCATGAGACTTGAGTCCGATTCTCACAGAGTGCCCTATATTTATGGCCTTGCTTTCAAGAATAACTGAGTTAAATACTTTTCAGTTTAAGTGCTTTGACGTATCGTAATGGTTAACAAACTAGTCTGTCTCGGCATTACTAAAAAGTGAGCCCATTCTTCGAGATTAATGATGTATATAATTTTTTAATTTGTGAGAATATTCTTTAGATCAGTGCTTCTCAACATTTTTCAGTCAATGGACAATTTTTCCTTCAAAAAAGTCAAATCGAACACTCCTTTTATTTTACGCCGTTCAATTTTCACACTAAAATACTCAATAAAAAGAAAAAGTAGTCTATTTACACTTTAAAATTTATTTTAGTAAACAAGGATAAACACAGGATACAAAAATGATGTCATTCAGTCTTAGTCGATTCACCTAGATATCATAATCAATTTTTCTGATGTCATTCAGTCTTGGTCTATTCAACTAGTTACTACCTTGATCTTGGTGTTTCTGATACAAGATATGAAAATCAATTTTAATGATGTCATTCAGTCTTAGTCCATTCGACTAGTGACTACGTTGTCATGGTGTTTCTGACACAAGATATCATAATCAATTTTGATTTTGTCATTCAGTCTTAGTCTGATATTTACTCTGCTGTTGATATCTAATTTATTCCTTTTTCTACTGAATACATCTACAACAGCCGAAAATTCAGATTCCACCATCCATGTGGTAGGGAAAGAAATGATGCTTTCTTCTACATATTGAAAAATATTTCTCTGTGTGTCATTTATTGATATGTAGACAACGACACCTTCTTTGTCAACTCTTCTTCCCAGTTGTCATATTATATATTTTAATTAAATATGAATAATTTATATACATTTTTTGAAAGAGCTTCAATGTTTTATGCCGACATCTTCTTTGTGGACCATTATAAATGCTGTGTAGACCACCAGTGGCCCATCTGGGCCACGTTGAGAATTACTGGTTTAGATGAAGGTTTCCACTCAACTCCTAATTAACAGTTACGTCTTATATGGGAAATAGAATAATCCCCGATATTTACAGCCGCTGCTTAGGCATAGGAAAAAGTTAAAAAACGTAGAGGAATGAGACATGGATGTGTCTTCTCCCCAGTGAGACTGTCCTTAAGAAACTAGAAGATCCACCCGGATTTATTCTCGGCGACAATAATCTTAAAGTAAGAGAGGCAGATAAAAACTGCTGAAGGTAAACTTGGAAGAAAAACTGCAAGAACTAGGAAAGATGGCAAAGGAAATCGAGAAGAAAGGAATATTAACTATTAACTTAGAATACAATATATGGACATCGGCAAGAGAGACCGTCAAAGATGCGTGTTTCGGAATGGATACATCAGAATCGAAGAGGTACAGAAATATATCTATGTGGGTAGTGTAGTAACAGATGACAGAATATGTGGCACAAATCTGAAGTTGCATTGGAATAGTGGAAGATGTCTTCCGAAAACTAAGCAAAGTAGTAAAAAAAAGTAAAATTTCGTAAGCAGCAAATTGGGCTACTAGATCCTCTACCAGGTGTAACAGCAAAATTGTCCAAATCGTCTAACAGCATAATGGTCCATCGCACAAAAATTTAATATCTAAAAAAAATAATCCTAAATCTAATTGAGTTACATTTTTTCAGGTGTTCAGCTAAGACGTTTAACCATCTTGTCCCCATTTGTCGTAAGAATCACTGAAAAACCCTTTGAGTTATTCAGCTAGAAAAAGAACAGGTTAGAATCGTTTTGTGTCAAGCCTACTGTCTTCCCAAATAAGCAATGGTGAGAGAAAATGATCATTCAGACTCTTAGTAATGATACCAAAAATCATACTGTGACTTCCATCTACAAAGTCCATTCAGGAACTATCTCGAGAACGGTGAATAGGTTAAAAAAAAACGGGAACAATAGAGAGGAAAACCAGATCAGGAGGTCGCAACTGGAATAGGGGCCATCATTTCAACTTGGAGCTAAAGAGATCAATTATAAAAGATCAAACTCAAGCCATAAGACATTTGTCACATCCGAGAGGAGTTACAGCGGCGACAGTCCAAAACGCAGTGAAAAAAGACTTGAAAATGAATCGTACGTTAAGCCTGTGAGGCACCATGTTACTCCAAGACAGAAAATTAGAGGGTTAGAGAGGGCGATGATGTTGATTAAACTTGAAAATGATCCTGATTGGGTTTCGATCCTGGCTTAAGGCATTCAGATATCGCACTGAGGAGCTCTAATATAGCAAAACGGTACTGTGTGCGAATCACACACACACACACACATATATATACATACATATATATTTTTTTCATACAAAATATTCGCCCTTGGACAGGATTCGAACTGCTCTGTTTATAAATGTTAAATGTAAATGTTATTTAATACTGTTTATTATAAACAGAGAATTTACATAAATACTTGTATCTATAAAAAGAACGTTAAACATAAAAATGTCTTAATAAATATATATATATATATATATATATATATATATATATATATATATATATATATATAAAATAATTAATATCTGCAAAGACACACACACACACACGCGCATATATATATATATATATATATATATATATATATATATATATATATATATATATATATATATATATATATATAACATTTCACACCACGTAAGGCAATTTGAACATATATATATATATATATATATATATATATATATATATATATATATATGAACTTAATTTCAGTCGTTCATGAACTTCCGATATTTAGTTATGATTAATTAATGATGCACATTTCATTTTCGTTTATGACCGATTTCATCACGATTCTTCTGATAAGCATTCTTATTGCTCAAAGTTGAGTCTAATAGTGTTATAAAAAACAACTCAGAGAATTACAGTAAGTTATCATTGATCGTTTCTAAAGTACAACGGTTCAAATCCTAATCTAAGATATGAACAATTTTGCCTTTATACGATTCAAACAGTTTTGCTGTTACACCCGCTATGTGGCAAACAATATTGAAGAATTTACTTATAGAAGAAAGAGAAATGGAAATAACCTATATGTAGCGGAAATGGTGGATATTGAAATGCTACATGCTGAAAATATTGTAAACCGAAAAAAACAAACAGAAGAAATATAATAAAAATTAAAATGACCCCCTCCTCCAACTTGAATGAATCGCAGAGAGTCATAAAATCATTTTTTTAGACTTTTCTATTCAAACCGACAGAAATATAAAAGCTAATAGAACTGACATAGTGATTAAAAACTGCAAATAAAAACACATTCTTTTGATCAAAATGGCTGTATCATCAGAAGGAAACATAGTTAAATAATATGACAAAAAAGTAAATATAAGGATCTTTTAATGTAAACTGAAAGAAAAACTAACAATTTAAATCTACAGTTACAATTATAAAAACTAATCCTAGGTAAGATTAACAAATTTACAGACAAGTAAATAAAGAAGCTCCCGAGTCTCCCATGCTTACAAGAGATTCAAAAATTAAATTATAGGGAAATATTTTTTTTAGTATGGACAGTATTAATTTAAAAAGCTTTTTTTCTCAGGAGAATATTATCAATTTTAAAAGCCCATCTTCTCAGGAAAGTACTGTCAATAAAAACAGTTCATTTTTTAAGGGGTGTATTATAAATTGAAACAGCTCATCTTCTCCGGAGAGTATTATCAATTTAAGAAACTCATCTTCTCAGGAGAGTATTATCAATTTAAGAAACTCATCTTCTCAAGAGAGTATTATCAAATTAAACAGCTCATTCTCGCAGGAAATTATCATCAATTTTTACCGCTTAACTTTTCTGAAAAAAACAAAACAAAACATAGGCAATGAATACGATACATATTACTTAAAATTAGAATTTATTTAATTTTAATACGTATATTCCCTAACTTAACCAATGTTTCATCTAATTATCTGGTAAGGGATTCTATTAAAAAGAAAGCATGATAATAATAATAATAATAAGTAAATAGATGTAGATTTTGTTACATAGATTAGGAAACTGTAACAATAAATAACTTATAAATACTTAGGAATCAGTGAAGGAGATTGAATACAGCATGTCCAGATGAAAGGGGAAAATAAGAAAAAAATACTTCCGGCCTGTACGTCTGGTGTTAAATACCGAGTTGAATTAACGAAACGGAATATCACCATAAACACTTTGGCTGCCCCTGTGATGCAATACAGTTTAAACAAACTTGGACCATAGCTGACATTAAGTGAATGGATGTCAAAACGAGGAAGCTTCTCACTTGCTACCGCATGCATCATCCTAAAGCTGATGTTGATCGTCTGTATGTGTCCATATACGAAGTAGGCAGAGGGTTAATTCAACTAGGTCTTAAAAATCACGACAATCGATCTTCGAAGATACCTGGAAACTACAGAAGACTGGATGATGATCTGTGTCAAAGAACATGAAAGAAATAAGAAACTTCATTCATTAATAAAGGCAGACAACAAATTTTAAACGAAAAGAATTTCAAGAGGGTGAAGAAGTGCAAATAAACCAAAATACACACCTTCTGCAGTAGCAAAGAACTTAAAAAGAAATGCGATGTACCAAATGCAGAAACGAAGGCAAAATAATCCTCTTCATGGCCAATACTCTTACAGTGTACAGAGATAGGACCTGTAACAATACACACAGACAGAACAACCAACGCTAATTGCCCAGACATCATGACCAAAAACACAAAAACAGAATATGCTTTTTACTGATAGTCGCTACAGATTGTAATGTACCCTTGAAGATCTTCAAAAAACTATCAAATACAAGGATCTTGAAGTGGAACTATAAAAATATGGCGCATGAGAACATCAATAATTTCAGTTGTAATTGACGCTCTCGGATTGATTGAAAATGTTCCGATAGACTCATTAAAGGGATACATGGTAGTTCATGCCTTAAAGAAATACAAACAATTGTACTCACAAGTTCAGCTCACACATTACAAAGAGCTTTATCTATGTAAAATGTATGTAATTTTGTTACAAAAATGATCAGGGGAAAGTTTCATCAAGTCATTCATAACCTTAAGACTCTGGTTGGGACCCGGAAGGAAATGTGTGTGCAAAAGAAATCAAAGAAAATACTACTACTACTAATAATAATAATAATGATGATGATGATGATGATGATGATGATGATGATGATGATGATGATAAAAATACTATTAAGGGAAATCATATAAAGATTAAATAAAAATGATTATAATGATTAGAATAATGGTAATGATGATAATGATAATAATAATGCCAATAATAAAAGCAACAATAACATTAATAATAATAATAATAATAATAATAATAATAATAATAATAATAATAATAATAATAATAAACATCTAAAAAATGTAGCACATTGGAACGTCAACAATCCCTGTTGTAGTTGGAGCACTCCGATTGGTTGGAAAAGATTCCAGTAGACTAATTGAAGGGATTCCTGGAAGTACATTTCTCAAAGAGATACAAAAAATTGTTCTGAAAAGTACAGCCCTTACTTTACAAAGGGCTTTGTCTATGTATTTGTTTTTTCAGTGGAAAGTGTCATGATACCATTTCTAACCTTAGGTCCCTGGGTGGGACCCGGAAAGAAATGTGTTGGACCCGGAAAGAAATGTGTAAGAAATCAAAGAAAATAATAATAGCAACAACAACAACCACAGTTCAAGAGGAGGGGATCTACGCAGGGACAATGTTGGCCGGATGTCAAGAGAGTTGCTTTTTGTTTACGTGTAAAAGATGAGTTAGACTTAAGGATACACGTCCCAATGGACAAAGGCGTTGGTTAGATACAGTGACAGGAACCAAAGCGTTGTGAGTTCAATACCTTGTTAAGAGAGTGGAGAATTTGGAAAGGTGAATTAACAGGAGATAACTGATAAGTAACATCCATTAGACATGGCGCGTGTAACCAGAACAGTCTACTCCAGCGAGCGGAATAAAGCGTTCAGTTCAACATTCCAACCAACTGAAGAAGGCCGGAGCGTAAAACGGTCGAAACAGGCGAAGATAGTCCTAATAATGTAAATATTGTACATAACACCTTATCTCAGAAACATAGACAGATACTGAGATAGATTTGAATGTCATATCTAAATACTTCAAAACATTCCTTGATCAGAAACGGTTTTAGTGGATTGGATTATCCAACATGAAGATTGTTCTAAATGAATCCGCCATTACAAGATTATGTGCTGCTTTTATTAAAACCTGTGACCATATCGTATATATTTGGTTGTATTAGGTTGGTGCAAAAATAATGACGTAATAATGTCGTTTTTTTACCTATTTTTTAACGTCTAAAACGACATTATTACGTCATTATTTTTGCACCAACCTAATAGCTCATAAGCCTTGTATACCTTATTAGACTGTGTGTGTGTGGCTGGATTTCTTATATAAATACATTCGTTTTAACATGCTGCTGTTTCACTCAATGAAAAATAATACTCATAATAATACAAAAATCTATTATATTCCCGTGTCATTCACATTAATGTATTGCATAAGAAAATCACGTCGTTGATTGATGACTTGGGGGGGAAGTAATTACGTCTATAAATATGAGCTCGAAATAAAAGAACACGTATTTTAAAGAAGTATAAACCGAAAGATTTCATTTAATTCAAACAGACGATAATAGCATAAGAAATGTCGATCCAATCAGTGGTAGAGTAAATAAAACAAAATAAACGTTAGATTCCCAAGATCAACAACAAATTATTTTCATTAATCAGCCCTTTTACACAAGGTGCCAAGTTAAAAAAAAAAAAAAAAAATAACGGCAAATGTGTAATCATTGTTTTATCTCCCAGGAATAATTAACCTTGAATAAACTTTAACAAATCTCTTGAATATTCATGACCTTGAATAATCCTTCGCTTCCCGCGTAATTACTTAACTCTGATTGGTTCGTTTATGATTGATTTATTGCTACTCGATCTTGTGATTCGTCATTTAAAGATTATTTGCAGACAGCTTTCGTCTTTCGTTCTGCGCTTCTCGTATGGCTAAACAATTCATTGATTTTGAGCGTCAAGTTATCGCACATTTCAAAGAAGAATTTTCGACGAGGCGACTGACGAAATGTTCGGAAATTCTTCCTGAAATTTTTAGTCACATCAGTCGTCACCAGTTTTCAATGTTTTTCTTAATTTACCTCTTTTTTTACAGGGAACCCTGTATTATTTAAAAAAAAAAAAGACAACAGTATATGAATAGCTCATATTTTAGAGGATAAATCTCTGAATTACTAATTAATGCTGATAATTATGGGAAACGTAATTCATTTATTATCAAGAATGTCATTTTTAAGCTGCGATAACAATTATTTATAAAATATTATTTCACTATTGGTGTCTATCTATTGGTACAAAGATGTCGGTACAAGATGGTGAGTTATATAGTGAAAATATGGCAGATGTTAAAAATGGGGAGAGCGTTGGCAATTAGCCTGAGGGTTTTAATTTCTGGTATGTTGTCATTTTTCTTCTATAAGAACGTATTTATTGTAGAAGTATCGTTTTATATAACCAAAATGAAATAGGCACTGTGAAAATGGAGACAAAACGAAATGAATAAAGAAGAGATAAAAATAAAAATGAGATCAGTTTAGATATTTGATAGAAAAATGTAAATGGTAAAAAGAATGATTTACTTTAGGCTAAAAACAGATCATGAATAAATATAATAGGAAAAAAGTAAACATTAAAACTGATACTACCCCCCCCCCCAAAAAAAAAAAGAAAAAAATCAAGAATTCCAACATGGCGTTCCCGCCACACCCACTCACGTCAGATATCACCCTAAACATTTTATTTTATATTTTATCAATGAAACTACTACTTTTTTGCCGGGGGACGTAGTGCAATTATTGTTCCAAACAGTAGGGTTAGTTTCCTGATTTTAGTGAATTTGAAAGTCGGATTCTTTGGCTTTGAAATTCAACCCTGAGGTGATTTTCTTTACACTTCCTCTCGTTTTAAGTGTATCCAAAATTACGTACGTCTGCAGACAGACTCATATGGGAAAA
>OZ010579.1:55548045-55563045 GCA_963932145.1 Acanthosepion lycidas | reverse complement strand
GCCCTTAGGAAAGGTATGGATCCATTTCTTCTACTCCCCAGCTATGGGTTAATTAGTGGTGCCTACATCAGTAAAATGTCTTACAATCTAAAAGTATTAAACTGAAAAGTTTGAGAAGCTGTAAAAAATCAATTTGTATATAACATAATTTGGAAAACTTCTATTAGGTTGGTGCAAAAATAATGTCGTAATAATGTCGTTTTTTAACCTATTTTTAACGTCAAAAAACGACATTATTACGTCATTGTTTTTGCACCAACCTAATATTTGATATGTTTCAACGACGAAGCAACGTCATCTTCAGAAATATTTTATTCAGTAAAATCTGTTTGTGCATGTCAGAACGGGATTCACGGTATGCATATGAACGATTCATTTTCTTTAATTTAAATTTATCGTTATAGACATTAAATTTTCTAGGAACTAGATATTTTTTTTTTAAATCTGACATTATTTCTTACAGGAACGCATTCACTGAAACAGGTGTATATATAGCTGGCCACTCGTATTCTAGGATAAACGTCTAGTATGGCGGCTAGCCAATTCTTATTGCAGACGCTTGCTCAGGCGCGCTCACAAAGCCCACCTGTGGTTTATACTGCAACTATGCTGAGCAGACCTTAGTTACACTTTCTGGGAAAGAGCGTGGTATCTAGTGTGATCAACAATTTGAAAAAGGTAAGCAGGTTTAAGCCCTCGGCCACCATGACTTGTGACTTCGTGCTAGCACAGGTGTTGAAAGCATTCAAGGGTTCCCTCTTCCTAATTTAAATCACAAGACTTGGGTCAACCCGTGGTATGGATTTCAGGCACTTTCCAAATATGCTGCACACTTGTATTGACCCCTCCAGTCCGATAATCAGGAAATCGCCTTTCTGACAAATCGACCATGTTCAGAATGCGAACGTACCTATTAGGTTGGTGCAAAAATAATGACGTAGTAATGTCGTTTTTTGACGTATTTTTAACGTCAAAAAACGACATTATTACGTCATTATTTTTGCACCAACCTAATATATTGAAACAGGTGTACCCCATAGATATAAGGTCTCCAGTACCATGAAATAAATTAGGTACCACTATAGTACGACACCTACCTTTCATTTCCTACTATATTCTAATACCTACTATTCATTTTCTTCTATGTTGTGATATTTACCAACTCTCACAGACGTGCTGGGGATTCCTTCTGTCTTTTCTACAACTATTTTCATGGCAACTGTTCCGACGACCTACTTTCACTTGTTCCCAAACTGCATGAATTTAAGAGTGCTAGTAGATTGGCATCTCGGTCCCATCATTTCACTGTCGAAACGACTAAATGTAGCCATCTCTGCTACTCCAACAGCTTCTCATCTCGCTTCTCATCTCGCACCTCTCGTCAGTGGAACTCCCTTCCTATGACTTGCTTCCTTGATAGCTCTAATCTTCACATATTCAAATGTAATGTCAATCGATATTATCCGATGTCTTGAACTTGATCCCTATCCTTTTCTTTATCCTTTTCCAAAACACTCTTCTTTATTCTTACTCTCACTCTCTGTAACCGCTTGCCTGCTAGTGGCACTCCCGTCTTGCTTGTTGTGATTTATTTAAATAAAATGTATGAAATATGTTAAACACCCTAATCCAAATCCTAATCTTAAAAAGGATACGATTTCATCCTCAATAGAGATTATTTTGTCCGACGTTAGCTTGCTTATTTTGTAATGGAATTGAATAAATACCTCCTTTATGGATACAAATTTGATAAAAACGTCACTCTTTCGGTTAAAATAGCACTGTATTTAGTTTGAGGAATTAATTGAAGGTAAGTCTTCAATGAGTAATTTGGTAGAATGCATCGTCATTTACAGTAGTTCGTAAATGCCACGGTAAATATCGTACTATAGAAGCACCGAAATTAGATTCCAACTAATTTCAACTATTTTTTAAAATTATTATTCCATTATAAATTCATTTAATTTAAGGCTTACTTGTCCAACTTAAACAAAGATCTTTATATGGTTTTCAACAAAATTCTTCTACAAAAATATCTAATATATATATATATATATATATATATATATATATATATATATATATATATAATAAATTTACTAATTTAAAAATATAGTTCCATCGCTACACAGGAATTACCATGTTTCAAACTAGAAACTAAAAACTTAATTATAGATTTAAAATTTAAATCCCTAGTTCTGTTTCATTTTCAAGCGAACTTTGGAATAACTTATTTTGAAATTTACTGAGTTTTACTTACTTACATACATACATACATATATATATATATATATATATATATATATATATATATATATATAATCATTAAATCATTATCAAGGCAAATTTTATTTTTTAATAAGGTTCACCCAATAAAAGGACCAAGAGCCACTCAAGGTCGAAAATGAATCTGTGTTGTTATATGAACATAAGAAATAGCAAGAAGTGAATGCAGAAAAAACAAGTCTGTCATTAGACATGAAGAGGTCAAGATTTATTTACTTTAGGCGAAGACGTTACACGTATAGTATAGAAGTAGACCTTAGAATGAACTGGAAACCAAATCCTAAGCAGGAAACAAAGGAAAACCCTCTATTCTTGTTTAAAAGGCCGGGGAGTAGTGTCAACGGGGTGATAAGCGAACATATCTACTCCATAAATAATTAGTTCAAAGCGGAGACGTTAGGAGTATAGAATGTTGAGGTAGATTTTTTTATTTTTATGTAAGAATGCTCAAAAATATATTTCAAGCTAAATGAAAGTTTTCGTGTTTCGACGACCCAATGCAGGATGCGAAAGCGCGTCTCTGCGCATCATGGCTCGACGCATGTTTTCGGTATTAAATGATAAAATGAACTTTATATATTGACCAGTAGAAATAACCCTCGCTAAAAGATAGAGACTGTGAGTTGGAGCCGATATCATGGATACAAATTCATTGATAAATCAGGACAAAAAGAGAGAGACAGAGAGAGAGAGAGAGAGAAACCCGCCTGAGATGTCGACACGCAGAAGTTGGTCAAGAACGCCACAGGCAGACGGAGACTGAACGCGATACTTTTCAACTTTCATCCTTCGCCGCCGCCATTTCCACAAAACATCAGCCAACAGCTTTCTTTCTTCCTTTCCCACTGTCGCTTTTTACAACAGCAACGAGTAGTATGCTGGCTTTGTTTATATGTAAATAAATTATACATTTATTTACCCAAAATACGACGGATTTCTTTTACTCGAATTTACGTTTGCTGAGGCAAAGAAGAAATTAACCTTCCCAGTAGAAACAACAGCATTGTTCGTTTCCGCAACAAAGTCAAAGGCTATGTTGGAGGCTAAATGATATTATTTAATGACTAATAAACAAAAGGGAGTAAAAGTTGTTACTTTTTTTTTTATAATCTAATTATATTTTTTTATAATTTAATTATTATTTATTTATGCTAGTTTGAGAAATTCATTTTTGTATTTATTTATTTTAATAGAATATTTAGAATTTAATCGATTTCTTTTAAATATAAAAAAATATACAGGGAAGATTTATAGTTTGGTAAGATTCGACAGACGAAAAAATCTTGAGAGTGCTGCTATCGAATCTTACGAATATATATATATATATATATATATATATATATATATATATATATATATATATATATATATATATATATATCTCTCTTGTCATCCACAGACAGACTGTTCCGCAGCTCATCAATGTGGCTAGACATCCGATTGCCTCAAGCCTGGATTAAAACACGTCTGATTTGGATTCAGTCGGAGACTCTACCCCTAAGCCATTGGCGCACAGTAGGGATGAAAGTAAATTTAGACGTATTTATTTTTAATATTTTTTTAAAAATAAACACGCTAGTGACTGGAGAACTCGATTTGTCTTAACGAAGAGTTTTGCATCAGCAGCAGTAATAGTCACTGTTTACAAATTCTCTTTTTTCCCCGAGAGCTCAACCGAAATAATATTTTTTTCAGGAGCATGTACATATTGCCACCAACAGACAGACTGTTTCGCTGTTTCACAGATCATCCGATGGCTTCAAGCCGGTATCGAAACCCGACTGATTTGGTATCAGTCAGCGACTCTACCCACGGCAGTGATGAAGGTGAATTTTTTTATTTTTAGATAAATACGCCACTAACTGGAGAACTCAGTTCGTTTTAACGAAGAGTCTTGGATCTGATCTCTATCTATCTATCTATCTATCTATCTCTCTCTCTCTCTCTCTCTCTCTATATATATATATATATATATATATATATATATATATATATATATATATATATATATATATATTAATATGAAATGTAGCGTTCCTAAAATACCACGATGAAGCTAATAAAAGCTTAACCAAGGATATCGACTCTTTCATTACACAGTTTCGTGCCAGTCAGAAATTGGCAGCTGACTTCTCTTCCGATGTAACACTAACTTCCCAGTGGGTGGTGGGTAGTTACATTCAGTGCCTCAAAGACCAAATTGATTACATTCCATCACCATCGATCAGACCCCGAACTACCGCCAGTCATGATGAACGTGTGTCCCCTCGTCAGACTCCGTCCCTTTAGAAAATATTGGCCCTCAAAGTCACATCCGACCTCAAGTGGAATTCCTATACACGACCCATCGCTAAAGATGCAGGTAGTATGATCGACTCCCTGTACTGCTTCAGTAAGTACCTGGCTGTTCATATTATCCTCTACCTTTATAAGCGTCAGATCAGACCGAAAATGGAATACTCTTCTCATATTGGAGCGGTGTCTGTTCAGTCCTCACTTTCCCGCCTTCAAAGCAGGAATTCAAAAACGTCTTCGAGTCCTTGTTTGAGAATAATTATTTTACACTATTTGACTTCTCTCTCACTGGCGCGATATGCCGAGTCTCTCTCCGTTCTATTGTTACTACCATTGAAAGTTCTCGAACGAACTACAGGTCTAACCTTCACGGCTAGGACCCGCCATGCCACTTACATAGTAGCAAACTACCGATATTCCCTCCGTATTCCATCGGTAAGAAGTTCGTTCCATCAAACAGCTTCTTCCCGTGAACAACTGCCATGAGAAACAGACTCCCAAGAGGATATTTCCCCGATCGCTACAGCCTAGATTTACGCGCTAACTTTCCCTCATATCCATATAAACTACCACTTCAAGTAACTTTACCTCGAATAACCCAGGGCCTTATACAGGGTGAGCCTTACTTTTAAAAAAAAGTCTCTTAAATTTCACATGATGTCAGATTACTGACCACAGCTGCGAAAAAAAAATCGCTAGGCCTTTAAGCTATAAGTTATAAGCCGGTTAATGCAATTGACACTTCGAAAATAATATATAAGACTTTTATTCATGATTTTCCTATGTTCCTGTGTTTGAAAAGTTGAAATTCTTAATCCACTTTTTTAATAGCACAGCTCTTTCCACTGACGCTGCCAAAACTTCTTTCTGATACACATAAACATAAGTATAGACCAGGACAGACACTTTGCGGGCACCTCGGAACAACAAAACTAAGATCGACTGCAACGAGTAAATTTAATTCTATTTAACACATTTATTCGACGAAATAATTTTTACAAAACAGAAATTCCTTTCACGTTCCAGCTGTTTCGAGTTTGCTCATAGAATAGTCAGTATTTTCATTGCTAACCCTCTCTGCCCAACACTGCTCTTTCTCTTTCTCACCCGGTTCACCCCACAGATAGGTCAAAAAATGTTTTTACAAGTGGCCGGACTAGTGACCACAACTGCGAACGTCATTCTCGGCTTTTAAGCCCATTCCTAGACCGGCTACTAGAATTGAGAATTTGAGAGCCGAGATGCAAACAGTTCGCGCCACAAAACAACTCACATAATCCGATTGACGGGAGATGTTGGTAAAAGGCTATCTGATCAGTCTTTTGTTAGGAGAGATCAAAATGGCATCGCTGATGAAAGCGAGAGAAAGTGATAGCGTAATAGATAGAGAGATAAGTAGAGAGGTAGAAAGAAAGGCAAAATTAGAAAGAGAGAAAGATAAAGTCTAGGCTTGAGATCTATACCTGTTATGTTTAAATAAGTGTATCTCAATATTTATAGTGGACCGGAGGCCAGAGGGATAGAACGTTAGCATTCCGATCCTACGATCGTGGTTCGAATCCCTGTATGTCCAATCTCTTTAGAAGTTACTAATGTCAGCTGGTAGTGGAAATGTTTCCATGTGGCACCGTTGAGAACTGACTGAAAAAAAAAAGAACGGGCTGAAATTGTGTGTCTGAAACAGATCGTTCTTGCCTTCTTATCGCTGGTGACTGGGCAGTCTTCCTTAAGACGTTAAGAAAAAACTCATTCATCACAGTTTTATTATAAATAACATGAACCTATATATGAATAATAGTTTGCTTGAGTAGGCTTTTACAACGGGGATTCGCTGTCCATCCCAGCAGACTGGTATACTTGGATACAAGATATATTCAAAAATATGCTGAAATGTTCAGGCAAGTACGATGTCGTAAGTCATTTTGACCGATGAGCGGATTGGCCTTGTTCAAACTATTGATCAAGTCAGATTATGCGATATCTCTATGGTCCGCCCTGCCGGTGTTGAACAAACACGAATAGGCCTGGGCTGGCATAGACAATAGGGATTAACTAACTATCCTAACAGAAAAACATACACTTATTTTATATTTTCAAGTCCCTCTTTGCGTATTCATTTTAATATATACAAGCAAAAGCGGTTATGAGTATTTTACAATCGTTAAGAAACACAGGGTAATGTATTTGAATTGCATATAAAATATTTAATTAACGTATAAGCTTAATAATAATAATAATAATAATAATAATAATAATAATAATAATATATATATTTCCTAACTAGCTGATAAACAGAGTTTTGCTGAAATGCAAAAGGCTGCACTCATAAATATTTCCTATATCCTTAGGAAAGTTTATCAAGGTGACAGACTATGATCTATACTACTAGGATTTGCAAGCATATTCTTGTAAAACCACCGACCTCTTACACATTTTGCAATGATTTCATCTTTTATATTTTAAATATTACTCTGTGAGTTTATTGAATTTTAAACATGTGACATAATTCTATCTTTTCAGACTCTCTATTTCATCTGCTTATACATTTTAACTTTACATAAGTTTTATCGCTGTATACACATAAACATCATGGTGAAAATTGAAGCTAATATACACAATCATCGTAAACATGAAGAAAAATTATCTTGAGAATGTCAGAAACATATTCAAAGAATTAACTTCTTAAGCAGTTCCTGCAGACTGTACTGTATCCTTGAACATCTTCAGAAAACTATCAAAATACAAATGATCTTGGAAATCCGAAAAATAAGACACATTAAAACTTCGATAATTCTAGTTGTGGTTGAAGCCCTGGATTTGATCAGAAAAAACCTTCTGATATGCTCACTAAATAGATCTCTTGTCGACTATAGCTTCAAGGAATACACAGTAATTACATCGCAAGGAGAGCTTACACCTTAAAAAGGTCTTCTTTTTCCTGGTTCCATTTACTTGTATCTTTTTACTAATGTTTCAATAGAAAACACCAATACATCATTTCTGCCCCTAGCTCTCTTGTTGGGACCCGCGAGGAAATGAAGGGACATAATAATAATAATTATATCAAATAATAATTATGATAATAATAATAATAATAATAATAATAATAATAATAATAATAATAAAATACTTGTTACATTCTTTCTCCAGTACACATATTTGAATCTGAAATGTAGTTTTCTAAAATATACCACTAGGTAAGCAACAATATTTGTCTGTCAAACTGGCAACACTCAGTTCTTGGCAATAAGTGAGCTCGTCTACTGTACTCGAAAAAAACTAGGAACCTGCACAAAAAGCGTAATACCTAAGGTAAAAAATTATTTTAAAACAAGGAAAGAAATCATTCTTTAAACTTTTTTTTAGTTTTAATTGAAAGGTAAATGATTACATTTACTATTTCCAGAAAGCAAAATACTCTGGTCTATTTCAAATAGAAATTATATTGATAAGAATGTTTTTTGATCGTGTTCAGAAATCGTTTAAATTCAGGCATTTTTGACACGTTTGTAAACAAAAGTTAATTCTCGGTTTAAAACATCTTCCAAAATCTCCCATACTTTTCTGAAACTTTATTTGAGGAATATTAGCTGATTAAAAGTATAGTTAATTTGACTTGCAAAAAATATTTCTCACTTTAAATTTAAATAATAGAAAAATGGATTTTTAAAACAAACAGTAGCGCGAGGTGCTGACACTTTCATCATTGTTCTAAGAGGACCTTATCAAATCATAATTTAAGAAAATGACGATGTGAATATTTTTTTATATAATTTTTAAGTATTCAGTAATCATAAATTTTTTGGAAAATATTCCCTGCAATCTAATTTTAGTAATGCTGAATTTAAATTTACTATAGTCATCACACTTATTTCATGATTGTTGTATGTAGTCGACCATATTTTCAAACAATGGCACGTTATGTATACATAGAAAAATGTAAAAAAAATCTTTTAAAAATCTTGATTCAAAACGACTTATACTGAGTTTTTCAATTTTTGATTTGTGAATATAATTTCCTCTTAATTACAATACCACCTAACTGGAAGGAAGAAATATAGAATTATAGAAGATTTAAATTATTATAAATTATTATAATTAAATTTTTTATAAATGTATACAATTGTAAAAATAGCTTATTCATTCATTTTTTTTTTAAAGAGTGTCCTTAATAAAACTTATCTATAAAAGCAATTAAAATCTTTTCTAATTAAATAATGTCATAGTTTTATTGGATGTATTATTTTAAGACTCGGAGCAGATTTTCAGGAAAAAAGGAGTAATTTGAAAAAAGAAGGATGATTTACATACTCCAAAGAGTCCTACTTTTAACTAATAAAAAAGTTTTGAAAAGAAAATTTAATTTCTCTAAATTTCATGAAATTAAATAGATGTAGGGTAACATATTTTTTAACAAGATTTTTCTAAAGGAAGAATTTTAAAAATAATTTCATTCATTCCTGGAAGTTTCCTTTAATCCGACAATTATTTCATTTTTGTAAGAACTTCCAAATTAATGATTTTTTCACCGGAAAAAAAAATGCAAAAACACTAATAGTAAATTATCATCGAGCTCTGACGTAAAAAAAAGAAGATATTTAACCAAAATTTCAAACGTGCTAGAAAGTATTAACAAAACGAAAAAAAAAAATAATTAAAAATACTTTTTGTCTTTCTTCGTAAGAATAACATAAATATTTTGACGATAAAACTTTATTTTTATTAAGTTTGATGCGTTTTTTCATCATGCTATGCTGTCTTTTCAGCGAAAAAGTGGAGGTACCTAAAAACATATGAAAATTATGATAGCTAGACAATTTATCCAGAATTTTATTTCAGATGCTCAGCAAATTATTTGAAAATTTTAAAAAACACAATAAGAAATTAAGAAGAATTTTGCAGTTGAATTTAGCATAATTTCGTTAAATAAATTCTTCGCAAAATATAATTTATTTATCTTTCTCTCCGTCTCTCTCTCTCTCTCTTGTTCCCTCTCGCTCTCTTTAGGAGCGTGTAGCGGGGGAACCAAGAACAATATTGTTAGATGTGGTCATACAGTTTGATATAAGAAAGCTCATCACTTAGTCAATTCAAACGATTTAATTACATTGTATATGACTAAGAAATATCTGATTAATGTTCTTCATATCTATGGTGGTGTTTTTTTTTCTGAAAAGGGTAAATTACTTTTCAAGGAATTAAAGGCTTCAACTTTGACAGAACTGTCGCTACATACTTGCCTAATATTCTCTTAGTGATGAAATACATTAACTGCTTCCTATGAAGATCTATGATTTTGTTTATTCTTCACTCATAACGTTCAGCAGCAGATGGGAACCTTTTACTCCAACTAAAATGCAACATTCATACGACGACATTCAAATCAACAATCAAAATAAAAGGCGCACTACTCTCTTCCATTCCACTCGAATAATGTACTTTCTAAATTTGATAGATCTAAATGGACTTGCAGATCATAATATACCAGAGTAGGTTTGCTGTCTCAATTAGTAGTCAGCCCGGTTGGAAATTTTCAAGTGAATACTATTTTAATAAACCGAAATGTTCGTATCGATTTTGTTTCGGCCTTCGACACGAGTGGTTTAAACATTACTAAGCCTTTGAATTAACGACCTTCTTTCTTAAACTTGACCATCGACCGCTCAACCTCACTTAGACTTGAATGCCAATCAAAATTCGATAAGCAAATGATATCTTGGCCACGTCCGAAATAAAAGACGAAAATGCCGCTAGAGTCTAACATTGGCCAATATCCAAAAAGCCTGAGCAGAAAATTAGCCGCCCCGAGGCGCTCTATATTGGCCGAGAGGATAAAGATGAAGAATAAAGAAGAGGGGTAGTAGAAAAAATGGTAATAACACGATCTCGAAGAGATTTTCGTTTCTTGAGACTTTCTCCTACAATCATTTATAGGCTGCGGCTACGAATCACTTTTGCCTACTTTTGTGTCTAGACATTCCACAATACGAAGCGGTTCTTGCTACAATCTTCGTCCGAAAGCCTCCTATTCGCTGGCGTGATGCGATTTAGATACGGGATTTTTTTTCATTTACACCCTCGTGAAATGCAAGTGCATTTATTTTAATTATACCAGGCGACGTTGGCTATAATAAAGTTTAAAACTCTCCAGGCCAAAAGGTTTTTATCGCGTTGTCCTGTCGCCGATATGCATTGATTCGTTCGAATCTTGCCTTTTAAACTTGGAGCTTGAGGAAGATAATGCGCTCCTTACGTGTTTCTATAGTGGATTTTCTGCAAACCCTCTTTCCGCTCTTTCTTTTCGCTAAGAAAGTTCTTATATACACTACTTCAGTCAATGTTTTGATGGAATGCTTGCTACTTCAAATGACCAAAAAAGAGATCTGGAAATCTAGCATACAGTAAAGAATAACACAAAAACATAAACAAAAAACTCAGTTTAAGTCTTTAAAGAAGGATTAACTAGAAAGGGCAAAAATTTGCACTAAAGATAAATATCTAGAAATGCAAATCACTAGAATTTTTTGCAAAAAGTTGGCAGTATTTAGCATTGTTGAAATGATCGCTAACATTTTTTGTCGAAATTTACAAACACTACATTTATTAGGCTGGTGCAAAAATAATGACGCGATAATGTCGTTTTTTGACGTTAAAAATACGTCAAAAAACGACATTATTATGTCATTATTTTTGCACCAAACTAATAGGTAAATATCGTAGACCAATGGATAAAATTTGAACAAAGCTGATTTGTTTGGAAAAATACTTTGACAAAAATCCTACTTCGAAGTTTAATAATTTCTTTAAATTAATTTAATTTTACAGAACTTCATGGTAAACAATATTTTTTGAGAAAATTTCTTTATTTTTTTTTCTCTTCAACAACGAAGAATAACTTACAGTGTAACCCGGATATAAGAGACCAGAATATAAGATAAACCCGGATATAAGAGAGATTGTCTCTGGTCCCAAATTAGAGCCATACTTACCTAAACAAAATAGACCAAGCCCGGATATAAGAGAAACCCTGATATAAGAGACTTATTCTCCGGTTCCGACAACTCTCTTATATCCGGGTTACACTGTATTAGTCTTTCTTATTCTTGAACATGCAACTTACAACTAATCATGCGTCATTATTTCTTTCAGAAACCAAATTCCAAATTTTTGAAGTGTTTAGCCTTCTGATTTGTTTATAAACCTCGAAAACAACGGGCAAACTGGAAACTAGATTCTTGTACATATATATATGTATACATATATATATATATATAAGAAAATATATTAAATTGTTTTTTACCATAGTGAAAGTACTTTGTACGTTAAATAATAACAGTTAATTTTATCACAATGCGTTAATGAAAATGTATTTTACTAAGCTCTGGATCCTGGTAAAACCAACTGTACCTTATACCCTCTTACCTGCTTGAACTTCTCCCAAAGATTTGGTTTCGATTGGTCAATGTATGGCTATTTTAGAGGGTGTGACAGGCGGACGGACTAAACGAGGTCATAGAAATTTATATGTAGATTTTAGCTTATACTCACTGGAAATATTTGGAAGAAAATACACGACCTTAAAGTAAACACATTTGGAAACTCAATAAAATGTCAAAACCATATTAGCATCATATCGGGGAGCTTCAAATTCTTCTTATATGTTTTCTCCGTCTAGAAAATTGGCTCACCACATCATTCTTGCGTCCTTTTATTGGTTTGGTGCATAATTATCCGGCGTTTTTTTTTTAAATAATATTTATTATGAAAAAAGAAACATAACGATTCAACAATAACATTTCTAAATGATTATTCCAGAGATTATGATTATCGATATGCATTTTTTTAACCTGAAAATAAAATAATATTTTTTATTAAAAAAAAGTGAGCAAAACAGCAATTTTTACAAACAAATAACTAGACTGCAAAACGACTGATAATTATGCACCAACCGAATAATATCCTTTTCAGTTCCAGTTAAGCATACGATTTTGTGTAATCGAATGCTTAACTGGAACTGAAAAGGATATTATACCATATAGGGTTACGCCTTGTTTCCCTTAGCCAGGTTGCCTTCAAAATCTCGTATGGGTGCCAAATTCTCTAAGCGAACTTTCTTCAATATGAATCCCGGAAATTTAAACCCTCCCCTTTTAGTTATAAGTAAAAAAAAAAAAAAATTATTCAGCCAATGTCCCACCAGAATGGAAATTTTCATTACAGTTGGTTTCCGAGGTTTAATCTCTGAATTTACCGAACTTACTATTAATATATTGTAAGTTTAGCATTGTGATCTTTGGTCCTTCAAATAAAGTAAATATCTGAAGATAAAGGTAGACATAATGATGAGAATTATGAAGATGAAGAAAATGGAAAAGAAGAAGGAAAGAAGAAAGATATCGCCTTTAAAGGTCAGTGAGTCAGTTATGTGCCATGCGTTATGTGCCATGCTTAAGTGATCATGTATCTCGATATATGACTGACGAGGCAGATTTTTTCCCTCAGTAGGTTACCATTTCTATCTGCGGTAGACCAGTTGCCGTTCAAGTCTATAGAAGCCGGTCTGTTCTGCTATTTACTCACAGTTGGGGTTGATGAGAAGAAGAGAATTCATACCTTTCCCAAGGGTATTAGCAGGTAAGTGAATGGAACTGACTGGAATTGGAACGCGGATCTCCGATTCCACAACCCGAGCCGCTATTCATTATTCCACCGTAGGTATCTAAAACAAATTGTATATATTAGCATGATGTTTGTATCCCGTAAACTAGTGATAGATAGATAGATAGATAGATAGATAGATAGATAGATAGATAGGAATAAAGTAAGATAGGTAGATATGAACAGTCTGACATAGTTTGAGCAATCAGAGATAGATGTATAGTTAAGATATAATACGTAGTTGCATAAACATGACGTCGGGAGATAAAAAAAAGAGCCAAAAGAAATGTAACTATCAATTTTATTCTGGTAGAAGTCGGTAAATTCGAGGTTTTAATCAATGCCGAAGTAGTTAAGCATCTCACCTCCCACGATTTTCTCTCTAACAAACAATATGGTTTCCGCTTTGCCCGTTCTACTGCTGATGTGCTGACGCCATAATTGAATATATATACCAAGCTCCTGATAATAACGGCGAAGCTGTAGCTGTTGCTCTAAATATATCGAAGGCGTTTGAGAGAGTTTGGCAAGCTGGCCTTCTGCTTAAGCTCCAGGGATGCGGTGTTATAAGACGATTATTTGATTTAATCCAATCATTCCTTTCCGACCGTGAAATGTAAGCTGTCCTAAACGGCTTCTCTTCCAGTTCCTTCCATATGAACGCTGGTGTTCCACAGGCTCTGTCCTTGGTCAAACACTGTTTCTACAACTACATTGAACCACTTGCTGCATCTACCTCAAGGAATTTTGGTTCTCTTTGCCGCACCAGAACGTTTTACTCGTCTGAGTCCATCCTTCACATCTTTAAATATACAATTCGTCCTTTCATGTAATACTGTTGTCATATATGGTCTGGCGCCCCCGCTGTTCATTTCGAGGATCTAGACAAAATCCAAAGACGGATGGGCAATGTGGTCGGTTCTGAATTGGGGTCTCGACTCCTGTCATTTGTTTACCGACTTAATGTCGCTTCTCATTGTCTTTTCTATAAACATTTTCTGACGAGCTAGTTACACTGGTCCTCAAGTGAATAAATTTAAGCGCGCCCACTCGGCTCACCCTTTTATTGTCGAAACAATTAATGTAACCGCCACTTCTACTCCAATAGCTTTTTTCTCTCGCACTTCCCGATAATGGAACTTATTTCCTCTTATTTGCTTCCCTGATAACTATAATCTTCAAGAATTTAAATGTAATGTCAATCGACATTATCTGCTGCCTTGATCCCTGATCTTCTTTTTATCCGACAACGTTCCTCTTTTTATCCTTTCTTCAGCCACACCCTATACTAAATATCTACCCTTATTTACACTCTCTGTAGCCCCTTGCCTACTAATGGCACTCCCGCCTTACTTTGGATGAATTGCCTAAAAAAATAAATGGGAAACAGCGATAACAGTGAATGACTGGTTTTTGGAATAAAAGAGGATGCTTAATAGAGGTAGGATTGTGTCATGGTCAGGTCTCCTTCTGGAAATGCGTGCATGCAGTATTGATCATAAAATGTAATGTTCAGTAAGAATGACTGAAAAATGAATAACTATGAATAAAATCCAATTTAATGATAGAGAAAAAGATAAGACCGGTGACACTGAGATTTCTTGCATTCATGCAAGTGATTTCTTTAATTCTTACTGTCTCAATGAGCTATTGGTCTGAGCACTGTCTAATGAGTTATCGGACCGAACACTGTCTAATGAGTTATTGGTCCGAGCCCAGCCTAAATGAGCTATTGGTCTGAGCACTGTCTAATGAGTTATT
>OZ010579.1:55543045-55545545 GCA_963932145.1 Acanthosepion lycidas | reverse complement strand
TACGCCTCATGTTTCCTTAGGTACATGACTGACAAGGCAGAAGAATTTTTCACAGTAATTTGCCATTTTTTCTGCTATAGGCAGGTTGCCAAACAAGGCTACAAAACCCATTCTATCCTGTTATTGAATCCATAACTGCGGCTTGGGATTTGACATATATTCATACCTTTTCCAAGTGAGTGTAATGAATATAATTTAAATTCGAACTCGACTATTCAATTTTTCATACCGAGCCATTATTCATTAGACTATAGACGATTCCAAACCACACCATACATAGGACACCCACCCATCATCAAAGAAAGAGCAATATCAGTTTATGGACTTGCGAAACCTATTTTCCAGAAAAATTATTTTAAAAGAAAGATTTTATAAATTTCATCCGACATCACTACTGACAGCTCGGTAAATATATGACAAAAGTTTCCTTGTAAAAAAAACAAAAACAAATCTAATAATACCATTACCCTTACATGTCAACACAAGCATTCACAAATAATGGGAACTAAACTAAAATAAGAATGTATCCATCACCTCCTCGAAGAAACATGACGGAAATTTTGATTATGGTTATTCTTACATGAAAATGTCGAATTAAATGTTGAAAAACACGAAATCAAGTAGGTGACATAAAAAACGTAGCTAATTACAAAAGTTAACGTCAAATGTTAATCGTGATTAACAGAATAGCATCCAAAGATATCGAAACTCTAATACTTAAATTACCCGTACGATACAACAAATTCTTTCTGCTGTTCGTTGCGTATCTCTCAATTCAGCGGAAGCCATGCTTAAAAATGTAACCGCGACTTTAACGAATAACTCTCCTTTCACATCTTTAAAATCCTGGCGATCTCAGCAACAAATTACAAAACATGAAAAATAAATCCATGGCCACTTTAGATATTACGTTTTTTTTAATATGAAACAGATAGATATGAACAGTTTGAGATAGATAGATAGATAGCTAGCTAGCTAGCTAGATAGATAGATAGATAGATACATAGATAGATAGATATATAGATAGATATGAACATAGATAGCTATGAACAAATACAGATATATGATTTGAAGAAATATAGATTTGAAGAAATATAGATTTGAAGAGATATAGATATATAGATAGATATGAACAAAAATATACAGATAGATAGATAGATAGATAGATAGATAGATAGATAGATATGAACATAGATAGCTATGAACAAATACAGATATATGATTTGAAGAAATATAGATTTGAAGAAATATAGATTTGAAGAGATATAGATATATAGATAGATATGAACAAAAATATACAGATAGATAGATAGATAGATAGATATATAGATAGATAGATAGATAGATAGATATATAGATAGATATGAACATAGATAGCTATGAACAAATACAGATATATGATTTGAAGAAATATAGATTTGAAGAAATATAGATTTGAAGAGATATAGATATATAGATAGATATGAACAAAAATATATAGATAGATAGATAGATAGATAGATAGCTAGATAGATAGATAGATAGATAGATAGATAGATAGATAGATATGAACATAGATAGCTATGAACAAATACAGATATATGATTTGAAGAAATATAGATTTGAAGAAATATAGATTTGAAGAGATATAGATATATAGATAGATATGAACAAAAATATACAGATAGATAGATAGATAGATAGATAGATAGATAGATAGATAGATAGATAGATAGATAGATAGATAGATATGAACGCGAACGTGATAGATATGAATATGAACGTGAACGTGAATTTTGAAAAATAAAATGTGTGGAATTTATACAGACGAAGGTGCACTGAAAATGCTATGATTTGTTATTTCCCGTACGAATACAATACGACCGGGTGATCTAAATATATATTCCCTTTCATGCTACATATGTGGAATATCTAATCCAAGATGAACTTAGATTAATTCTGTTAAAATTTCATTTCTATGGCGAGACACGCAGTAGTAAAACGCTTAACATGAATTGCATTTTGATTCGCAAATGTAGATTTTGCGAATTTCTTTTCACGATGATGCCGGATTACCATGAAAAGTGACTGTGTGTGCGCATGTGCGTATATGCGCATGTGCGTATATGCGCATGTGCGTATATGTGCATGTGCGTATATGCGCATGCGTGTGTGAGTGTGTCAGTGAGTGCGTGTTTCTGCTAGTTGTAATATAGACAAAGACAATTCTATTTACGGGAGGAGAGCTAAAAAGTTAAAATATCAAAAACAAAACAACAATAGAACAAAAGCAAAATATGGCATCGATAAAAATTTAAAACGATGAAAATCATTTTAAAAACAAACAGAAAATGTAGATATTATAAACCACGGCATCTCATATTTCCTCCTACCGCTTCAATCTTCCTCCTCAAATTTTATCGGAGCATGACAATTCTATTTTGAAAATCATGCATCGATAAGCTTGCCTGAGGTAATGTTTAGCACATTTTATCAATTTCCGTATGCTGTTTTTCTTCAA
>OZ010579.1:55523045-55538045 GCA_963932145.1 Acanthosepion lycidas | reverse complement strand
ATTATTATTCCGCTACCATTCGTGTTGAAATTATTTGTCATTATTTTGAAATTAGTTCCATTTTTATTTTTGGCGTAAAATATTTCCTTTGTTATTCGTCTTGATTAGAACGATGAAATTACGAAAAAATAATACATATCACGTATGACAAACATTAATTTTTATTTAACTGGAAAATTTTATAAATACGGAACGTCATATAGAATTTTTGTTTCTTATATTATTCATCTCCAGGTGAATTTTGAGAATCTACTTTTATTTTCATGCGATTTAAAATTGCTTCATTTACTCTATTCCACCACAGATATAACTACAGCGTTTTTTTTTTTATTTGCATTTGCAATTAATTATTATATCGAGAGATTTTTATCATCAACTCTTGGTTATAAGGATGCGAAGAGTTTGGTAATATAATTAACGTATTTTTCTTTTATTTTGTTTATCATCAAAATAAGTATATAATGACTTTGTAATTTCGGAACTTCAACAAATATCGATAAAAGGTGGATCATTAATTAAGCAACCAGACACAATTAACACATCGATCTGAATTTTTTTCTCTAAGTGAACGAAGATGAAATGTTGGGTGACGTTTTGTTAATGATTTCACCCAAAGCAAAACAACAAAGACACCACGACTCAAGTGCTTACTGAGTTTGAAAGAATATCAGAAAAAGAAGAACAATAAGGAGCATTATAATTAAGAAGGCAGAAGATAACGATTGACGTTGCATTTAAATTTTTGAAGATCAAACTTGATTAACAAGCAAGAAGTTGGAAGAGATTTCTATGAGAGAAAAAAACTGTTAGCGTAAATCTTTAAATTACATGTAGAAGTTTCAACTGTAAAAAGATGGGATCTTACCGTTGACCTCTTAACGCGCTTAAATTCGTAGAATCTAGGACCTTAGAGGAAAGTTCATCAGAACAATTAACATGTAAATATCCAAAGAACAGGCACAAGGAATCTAAAGCCCATTCCAAAAATCACGCACCAATTGGCAGAAAACGTCCATTTGTGAAATAATAACCAGGGAAAATTTGCATAACATCATCTTCCATAATTCGACCAATAAAATTTCTTAATAATATATCGTCACATACAGAAATATTATTCTATTTGATAAATGAATATAAAATATACGAGGTTATCAATGGTAAAGCGATTTTGGAACAGCTTGTATCATACGACGAAAGGAAAGTGATTGAAGTCGAGATAGCAAGTCAGGGCTAATGGCTTTGAAGATTCTTCTTTGGATTTTATATTAAAAAGAACAGTGTCTGCATGAAGTGACATATAGATGACCATGGGAAACACGCCCAGATGTCAGACCTGAGGCCAGCATTCTAGAGCGATTGTCATTATTCCTTGTTGAAATACATGACAAAGAGAAGACTCATTTGGACTTGTAACCACATGATTTCAAATGTAAATATTGATCTACCTATGTGGCCTTCATGGAATAAAATCACTGAAGAACCATAGAATCCATTACAGACTATAGGGTCACCGCTCTCTACACGCTAGTCGTTTCTGCTGTGATTTACGGAGCAAGTGAATTTGACAGAATATTTTGCTAATCCCATTAACCAGTTTTGAATTCTTGTCCTCATCTTAGAATGCTCGTCAACTATAGCTGCTCTATGATATATAACCCGTGTATGGTAGGGGATGAGATGTATTATTATCTTTCCCAAGAGTATTTGCGAGAAATTGAATGCAACGAAGAGTTGAATTAAAACTCGGATCGTTAGTTATTCTCTTCGGGACGCTAACCATTGCGCAAACTGCACATCCATTCTATATTTTGCGTAGATCCTGCATTTTGGGTTTGTTCCATACGAGATTATGTGGTGACAGTAATAGAATCTAGTTGCAATGCTTTCGACCCGAGCGGCAATAATTAGGCCTTCTGTCTCAGCCTTCAGCTCGATAAGCCTCAGCAACT
This sequence comes from Acanthosepion lycidas, assembly GCA_963932145.1. Classification (NCBI taxonomy): domain Eukaryota; kingdom Metazoa; phylum Mollusca; class Cephalopoda; order Sepiida; family Sepiidae; genus Acanthosepion; species Acanthosepion lycidas. Next base: position 55,536,096 of record OZ010579.1, on the reverse strand, counting down.
GATATGTTTTCTTTTGACCCACATCTGCTTCTTTCTTTCTTTTTAGATATTTACCGATGCAACGCCTTGTCCTGCTAGGTTTTTTTTTTGTAATTTCATATGGCCAAGTTTTTTGCTTTCTGTTTTACTCGTTTGGGTGTAGATGGTATTCGCGTCGTTTTTTGTCGGTAGAGTTTCAGGTATATTAACCTGTTCTTGAACAGTGAAGCTTCTTTCTTGAGCGAGTGGATTTGATGTTTTACTATTTGTAGGATAGGGTCATTGTTTTTGTAAGGTAGACTTCCAATCCAATAGTTGTAGTTTTTAGAGTTCAAGTTGCATTAGACCTCAGCCTTCCAGTGTCCATTATACATACAGTCTATCAGCATTTGATTTACAGTGTTGCATCCTCAATTTTATTATTATTATTATTGAATATATGATAAAATCCTCGGGAATTCTCTCTGGTCCGAATTAAAGTAGTAATTTAGTTCTGATAAAGGCACTCTTATAGTGAATGTATACCCCTTTGAGTCTGATGCAATATACATTCTGTTCATCATCGTCACGAGGGGAGTAACGTTCTGAATATAATATCTTTTAAACCAATAAAATCCCCTTGTTGTATGAGGTAATAATGGTGTAAAGAGAAATAAATATTTTTGATATACACCTTTATTTTGTCCTGGACCAAAGTTAAACTTTTCCAATAAATAAATAAAACAATTGCTTTCCCGACATTTTGTTTTCCGTCTCAGCCAAACCTTCAAAGCTTTCTTTGACTAAGTCAAACGAAACAGTTCGGCCCGCCCAGATATCCATTGTGAAGTGTTGCATGGACGTGATCAAATAAACGATCGTGTGATATTTTGCCATAGGTTAACTTTAAAGGTACCGAGGACAATGTCACTCAACATACATCCATAAGCAACTTTCCGTTGCAAAGCCTAGCATCGTATTATATTTCATAACGCCTATTCAGAACAGCTTTATTAATCTTCAATTATATATAAAATATTAATATGAAGCTCTTATTTTTATAACTAAAAAAAAAAGCAATTAGGCACCTAAATAAATGATTATATCTTTTACTTATATTTCTATTTCCTTCATCAGAAAAAAGAAGCCCAACTCACTAAAGAACTTTTAATAATAATTGAACAGTGACAGAAATATCAGTCAGTATAAATATTTTATACTAACGACTGCTGGTTCCGTCGACTTTCATAATTTGCGAACTTATTTCGAGTTTTATTTTCTCGGGGCGTTTTTTTCCGTCACGCGATGACACAGTGTTGTTAGAACACACAGAAAGGAAACTCTTAGAAGATAGTGAAAGAAAGCGAGAAGAAAGGACTAAACGTCAATTGCAATGAGACTGAATGCATGATTGTTAGCAAAGGGGACATGGATATTACAAATTGGAGATACCAGAATAAATTAATTACAACAATAAAAATATGTGGGAAGCGTTTTTAAAGAGAACGGAAAATACATCATCCTATATTGCAGTAGATGCTCCAGCGTTGGCCAGACTTGCTCAAAGTAAGATCCACATAGGTTAAATTTCAAATGTTTGAGAGTCGCAAGACATGAACAAAATGTACGTATACGATTTTTGTTACATATATTATTGTTGTAACCTAGGGAATTTCACTGAATTGAATAATCAGACGAAGGTTGGTAATGAAACATAATACTGAGGACAAGAAGAACTCATATCAGATTCGCCAGCGGCGCGTAGAATAAGTAGTCAATTGCTAGAAGTGAGTCAAGTGATTTCTACAATGAATCTCCAGCTGCATGATATCTACCAACCGCCTCACGCTGTCAGATGTGGCACAAGGCCGAATTTAATGTGGTTTATCGGAGCCATAAACGCGGCCAAAAATTCCCCGTATAAAACAGGATCTAGTAACTGTTTCCCAAAACAAGACTCTCCCCTTCGACATAGCCTCGTCTGGGGATCCTCTCTGCCCGGATGCACAGAGATTTTGACCAGCATATTTGGAGACGAATCTCCAACTACAGGATATCTACCAACCGCCCACGCGATCAGATGTGGCACAGGGAACGAATTTAATATACGGAATACGAGCCCGTAGGCTCGGGCAAAAATTCCCTATAAACCCCGTATAAAAGGGAGTCGAATACCTATTTCCAGAGACGAGACTCTGACCTTCGACATAGCTTCATCTGCGGATACTCACTGTCCGGAGACAGAGAATTTGACTAGCACATTAACACTGCAGGATATCTACCAACCACCCCACGCGGTCAGATGTGGCACAAGGCCTAATTTAATGTGGTAAATCCTATCCCGTTAGCTCCGTTCACCGTAGATCCCGTATAAAACGGGGTCGCGTAGCTGTTTCCCAAGACGAGACTCTGCCCTTCGACATAACCTAGTCTGGGGATCCTCTCTGCCTCCAGGGAGAGAGTTTTTATCAGCACAGCTGGAGAAGAAACTTCAACTGAAGTTTATTTATCTTACCTCCCCGTGAGGCAGGATGTGGCACAAGGTCGTTTTTAACGCGGGTTTAAATTCGAGCCCGTGGGCTCGGGCAAAAATTTCCCGTAGATCCTGTAAAAACGGCGTCTACCACCCCAGACGAGACTCTGCCTTTCAGCATAGCCTCGTCTGGGTCTCTCTCTGACCGAAGGCAGAGAGTTCGACTAGCTTAGCTGGAGACGAATCTCCGACTGAAAATTATTTGCCAACCGCCCCACGCGGTCAGATGTGGCAGAAGGCCGAATTTACCGTGGGGTATCCGAGCCCGTAGGCTCGTGCAAAATTCTCCGTAGATCCCGTAAAAAACGGGGTCGGGTAGCTGTCTACCAGCCGAGACGATACTCTGCCCTTCGGCATAGACTCGACTGGGTCTCTCTCTAACCGAAGGCAGAGAGTTCGACTATCACAACTGGAGACGAATCTCCGACTGAAGACCTACATAGAGTATTTACTACTTTATTTATGTGAATGGGGACATACCCATTATCGTACGTAGGTTTTCTACAGCAATTAAATTTTAATCCAATGCGTTTCAAGTCATACCCAGTAAATAACTATAAAACTTGAATTATTTTATTTACCTTTTATATTAATTATGATGAAAAAAACAACCAACATATTTCTACGAGCAACATATACAATGTCAAAGAGCCCCATATCTCAATTCCTACGCTATGAATAATTATAAAGCATAACAATTTTCTAATTTAAGTTTTATAACAACAGTAATGAAAAAAGAGCTTATTGGCACGAACTGCATTTTAATAGTTAAAAAGACGCACCTGGCTTGCGAGCAGCGATTTATTCACTCTTGTGCTAAACATGTCCTCAGAAATGAAGAAGAGACTTGAAGCAATAGGAACAAGGTTCTAAAAAAGATGCTGAGAATTCCATGGACTGAACATATGAGTAACGACGATGTTTTAGAGAAAATGGAAAAAAAATGAACACTTATATTTATCATCAAAAAGAGAAATTTCTAGGGAACCTAATGAGGAAAGACGGTTTGGAAAATTGAACACTCACAGGATATATTGAAGACTGGAGAAACAGAATAATACAGTGTATGACCTACCCAAGAGGCTTGTGCAAATGGATGACAGAACAAGGTTTAGAAGAAATAGAAAAAGTCAATATTTACTAACAGCTACACGGGACAGGAAATTGTGGAGAACCATGATCGCACACGTCATGAAGGGACACAGCACATAGAAGATGAAGTACATCATGAACATCCTCATCAGAATTGCTCCATTTTTATTTTTCCAAGATAATTGTCTTTTCTATTATTTTACTTTGTCAATGAATTGCTTGGACTGCTGTCCCCATGTTTATTGTCATATTCACGACGTTTCGATCGTTGTACCCTCCGAACTTCTTCAGCTGATTGGAATTTTGAACTGACCATTTTATTTCGTCCGCCGAGGTATATTTTTCTAGTTTCATGTGTCATGCCTCTTCCAGATGTCTATCTTACCTCTCTTTTAATTCAACTCTCCAAGTTTTGTTCACCACTGCAGTAGCCAGGTATTGAACACACAACTCTTTTTGTCAAGTCACTGAATCCAGGCTTCTAGCCACTGAACTATGTGTCTTTGATAGAGTAAAGATGATAGCCACAGTCAGAACAATGTAAATAATCTAAATAGTACGAATTTTAATTAGAAATTCGTAAAAATTCCGTGGTCATAACTAAAAGGTCTTAGTCTTGAAAAATGTATATATTTTCCAGACGGAAGTATAAAGTTTAAAATAAAGCGGAAATTATATAAAAGTTCTCCCCAAAAGTACGTGTTATTTTTTTCTTTTATCATTTTGTCCCAAACAAGACAATAAAGCCATTTAAACGCAAGGGGCTAACTGAGTCTGAGAAAAATAAAACAGAGAGAAAAAAAAACAATAAAAGAGTAATTACGAAGTCAGACGATAACGATTGATACTGCATTTTAAGTTTTGAATACCAAACATGACTGGAAAAGAAGCCGGAAAGGATTTCCACAAGAGAGAAGTGGGTGAGAATAAACTTTTAGCATAGAACAGAATATAATCATGACACAACCAAATATATTGAGCTGAGAATAGAAATTTCTTGTGCTAATTAATATGGGTCGTATTAATATGTGCAAGAATAATTTCTGTATGATAAAATCAATTAAAAGTATATTATATATGTGGAGAGTTCAGACAACTTGTAAAAGATATTTATAAACAATGCGCATCGCCTTCCTTATGTAGTGATTTCAGGTCAGAATGAAAAATATTTGTGTTCTTTAATATATATATATATATATATATATATATATATATATATATATATATATATATATATATACTGACCTGAATAGGCCTAACGAGAGGGAAAGGAGTTTTGAATAATAATCTTTTTCTACCATCCTCATTTGTCGTTGTTGGGATTCTCTATCATACTAACCCGCATATATATATATATATATACATATATATATATATATATATATATATATATATATATATATATATATATATATATATATATATATAGGTTAAGGTTAAAGAAAAAATCTGCTGACGATTATATTTTTGAAAAGCCATGAAATTCTGAGTGCACATTTAAATATTTGAATTATTTTATTCCCGTTCGTTTAACGATAGCCTCATTATATTATTACACACACACGCACACACGCACACACACGCATATATATATATATATATATATATATATATATATATATATATATATATATATATATATATATATATATATATATATATATATGTGTGTGTGCAATGAGATTACGGTGCTCAGAATAAATGAAAGACCCTTGATTCAAATCGGCGGGAAACATTCAGAATATGTCGGCGCCCGACTGCGGTGACGTCTGGAAATATAATTCCTGCCGCCAACCAGACGATGGAATGTTCTACTCATTAGGACTGGAAAAAGAGTTCACACAAATGGCTGTTAATCGGTATAATTCTTCAGTGAAGTTGAAATATATGAAAGTCTCTCTCTCTCTCACTCTCTCTCTCTCACTCTCTCTCTCTATATATACATATATATATATATATATATATATATATATATGATGTTTTTTTTACTTTTCTTTAGACAAATAAGTTGTTTGGAAATTTTGCAGTATTTGTACCAATAGATGTATTGAGTAAGTTCCAGATATTTGAAGAAATAAAGTAATGGCGACAGATTGACTAATCATTTATATTTTTATTTGAACTGAATATCCAATTATAAGCATTTATTCATGCACACACACATACATACACGCATACACACACAGACACACACATACATATATATATATATATATATATATATATATATATATATATATATATATATATATATTAGTTTGGTTCAAAAATAATGTTTTTGACATTAAAAAATACGTCAAAAACCGACATTATTTTTGCACCAACCTTATATATATATATATATATATATATATATAATATATATATATATATATATATATATATATATATATATATATATATGAACAAACAAACTATAGCCTAGAGGCAGGATCTATGATTGATGTCGGGGTTCGATCGTCGCTTGAAACAATCGGAGGTCTAGCCACACTGAAGTGCTGTGTGACAGCGAAACAGTCTGTCTGTGGATGACATATATATATATATATATATATATATATGTGTGTGTGTGTGTGTGCGCGCGCGGCCGCGCGTCTGTGTATGTGATATATCGATACTGATGTTTATTCTATGTTATTTTTGTGGCAATTAGTACAGGCAATCGAGTAAACTCCTCCTTCAACTGTTAGCTAATTCTATCACATTTGCAATCGATAAGAATCTATCCAAACACAACATAAATGTTGTTAGTACTACATCCAAATCTATAAAAGACTTAGTTAATACTAAACAAACAATAAGCCAATTGTCGGACAGCAATCTCTTGGTTTTCCTGCTTGTGTGGCATGGTGCCGAATCCTGCTGACAGAACTAAGATCTCCCAGCGGCCTTTTCTTGAACCAGAGTAGCACTACCTTCTCAATGCATTTGATGTAGACCTCCGTGTTTAGCCTGAGGTAGTGTCGGAAGATGAATTGAGCCATAACGTCACCATCACTAATCATTATTCCAAAAACCTTCGTAATCACCATTAGATTCATCCAACTCTTTCTGAATCTTCTGCACTATTCTCGGATTGACATACCCTGAAATGTTCCTATTGGAGCTTCCGGCGCGAATGCCAAGCAGTTCAACATGCTGTTTCCAAATTTCTTGTGTAGGGAATTGCGTCATGACGCGCATTTTTTTTCAACTGATCCCGCTATACTGTGCAGTTAACAAAATCAAAAACAAGCAAATCGCAAACACGAGATTACAAATATAAAACAGCGACAATTTACTGACCGCTCACTTTATATGTCTTTTAAATAGGAAGTAGTTACAAATGAACCATGCAATATTCACATTATGCGGACCATTGTCCCCATCTTTGTCGCCATATTTGTCACAACGTTTCGGCCGTTGTACGCTCCGGCCTTCTTCAGGTGGTTGGAATTTCGAACTGAACCCTTTATTTCGATCCCTGGGGTAGACTGTTCTACTTCCACGTGCCATGTTTGATGGATGTCAGTTATCAGTTATCTCCTGCTAATTTTCCCTCTGAAAGTTCTCCACTGCCTTAACCGGGTATTGAACTCACACTCTTTGGGTTTTGTCACTGGATCTAACCAACACCTTTATCCACTGTGCCATGTGTCCTTGAGACACAAACATGGCACGTGGAACTAGAACAGTCTACCCCAGGGATCGAAATAAAGGGTTCAGTTCGAAATTCCAACCACCTGAAGAAGGCCGGAGCGTACAACGGCCGAAACGTTGTGACAAATATTGCGACAAAGATGAGGACAATGGTCCGCATAATGTAAATACTGTACATAATACCTCATCTCAGAAATATAGACGAACCCTGCAAGTACAAAAAGAGAGAAAAATGATATTCTCATCGTCATTGCTGACAAAAACGATACTGTTAAAGGTGTATAGTTAATATAGGAGAGTGTCATATAGGAAGAAAATGAGTAACTGCCGACACTGATGTTCGAGTGTGACATTGTAGACTTACGAATATATATTTTTTCCGCCAGGTGTATAAATAGCGGTGTCAGGCTACTGACTGCAGTCATTATCGGGTGATTGTTAAGTGGAAATATCCAGTCGAATTATTGTGAACTACTGTGCGTCAATGATTTGGGTTTTGATTTAGGATTTACCGGACGTTAAGCCGAGCCGCGCTGCTAACAATTTATTTACTGACATAGTTAATTATCTTTGGCTGATTTTTACTTCTTTGTTCTTGTTTATTATTTATTTGCGCTTGTAATTGAATACTGTTTTATCTGAACATTGAAGTCTTCAGTTATACTTAATTATTAACGGCCACTGTACGTCACAAAAATGAGTAACTTGTATAGTGAAATTGTCTTTTCAAAACAGAAGCAAATGATGCTAAAAAAAGAAAACATTTCCTTATAAATGAATATGTGTTAAGCGACACCTTCGGACAAGATATATTTTGAAAGGAAGCGATCTTTATTGGTGAATTTCATTTACCGCACACATGCCGGTCAAGATGCGCAAGCGTACGGAGACAGACTTGCACAGGTACAAGCACATAAACATCGTGTATATAAATGTGTATATGTGTGTTTACTGTTATCCTTTTCGTGTTGATTCCGCCTCTGGTCTGATAAACAATAGAATGGATTGGAATAGTATCATTAAATAATTTTTCCTCAAGAAATAAAATATGGCGCACGTCCTTTGGATATACACTAAAAGAAAGAAAATAAATGTTCGATAATGCTATGATTACTAAGAATATGTTTTGAAAATATCTCAGAATCTCTGCACCTGTATATTTGTCTTTTTATTTCTTTTTCCGTGTGTGCATTCTTCTTGTGTGTGTATGTGTGAGTGTCCGTGTGTTTGCAGTAGTCATCTATTTAGGGTTATTTGTGCAAGTAAGCCCTTCAGGTAATATGAATAAAAGTGATGAATTCGCCGATATCTTTAGACACTTTTGTCGTCTCGACTTACGTGTGTGCTTCTTAAGGCTGAAGAACATAGACTCCTTGAAAGTTTTGCGAACGTTCTTCGGATATTGATATCTTGCCAAGTCTATTCCAGTAGTTACAAGAGGCTGCTCAAGACGCCTATTTTGCTTATTGACCCGACTGAGGAATATATCTTCGAGCAGCGAGCGATTGTTATTCGTTCATTTCGTCTTGATCATTTACGCGCTCACTCTCACACTCTCTAACCCACTCTCTATTTTCCCTGTATTTTATCGTTCTATGCAATATTCGGGAAGTGTTTTAACGGAAGACAATGTGACACCGAAATCCGAAGGCGCGTTGACATAACAAATAATCCCTTCCAAACCCTATTTCAAACGGTAAATTATAATGTAATTAGAGATTATCGAATTACAGAGTAGTCTCTCCTTATTTATTTATTTATTACTTGCAATTTCGTTTTGACGACCGATATATATATATATATATATATATATATATATATATATATATATATATAAAGAGAGAGAGAGAGAGAGAGAGAGAGAGAGAGAGCTGGCCACTCGTATTCGAGGATACCCGTCTACTAGGACGGTTAGCCAATCCCTAATGCAGACACTAGCTGAGACGCATTTGTGTTATTCAACAACCACCTGTGTTTATAGTGCAACTAGGCTTAGTTACAGTTTCTGGGAAAGAGGGTGTTATCTAACATGATCAACAATTTGAACAAGGCCAGCACACTCACGCTCTCGGCCACAATGACTTTTAATTAGCACAACTTTTGAGGGCTATTCAAGTTTTCCATCTACCCATTTTCATTGACAACCCGTGGTATGGTTTTCAGGCGTTTTCTAAAGGTGCCCTTCAGTCAAGAAGTCTCCTTCCTGACAAATCGACAACAGTTGGATTCGAACCCAGGTCTCAGAATGCGAACGTCTAACCAATCGGCCACACACACATGCATACATGCATGCATATATACACACATAAACACACACACATAGATACATACCTATATATATATATATATATATATATATATATATATATATATATATATATATATATATATATATATATATATATATATATATATATATATATTTCGATACAACGCATAAAATAACGATAGAATAAATATTCGGTGTCAGATACCAGTGTTTTCTCTTATAATATTTCATGTCATTCTTTTAAAAGAGAATTTGTCATTAAATGTTTTTAACGTAAACGTTTAAGTGAAAATTCATAAAACATAAATAAAAACATAAGGAAATTGTATAATTTTAGAATTAAATCTCAAAGTTAGAAAAAACTGATTGCTAAGACTGTTTTAAATATCAGAACAAGATACGTGTCCATGTTTATTTTACATTTGGAAATCTTGCTACGATCGTAAAGAGATGTCTTCACACCTACAGGAATCGCAGATAAAAGCACTCAGCCAAAAACACATTTTTAATTAATATGCTATGGGTAATGGGAATATTTGACGTTTCTTAAAGGAAACATTCGGCAATCATTGATCGAATATCCAATGATGCTTTTCGGTGAAGTAAAATCTTTCGGATAAAAGATATTTTTCAGGAAAATATATATATTTGTACATATGAATATATTAGGTGTAACAGCAAAATTGTCCAAATCGTGTAACATGAGAATTGTCCATCCCACATAATAACGTTCAAAATCTAAAATCACTAAGCTAATTGAGTTTCTTTTTTCTAGATTTTCATATAAGACGGTTACTCATCTTGACACCATTTTTCGTACAAATCACTGAAAAATGTTTCAGTTATTCATCTAAAAAAAAAAAAAAAATTTTAAATCGTTTGGTGTCAGACCCACTGTCTTCCTAATTGAGCAATTTTGAAAGGAAAAATATCATCCAGGACATCAGTAATGGTACCAACATTCATACTCTGGTTTCCATCTTGAATATCTCGTCAAGAACCATCAAGAGAACGCTGAGTAAGTTTAAAAACGCGGGAACATTAGGGAGGAAAACTGGATCAGGAGGTCACAACAGGAAGAAGGATCATAATTTCAATTTAGATCTAAAGAGATAAATTTGCAGAGATCAAAGTCAATTCATAAGACGTTTGACAAGTGAGAGAGGATTTCCGGCTATGACAGTTCAAGGATGAGCGAAATAAGACTTGGAAATGAAATCACACGTGAAACCTGTGAGGCAACTTGTTACTCCAGCGTAGAAAGTTAGAAGGTTATCTAGAATGAATTGGAAAGTGATCATGGAATTATATATATATATATATATATATATATATATATATATATATATATATATATATTTGAACTTTATTTCAATACTTCATGAGCTTAATGATTAATTAATGATGAACATGTCAAATTAGTTTATAATGCATTTCATCACTATTCTTCTGTTAAGCTTGGATTATATATTCTCATTGTCCAACAGTTTTATAAAATATCAGAGAATTCCAGTAAGATATCTTTCGTCATTTCTAAGATACAACTAATCTAATCTTAATCTAATAATTCGACAATGTTGCTGTAAAGCCGGTATATATATATATATATATATATATATATATATATATATATATATATATATATATATATATATATATATATATATATATATATATATATATATATATATATATATATATATATATTAAGGTGTGCTATAATTACTTTATGAAGGGCTTAATATTAGAGAAGGAGCGTATGTAAATATAAATATGAAAGTGAACATTGAGCACTCAGAAGCGACAGGCTGTTTCATGCAATCGTCAGGCCGAGAGTGTTGTATTTTTCCTCGCCTTTTTATATATATGGGTCTATAATATCCAATCTTCGCGGCCTGACGATTGCGTCTAGCATGAAACAGCCTGTTAGTTTTGACATTAATGTTCACTTCAATATATATATAAGTGTGTGTGTGTGCGTGTGCACTTATAAACGCAGAGGAACAAACACATGCCGTCACACACAGAAATAGGCTTTGGAATAAAATAGGATGTGAGCTTATAGATAATGTAGGCCGAACTACCAAAAGAGGGAACGTTTGCTCAATTGCAGTGATACTCTCCGCATAGTATCGGTAATACTGGTATATTCTATTTTGTTTTCTTTCTCTGATCTTTTACTTCATTAATTGATAAAAAGAAATTGTTTGTGCAGTTGCATATTATATCGTTTTATTTGTTTGACTAAATTTGCGTAAACCTTTGTGCCATCAGCCTCTTGTGTCATCAGCCTCCCTCTTGTATTATCAGACTTGATACCAAGTTGAGAACTGATGTGCTCACGAAGACCCTTATTGAACAGTATAGATCCGAAGATACAGTGCTGGGAAACACTTGCATTAATGAAAACATATCTAGAAAAGAAACCATTCAGGACAACTTTCATTTCGCGATTTGATAAAAAAAAGTCTGACTAATTTTTAAAAAATTAATCCAGAAAAACCATAACTTGTAAAGAAGACCGTTTTATCAAACACAGTCAAATGCTCGAGTTTTACTATTCTTATCTAAATGTTGATACACTCTTTCAGTAATAATCTTTAGGACACCAACAGTTAACTGATAAAAAATATTTTATGTAGCTGCATACTAAGTAGTTTTATTTGTTTAATTATTTACATATTTTTCTCACAAACGAACAGAATATTTTATTGAAATAAATAGAAAATATGTGAAAGTCAACAGTATAATTGCTTTAAAATATCAGAAAAAAGACAACGTTAATTTGGTTAAACCCAACGAAGTTAATTCGAAGAAATACAAAGAAGGGAACATAAATCAACCTCAAACGAAAATAAACGTCTCTCTATATATATATGTATTCAAAACATGATGAAATGAACAATGATATTATTCTGTGTATGTATGCTTTTTCTGTCACTATTAAGATGAGGAAAATATATCTTTGCGTATATTAGTGCACTCTCGTTAATGTGCCTACGTATTTACAAAGAACTATACAACCTGCGGTATATATATATATATATATATATATATATATATATATATATATATATATATATATATATATATATATATATAGGTGAGTCAAAAAGTAATGGATTTTTTGTCGTAGGACGCGCATTTTTGAATGATATTATTTGAAATTTGGTACGGATGTATTGAGACAGACACAGCTGATCTTTAATGATCTCGTTTTTCCTTAGATATATAAATAACTAGGCTGATATTTAAAAATGGCTGGCCCGTCAGAACGCCATCAGAAGGAAAGAGAATTAAGGGCTTTTTTACCGAAGGAGAAATAATAACGACCATACTGTACAATTTTCCGTTCATTAATAAAGCTTCCTACTATAGCAATTTGGGGAGATGAGGCCACCGTCTGAATGAGAATTCAACTAATCAAGAACAATTGAGAAATTCAAGCTCAGCTGACAAGCTTCGTACTGGTCGCCCGTCAACGTATGTCAACCCTGCCAACAAAGAAAACAGATTCTTTAATCTGTGCTAAGAGTTACATAAACATTGATTATCTGGAA
>OZ010579.1:55473045-55520545 GCA_963932145.1 Acanthosepion lycidas | reverse complement strand
AATGTTTTTTTTTTCCAAAATTACTGAAAAAGGTAAGTAAATTATTTATTTATTAATGATTATGTATATGTATCTATGGGTGTGTTTGTGTGTGTTTTCCCATGTGTGTGTGTGTGTCCGTCCGTGCGACCGTGCTTATGTACGTGTGTGCGTGTGTTTTAGCGAATTAGGGTCGAAGATATATACGTGAATTTACCGTCGGATGGGATCATAACGATGCTCATGTTAGAGAGGTATTTGAGGTGAAGTTGGCAGCTTGTAATTCCACATAAAAATCACTGGCGTGGACATGAAGTAACGAGTTTCCCACTGGGCAGACTCGAAGCTCGGGCACCGCGTGCACCTGTGGAGCGATTAATGGGAATATGAATGGAAAAGTCACATTTGCTTCATTAGGTCAGTTTAGGGACAAACTGGCGACGTTAAAGGCAGTATTATAGCCATAAAGTTTACACCAGGATGAAGGCATAGATTTAAAAATGGAAGATGATTCAATGGAAAGAAAGAAAAGCTTTTTAAGAGCAGATGAATTGTATTAGCCAGAAAAGTAGAAAATAGAAAAAGGTAAAGAAAGAATGAAAGAATAAAGAAAAGAATTAGAGAAGGAACTACAGACGAATAGAGGGATTGTATTTGAGACAAGAGTTGAACTGAGTATGAAAAAGAAAAGATAAAAGAGATAGAAAAATAGTAAGTGATTAAAAATTTTAGTTTACTATTAATAAAATGAGATTAGAAACAGAATGAATGATCGATTAATTTAATTGAGAATATAAAAAGTGTCTCTCGAACTGCTCATGAAGGAAATTATAAAGAAGGAAAAGAACAAAAAGAAAAAAAAATGTAAGAAAAGGAAAAAGAAAGGAAGATAAACATAGCTTATGCGCGAATATAAAGCAAAGATAAAAATATGTAGAGTCAAACTAAAACAAAAAAACATGTACTATACTTAGGTACTTCGATGAAATCGCTAAAAAAGAGCATAGCATGAGGAAAAAGACGCCAAACTTGATGAAAACAAAATTTTTATCGTCAAAATGTTTATGTTATTATTTAGAGGAAAGACCAAAGTACTTTTAATTATTTTTAATAAGTTTTTCCTTCTTTTTAGAACATTCTAACTTTTAATTAAACAAAACGTTGTTTCTCTTTTTATCAATGGAACTACTAAATAACATAAAAATATAACACGTTTTTTTTTTGTATGACATACATTAATTTGGAAAATCTTGTCAAAATAAAATAATTTTCAGATGTTAATGAATCGTTCAGAAACTATTCACAACTGATGGAAATTATTATAAATATGATGTTCTTTTCAAGACTCTTAGGAAAGTAAATCATTTTTTTTTTAAATCAGACCACCTCTCCTTGAAAAATCAGCTCTGAATTGTAACATACAAAACTCAACAAAACAAAGATATTATTTAATTTGAAATGCTTTTAGTTGTTTTTTTTATGAATATGGATAATATTGTCTGAAAGCAAAAAAAAAACTTTTTCGAGGAAAAATTAATTTTTAAAAGAATTAATTGTTATTTCTTAAATTATTTTATTATTTTTGCATTAAAGTTGTTAAATATTCTAAAACTTGTGAAAATGGTGTACAGTTAAGTGAATGGTGTTATCAAGTAGATCTATCTTTACAGATTACAAATTATAAAGCTTATTATAATCAATTTTGCATGGATTTTTTTGTCCATAAAACGGCTATAATTCAAATGTACGAAAGACCGTACCTGAAAACAATAAAACGTCACGTTATTTGAGGTAAGTTCTCCTTTGTTACGGCCTTTATTTATGCGAACTGTTCATGCAAAACACGTGTCGAGAAGTTAATTTGATTTTTCAATTTCAACTGACAATGGTACATACAAGTATTATGTAGCTATCTTATGAAAATTATATGATCTTTTTATATTATCTCCCTTATGATATCAAATTTAATAATAAAATGAATGGGAATACAAATAACACAATAAAATATAATAAACGTACATAAAATTATAGTATTTTATGTCCTCTTCTGATAAAATTTCATAAGAAAGGTACCTATATATTAATTAGATAAATTTCCTATGAAAATTTATCTTACTCACTCAGCAGTCTTTTTTAAAAAAATTGATAATATATTTTCCATAAAGCATCGTAAATGTAAACGTGAAAAAAAAATAGAACGCTGAAAGTTTTCCTTAAAAATAACGAGGTAAATAACTGTTCACTTAACTCTAAATAATTATGTCACTTCTGTCCTTCTGTACTATAACTTTCCTTCGCGAAAGCATTCAATACGTGATGAAATCATTATTTGTGAAGTGACACTAAATATTAAGACCTGTTTTGTTTTATTTTTAAACTACATTTTATTCGGTGCAGAAAGTAAGTAATGTTTGTTTCAAAATATTCCAAATAAACTTTATAATTTCTAATTTTCTTAAAATAAATTTTCGAAAATTATAATTGATTTTTAAAAGAATTTTAAACGAAGATTTTCATTTTTATTATAAAATGAAAATAACGGTTGATATGATCGATTTTCTGTCAATTTTGCTGATTAAAAACAAAGAAAATATTTTAACGAAAATTTCGGACGTGCTAAGAATGATTATAAAATGTAAAAGATACCCCAAAAATACTTTGATCTTTCCTCTTGATTTCATAAATATTTAGACAGTGAAAAATTATTTTCATCATGCTATGCACTTTTTTAGAAAATTTTGTCGAGGTATCTAACTATATATTCTTTTTTTAATATTTTTGTAGGAATATAATTTAAAACAAAATATTATAAAGAGGGACAGAAAGAAGCGAAAATCGTTGCTAATTAAGATAAGTTTGAAAAAGAAATAAAGAAAAAAAGAAAGGAAGGATGGAGAAAGAGAAAGAAAGAAAGAAAGAATGAAAGAGAGGAAAAAGAAATAAATATCAAGAAATAATAAAGAAAAATAATAAGAGGGCAGAAAGGAAAAAGAAAAAAGAAAGATAAAACGAAAGAAATAAGACATAAAGAAATAAAAAAGAAAACTAACCAAAAATTCATGCAAGACAATTTTATGTGTCATATGTAATTTGCATGGCTAATTTAGAAAGTATCGGGTGAAAAACCAGGGAGTTATGGACAAAAAACAGGCTTTTTAACAGTTTTTCCTGGTTTTTCGTTATACGCAGGAAGCGAGCCGGGTGAAAACACCACTGTCTTATTTATTGCATGATGGTGAACTTTTTGCGACATGTTTGAAGAAAATCGTATAAAAAAATGAGGAAGTTATTCAAGTTTTCATTTTTTATGCGTACGCAAAACACGATTTTTTCAGGTTTATTTTTTGCAATTTTTTTTGTGAAGCCAATATCGCAGGCAAACTATCAGTCTCTCTACATGAAAATTGAAGAATGAGCGATGTTTCGCTTTAAGTGCAAAGAATATCCGCTCATCCTTGTAAAGATTTTGTTCCTGTGTAACTTTGCCTTACTTTTTGCAAAAAGTCGTACCCACCTTCATCTTTATCGATTCTTCGACCAAATCCGGCGGGCCTGGAGATTGAATAGTATATCTTGACGTAAATTGCTAAATTTGAAATAAGGGTGTACACGTTCATCGAAATTGATCCAGAAATTTGGACATGCATAAACAGGACACACACACACACATCTTCTGTTTTATAAATACAGATAAAAAACAACAGAAACGAATTCACAATTAAAATCATAGGTCAGAATCATTTTTTAGCTTTATAATTATTAAGTAATCTATATATATATATATATATTAATTCTTCATCTCGTATATGCTTCGGCTGGATGATGACGGTCATATTTCACTCTCTACCAGCGACTTATTGACACAAAACTACATGGCCTCCCCCAATTAATAATGCCACCTGCGAACTCTGAAAGTTACCGGATATTCCCAAGACGTCATAGAAGGTTTTTGGTGAATATTCTTGAGTGCTCTAAGCAAAGATACATCTTGAGCTTCTCCTTGTAAGTATCTCAGATTTTGCCCGTTATGTCTTATATATTACTTTACAACAACAATAAAAAGATAATCAAGATGTTAATGCTGTTCTACCCTAAACTTGTTTAAATAACAATTTATTCTGTTATAAAGACTATAGTTTGTATATTTTGTAAGGCATATATCTTTTGGATTTATTTATGAACTAGATTATAAGCCACACTTCATAGCTCTTGCGAAAGGCAAATTGGGACTCCGGCCCAGAGCTAAAGGGTCCTCTCGTCCAGCTTAGAAAACAGCAATGATAATTTTGAAGAACTAACTTTGATTTCCTAATTTCACTCCATAGAAATGCGAAACGTCAATTCAACTCTGATTCGGGCTATAAGTCCAATTCCGACCAAAAGATTGATTTGGGCCTAAATTCCAATTTGGGCCAAAAATTAGGCCGAAGTTTTAAAAATCACAAACTCTGCGTCACGAAATCTCAGTTTAATCCTGATTCCTTGGCATTTTGAAGAAATAAAATTGATTTTTCTCAATTCTCAAAATTTTGGAAATATTTTAAACTGAAAAACAATATATTTTTTAAATTCACAATGCTTTTGCGTTACTTTAAACACAATATAAATTAAAAACTTTTAAAATCACCATTTCTTCAGTTATTTTAAAATTTGAATTTTTATCTGTTCTCTCCTCATCCAGACAAAATCCCAATGCTGAATGTTCAAGTACTAGATGAAGAGCATACCTTCAATCCCTGGATCATCCTGATTCAAAAAGGTATAATATGTCTATGTAGAGTTTGTGTGGGCTGAGTTAGATGGGGTTTAGACACTCGGACGGAAAGCCAAAATTTAACGTTTATTTATTTAGATAAAATATTTCATGTCGTTTATATTCTAAAGCCATATCTCCCTATAAATGTTATCCGTATTTTAATAAGTAAAAAAAAAGTATAACCCGATATATTTCTTCATGAATATACGCTGGAACTAGTAGCAGCATCTGCTGATTAATAATTACTGTTATATTGACAAACCGTTTAGCTGTCTAATATAATCACACATAATGTTTTGTACATTCATTTCCAAATTCTAATCATTCATAATTTAATAATATGAGAAAAGATCTTTTGTTCAGTCCTGCATCCTGGGAAGATGATCTTAAACATATTCACATGGACATTTTCCGTAGACTCAATTTCAATTTATTTATATTTACATGTAATTTATGGAAGTTTTGTAAAAGAAAATTATTAGTTTATCATGAGCTATCACACAACATTCTGAAGAGCTTTAAGTGTGAAATTTTAATAATTTGTTATATTAAATATGAATTCTCAGACATACATCAAGATATTCTTCCATTACAGAAAGCAGAAACGAGTGGTTTTCGCGTTTGGCTCAGCTGACGAATTTATTTCAATAGAGAATCAAGTAAAAGGAAAACCAATTGAGGGGATAGTTTTGAGAGTTATATCAGGTTGAAATCCGGATAAAAAGAGCCGTGTAATATCTAAATAAAAGGAGATCAATTGAAGGAACCCATAAGAAAGAGGAAGAGGAAATGCCAAGAAAGAAATAAAAGAAGACTTTACATGGGAAATAAAAATAAAGAAAAAGAAAAAATACATTGGGGACAAAAGGCAGATCACAAAACACGCGCTTAAAAAAAAAACAAATAAAAATAAAGCAATAAATAAAAAATATCGTATGAAGAAATAAGCGCAAAGAAATCATAAAGACAAAATTAAAGTTTATTATTATTATTATTATTATTATTATTATTATTATTATTATTATTATTATTATTATAATTATTATTATTATTTTTATTTCTTTTGGTTTCTGATGTATACTCATTTCTTACCTTGCCTAGATCAGAGTCCTAAGGTCAGAAATTGCATCATGACATTTTCCACTGAGCAATTTTGAAATTCTTTTTAAATCACACATATTTTACATAGATAAACCCCTTCATAATGTATGCGTTGTAATTGTGAGAAAAACTGTTTGTATTTCTTTAAGGCAAGGTCTAATAGGGTTGCCTCAAATCAATGCAAGGTCTCCAACTACAACAGGATTTGTTAATGTCTACAAACGCCACAGTTTTGAGATTTCGATTCCAAAGTCCTTTTGAAAATTTTGATAGTTTTTTTGAAAATATTCAAAGATACATTGCATGATGCAGAGACTGCCATGTGAATAAGGAGGCACGTTTTCTCTTTGCGGTATCTAATCACGATGGCAGGGCCATTAGCATTGATTGTTCTGTCTGTGTGTATTGTAAAGTCCTATAAAATTGTTACAGGTCTCCTCTCTGTAATCGGGTCTGGGTGATGTTCATAGCAATATCTTGCAATTTCCTTTCAGTAAATGTGCATATTTTCCAGTGAAGATATTGGCCCACGCTGTCATGCTGTGTTTTATATTCAGTGGGTGCCAATGCCACGCAACCTGATACAAATGGTCAATTGTTTCTGGATATTTATCATAGAATCTGCATTTTGAAATAACACAGTTTTTCAGTATGTGTGCTTGGCAATTTCTGGTTAGAGAGCATTAGTTCTCTGCAGCAAGGATAAAATTGTTAGTTTCAGCTTTAAACCCTGCACTACTTAGCCACAGATGGGTACGGCGTTTGTCTACATAAGCCTGTTTGATACGGGCAGAGTTTTGACCCTGAATCGGTTTATCTTGCCATCGTTTCTGTATCTGATCGATTCCATTTGCCTTTGCTTTCGGTTTTTTTTATTATTTTGCATTCTCAGTCGGTGCATTGTTTTACTTGTTTTTCTTCAACCACTTGAAACTCCATTTTGAATTTGTTGGCTTCCTTTATTACTAAATACAATCGTTTACTGCTTTGATGCTCTTTGTCACAGCTCATCATCTAGACTTCTGTAGTTTCTAGGTATCTTCGAGGGTCAATTGTTGTAGTTTTGTAATATAGATCTAGCTGAATTAATCCTCTGCTTTCTTAAGATCTGGGCACATACAGACGATACACACTAGCTTTCGGAAGATGTATGCAGTGGTAAGTGAGAACCTTTCTCGTTTTGTCGCCCATTCACTTAATATCAGCTATGGTCCAGTTACGAATATTGAAACTATATTGCACCACAGGGACATCCAAGGTGTTTATGAATGATACGTTTTCTTTGAATTCACCTCGGTATTCACTACCAGATGCACACGCCTGCAGTACCCCTTTCTTACGTTCTCAATAATTTAAGTATTCATCTCCTTCGCTAATTCCTAGGTACCGATAGGCTTCTTCTTCCAGTTCGTTAATCTTTGTTCCAAAATCTAAGTCTTTTGAGTGTGTTTCTGCAATTCTCCCTTTATTGTATGTTACTTTTGCACATTTATCTAATCTGAAATTCATTATCACTGAAACATTTTATATTATTGAGGAGACCCTTCAACTTATCGTCGTCTTTGGCAAAGAGTTTGAGATCATCCATGTAGAATAGGTTATTGAGTACTTTCTTGTTTGGTTTATAACCTTAGCTATTATTGTTTATATCATGTGTAAGGGGAATTAAGGACATAAAACAGAAGGGATGTCAGGGAATCTCCTTGAAAGATTTCTCATCGGTTCTCATTCGGTCGGTTGGAGATGGCAGTGTCTCTCGTATGATTTAGATATAATGTGGTTTTCTACATTCGTATGCTGTGTTTAAAGAAATTTATGGGAGAGACTCTGAACATTTCCAAAGTCTTAAGTATGTGTTTGTAAAGCATTTGGTAGGGTGCTACACTACCAAAGGCTTTGCGGTAATCTATCCATGCTCTGCTAAGATTTCTACATCGTCTGCTGCAATTTTCCAGTATCAATTTATTTATCAGTAGTTGATTTTTGCAGTCATATGAACTTCTCCGGCATCCCTTCTGTTTCAGTGGAAGTATGTTGTTTGTTTCGAGAAACGAGTAAGTACGATTCGCAAGGACCGACGCGATCAATTTATACGAGGTGGACAGACATTTTATTGTCCTATAATTTTTCTAGTCTTCTGTTTCTCTTGTTTTTCGTATGAGATATGTAATATCTTCAGTGATCTATTCCGGAATTTCATTGGGATTATTAAAAAGCATTTATAGAGTTTGTGCAAAGATTTTTGGTTTGATGAGAGATGATAGAGCCAGAAATTGGGCATCATGTAATTTTCTGGGGATTTCCATTTTGGGGATTTCGTTTGAGCCTATCTAACATTATTCATGGTTATATGTTCCCACTGTTGTAGGGATCCAGCTTTCGTTCTTCTTCATGTTGGATCCATTCTGCACTGGGGTTATATTCCTATGGGGTGTTCCAAATATTCTCCCAAAATTTCAGCACTTTGTCAACAGATGGTGGCTTGTTGACATATATACCTACTTTTTTTTTGGCTGGAAATAGTCCAGGTTTGGTCTCTTCGTTGCTGGAAGAGTTCGTTCCAGTGATAAATTTTTGGGGCCCAGAATGGTTCCTCTCTGAGGTACGCGGCCGTTGTGAACCCGGGTTACGGCCGATCCAGTATGAAAACTTGATTGCAATCATTGAGATTTGTAATTTTTTGCTTTTTATACTTGACCGCTAAGTTTTGTTCAAGTTACCAGCACTAGGATGACTGTCAACTAAGACCAAAGAGCCTGTACTATAGGACGATGGATTATATTCAGATTATAAGAGGGATTATGCTCATTATTATTATTATTATTATTATTATTATTATTATTATTATTATTATTATTATTATTATTATTCCTTTGATTTCTGATGTATACTCATTTCTTTCCTGGTCAAACCAAAGACCGAAGGTCAGATATGGAATCATGGAACAAAAAAACAAAAACAAGAACAAAACCAAACAAAAACAAAAACAAAAAAACAAGAACAAAACCAAACAAAAAATAAGGGGTGAAATTGTGCAAATTAACCATGATACAGCTAGTGCAGCGGCAAAGAACCTAAAAAAGAAAGTAAAAGCAAATGCTATGCACGTAATGAAAAAACGATGGCAAGATAAGCGTCGTCATGGTCAAAATCCTACCCGTACCAAACAAGATAATTTAGGCAAAACTCGTATCCTTCAGAGTTTAGGTAGTGCAGTGTTAAAAGCGGAAGCTTAAACCGAAGGTTTTATTCTTGCTCCACAGGACCAATTCTTGCGAAATAGAAATTATCACGCTCACATACAAAAAAATTGTGTTAAACCCAAAGCAGAATATGCCATCTTATCGACATGTCATTCCCTGATGACTGTAATGTAACGTTGATGATCTTCAAAAACAAAAACACAAACTAGGATCATACACATTTTATATAGATAAAACCTATGGAACGTGTTAGCTCTGCTGGTGAGTAGATTTTTTTTATTTCTTTAAGGTGTGGGCTACCAGAGATCGCTTCAGTGAGTCTATTGCAAACTTTCCCAAGCAAACCAAAAGTCCCAACTACAACGGGAATTGCTGGTGTCCTAATATTTCACATTTTTTAAGATTTCGCTTTCAAGCCCCCCCCCCGCTCATATTTTGTTAGTTTTTGAAGATCATAAAGGTTACATTACAGTCTGCAGGGAATGACATGTCAATAAGATGGCATATTCTGCTTTTGTGGTCTTCGATCACGATGCCTGGGCGATTAGCTTTGATTGTCCTCTCTGTGTGTATTGTAAAGTTCCATAAACATTGTTACAGGTTCTATCTCTGTAACCGCATCTGGCTGATGTTCATATCCCCTTCTTGCAGTTTCTTTTCCATAAAAGTGGTATATTCCCTGTACAGATATTGTCCCACACAATCATGCCGGGTTTTGTATTTAGTGAGTGCCAATACCGTACAACCTGATACAATATGGTCAATTGTTTCTTGATATTTACAACAGAATCTGCATTTTGGGTTTAACACAATTTTTTAGTATCTGAGCGTGATAATTTCTATTTCGCAAGGATTGGTCCTGTGGAGCAAGAATAAAACCTTCGGCTTCGGTTTCAGCTTCAGCTTTTAACACTGCACTACCTAAACTCTGAAGGATACGAGTTTTGCCTAAATTATCTTGTTTGGTACGGGTAGGGTTTTGACCATGACGACGCTTATCTTGCCATCGTTTTTTCATTTCGTACATAGCATTTGCTTTTACTTTCTTTTTTAGGTTCCTTGCCGCTGCACTAGGTGTATCATGGTTAATTTGCACAATTTCATCCCCCCCGAAATTCCCTTTTAAATTTGTTGGCTTCCTTTATTATTATTAGTAGTAGTAGAAGTAATCGTAATAGTAATAGCAGTAGTAGTTATTTTGATTTCTGTTCTATACACATTTCATTCCGGGTCCCAACCGGAGACCTTAATGACTACATGATATTTTTCACTGACCACTTTTGTAAAAAAAAAAAAACTCAGCTCACAAATTTTACAAAGATAAAGCTCATAGCAATTTGTGAGCTGTATTTGCGAGTACAATGTTTTGTATTTCTTTAAAGCATGAGTTACCAAGAAGCCCATTCAGTGAGTTATAGAAACCTTTGACAATCAAACCAAGGGCCGTAACTCTAACTAAAATTCCTAATTTTTTTCAGATTTTTACTTCAAGATCATTGCATTTTGAGCTCACATTTTTCAAAAAAAGAGTTTGTAAAAAACTGAAATTGAGTTATTTTAATGCCGTATGATAGCACAGGTCGGAGAGTGCGTAGCCGACGTGCGAAAGTGCATCGGTTTAGCGAAATATGCCTGCCAAATGATAAAAATGTTTTAAGAGACACAAAATGTCGTTAGAAACAAAGAAAAAGTGTAGCATCAATCCTCCTCGGGACAATATCACAGCAGATATATAAGAGACTTGAAGCAACAGAAATGTGGTTCTACAGTAGGAAGCTGAGAATACTATATTGAACAACTAAGCCACCTCGAAGTTTTAGATCAAACGGAAACAAAATTTAAATTCAGAAATAAACGCTTGAAATTTCCAGGGAACCTAATGAGGAAATTTTTCACTCACAGTACATATAGATGGCAAAGTGACAGAGGAAAACTACGCATTACCTACCTAAATGAATGATAGCAAAAAGACGAAATTTACTAATACCTACAGGGGACATGACATTTTGGAAAGCCATGATTGTTAACGTCCTGAGGAGAAATGGCACATAAAAGACTGAGATATAAAGATAAAAGCTACCAAATATTCTTTTGTGTACTCTTTTAACGCTCGCGTTGAAAAACATTATGCATACGACTACACAGCCAGACAAACATGTATTTTCCTCTCTGCATATACGTGCGCGCTCAAACGGAATAATTCGCCTGCAAAAACATCCATATATACTCACACATGTGTGAACAAACAACAATTAAAAATGATGACGCCAGAGCAATCAAGACGGAAATTTTTAAATAAAAAACCTTAGAAGTAATAATAATAATAATAATAATAATAATAATAATAATAATAATAATAATAATAATCGAAAATCGATACACGAATTGTTCCGGGTTCATCTATCCAAAATGATTGGGCGCTTTTAATGATTTCTGCTTGGATCAATGTATGGGATTTATTATTGCGAGTACAACTACACACATCACGTCTTCGTCCGCTTTGAAAGGATAACGCAAGAAAGCTTCGATATTTACTCGTACTGTACAATTAATACCGATTTTACTATACGTTTTACTGCCACCACTCAAAGAAGAGTAAACATTAATATTAGCATGAACCTTCTATATTCTTCATACTAATTCCTTCTGAAAGAACTGAGTTAAGACGTGTCTCGTTTGATAGATTTTTCTCGAAAAGGGATCCCAGATTATGGAACAAACGGAAAGTTCCAAGAAATATTCAGAATCCCATGGAGTTCGATCACATGATAAAAAAAAAGAATAATAGTTTTTACAAATGTTTTGATCTCCATTTAAAGACATATAAAGAAAAAAAAAGTTTTAAGTAATTACCGAAGGAAATATTGGTATCTTTCAACATTTGGAGGTGTAATTTTAGGAGCCCAGTATAAATCAATAGATAACATGTATATATTTATATGTCGAGTACAAATTTCAGCGGATGCCATTTTGTTTCTTTTTCACAAATAATCGGGGAAATGATTCATTCATCCAAACTAAGGCAATAATATCAAGAAAGACTGTGCACTGGATGTTTGCAGATGTCTCAAAGAAAGGATTCAAAACCAGTTGCACTCGGAGTTATCCATAATTTCAATAAATTTGCATTTAAACAGAAGCGTTTGAATTCCTGCAAAAATCGTTAGAATTTCAAATTTGCTGAAAAACTAAAATTATATAGATTATATATTTTACTCATGCTATGTTCATATAGGCATTTCAGCTTTCCATTTTTTTATCTGTCGTTTACCATGACGTATTGGACAAGATAGTGGAGTGATTTTCCGTTGCTTTCCTTTTTTAGAACTGCCCTTCTCAAAGACGAGACTGGACCATCTACAACTGGGTCTAGACTTGTTCAATCTACTCGGCTATTTCCAGACGAAACAGTGCGTAGAAAAAGCTGTCATTTCATATACAACGAAATGCCAATTCGCAATAGCCGAATAACATTTCACTTTGCATTCATAAACAGGATTGATAGACTTCCGCAAAAACATCTCTTTATATCAGCGCATTCCACTCGGAAAAAAATTGCTAGGGATAAGCAGAAATATGTAACTTGGTTAAGCAAGCGAGGATTTAATCCACAGATAGTTAAAATTGATCTAGTATACAGCGAAGCAAACCTGAGTGAATTGGAAACCCTACTGAGATTTAGCATTGGCGGTCACAATCTTAACAACATAAGATACGCAGATGACACAATTACTGATAGCAGACACGGAAAAGAAATTACAAATTCTCCTACAGAAGGCAGCGAAGGAGAGTGAGAAGAAGGGACTAAGCATAAAGTACAAGAAGACGGAGTGAATCGTCGTCAGTAAGAGGATGAGCTAGAAATGCGATCTGAAGGTCGGAAACATTAGAAGTTTAAATACCTGGGAATCGTCTTGATAGACGACGGTAAGTGCGACACTGAGATCTGTAGGCTTATTGAGATGGCCAAGGACACATTCCAAAAGTTGGGCAGAGTACTGCACGACACGAGGATATCTTTGATAACAAAGAAAAGAATACTGAACTGTTAAGCGACATCTGTCCTTCTTTACGGCAGCGAATGTTGGACGATTTCCTCAAAGATGAAGACGAGACTCGAGGCGTCAGAGATGTGGTTCTACAGAAGGATACTAAGGATATCATGGACCGAGCGTGTGAGCAACGACGAGATCTTAGAGAGGTTGCAAACAAGGAGGAGGTTTATACTTAATATCAGGAAGCTGAAGATTCTGGGACACATAATGAGGAAAGAGGACTGGAGAGTCTGATACTCACGTGTTGAATAAAGGGAAAACGAGACAAGGGAAAGCAACGCGTGACATATCTGGCGGACTTAAGCAAGTGGATGACATAACGTGGCCTGAGGGAGGAAGCAGAGGGAAATAACTTGCGGAGAGCTGCAAGGGGTAGAGAAAGGTGGAGAGCCATGATCACCTACGTTCTGAAAGAACATGGTACATAAAAAGAAAGAAAGGGATAAATATCACTAGCAAGATTAATTAAGCATGTATTTCACTGTCCGCGCATATATGTGCGATCATCCGAGAAAATCTCTTTAAAAAACAGCCATACAAACACATTTATAAAAATACACACATGTATGAATAAAAAAAAGCAAATATATGAAAATTTTCTATCACTAGAGTAACTTCTGGCGCCTTCTATACATATATTAATAAGAACATATATGCATACGTAGGTATTTGTATATATCTTAATATATATTTCTTAGGTCTGTCTAATCACATTGAGCGTTAGTATGTCGACACCTCTTGACTAAATTTGGTAATTATTTATTTGCTTACCAACGTATGCACGCCAGCACGCGCGTATACGATCGCTAATATCTAGTTATTTAATTTACCTAACCCTATATATATATATATATATATATATATATATATATATATATATATATATATATATATAATTATTTATTTATTTAAAAATATGATTCCAACACGCTACATAAGAGGTCTCATGTTTCAAAACAAGAGCCGAAAACTTCAAAATAATATTTGAATTAACTTGAGTTAAAGTAGGCTCTGTTCCATCTTCAAGCGAAATTTTTTGGGGAATGACTTATTTCTGAAGTTTACGGTTTTTAATAGTATGGTCAGAATTGAAATAAAAATTTCCATGGTAACATCAAGAGCGGATTGTTTAGAATCGGCAGGGGTTGGGTGTCAATAATTTGTATCAGTATAGAGTTACTTTCATAGATGTCGGGTCACGGTAAGGTGGGGGTGGCTAAATTTACGACGGAGGAAGTTTTCGCATAGTCTGGCTTGAGCGTCTACGGAGATTTATTTATTTATTTTTATTTTAAAATCCATAGCCCATATACATAGCTTTAATTACCTACAAAAATTGATAACCCTTTATGAAGTCGTCAAACAACAAACGTTACGGCCTTTTCATATACACAAATCCCTTTCATAAAGAGATATAATAAAAGAATAAAATGTTATAAAATCTTATGTAGCGTGTTGGAATCATATTTTTAAATAAATAATTATATTTATGGTCTACTTTCGTATCGAGCACTATTTTTTAAAAATAATTACAAAAATACTAAGGAACTTTGGATTATTTACCAAACCAGTTTCTTTCCTATTTTCTACAATATTTTCACACACACACACCCACACACACACACACACACACACACACACACACATATATATATATATATATATATATATATATATATATATATATATATATATATATGTGACTGTAAGCCAATTGAGAATCCAAGAATGCAGTAAATGTAGTGAGACAGTAACAACTTTGAAATTAGATAGGATACTTAAGATAGTGTGAACCTATTTTGGATTAGAATCCGAGAGAATGATAGGATAATGAACAAATAGGAAACGTATATAAATTTTATCATCTTTTGCTTTTTTTTAAGCTTCAAGAGAAATTAAATATGGAAGAGAATATTCTGATACTCATTAGTTTTTTGGTTGTCAATTTCATTGGTTAAGTACATCTCACGTGACTTTGTTTTGTTAAGTAACGGTCCTATGTAAAATTCTAGTGTGTTTCTGAATCATAATCATAACTGCGGTAGTTTATTAAGGGGGTTATATTTTCTTAAGATAATATTCAAGAATTTCCGTTGATATGAAGTGTAAATATTATATTGTTAGGTTTTCTGCTAGGAAAGTTGGTTCACTGTATTGTGCCAGATAATTTTTCTCACTGGAATCTATCTTGCATAGTTATATGTCTACCATTCGTCCATGCCTTGAATATTGCTGTCACAAATGGTATGATGCCCCTACTATGGAATTAATGATTCTTGATAAAATACAAAGAAGAATATTTAATATTATTATAATACATTCTATTCACCTGTACTGAAACACGCGTCGCAAAGTCTCCGAAGATTTACTGGGCAGAATAAAACCAGAGATACTGGTCTTTGTTGTATTGGCATTGACCGGATGAATGCACTGTTAGTAAGAATTTCCGCTTCGAACTCGCTATTCGAGGGAAATGAGCTGGAACTGCAAACAAGTGGAAAGACACAATCATATATGAAATGATTCATTTCAAAAAATAGAAAAAATTTCGACAATTGAACTCATATGTGCAGATTTTATATTCAGAGTTTGTCACTATTTTAACTTCTATGACATTATTATTATTATTATTATTATTATTATTATTATTATTATTAAGGGGAGGATTTATTAATGTCATATCGATATAACAGAGAGGAAATCCACGGCATTTATGAACCGAAAAGTTATCGTTGTGTTGCTTGAAATTTAAAAAAAAATATATTTCTCTTGAAACTGTTTTTCAAGGAAAGAGTTTTTTCATGTTTAATAACAGTTATCACTGTTTCTAGTATTGATAATTGTTTTCTTCCTAACCCTTTACTTAATGTATGTTTCCTTCTAATTATATTCAGTGCCCCTTTTAGTGGTTGTTATAGTTGATTTATGTAATTCGAATTTTGTTATCTGCTAAGAATTGTTTCAAGTGTTTATGAGGATTGTTTCTAGAGAAAATAAGAAGTAATTATAATTGCGGTATCCTTTTTCAATAGAATTTATTTTGCTTCCTCTATATGTAAAAATAATATAAATAAAGATAAAGGATATGAAAATTCAGATCGATAAGGACTGGGCGTCCTTGAATAAAATGGATGCAATCTGGAAATCTGATCTACTAGACAACCTCAAACGGATATTCTTTCGATGCATTTTAGAAGTGGTGTTAATGTATGGTGCCACTGCTTGGACATTAGCCAAAATCCTACAGTCTAAACTTGATGGGACCTGCACTCATATGCTGAGAGCTATAATTAATATCTCTCAGAGATAACATTTATCACAGCTTTGATAGTTCTACGATTTCACACGAAGGCAGAATGTGCTTGCAGGACACTTCTGGCGAGCTGTTGTAACCTAAGGAAGGTTACTGAATGAAATAATCAAATGAAGGTTGGTAATGAACGATAATACCGAGTACAAGAACAACGCATATAAGATTCGCTAGCGGCGCGTAGAAGAAGTAGTCAACTGCTAGAAGTCAAGTGAGTTTCACAATGAACTGCAGGATATCTATCAACCACCACACGCTGTCAGATGTGGCACAAGGCCGAATGTAATGTGGGGTATCCGAGCCCGTAGGCTGGGCCAAAAATTTCCCGTAGACCCCGTATAATACAGGCTCGGCTAGCTGTTTCCAGAGACGAGACTCTGCCTTTCAAAATAGACTCGTCTGAAGATATTCTCTGCCCGGATGTAGAGTTTGACCAGCACAGCTGGAGACGAATCTCCAGCTGCAGACCAACATGCAATATATACTTCTGTATTTATGTTGATGGGGACATTATCATCCGTAGGTATGTTACAATACGAGAAAAGCAATTGTCTTTTGTTTAATGTTATATGGAATGTCAGCATCTTGATTATATCATTATTTTCCATTCTAATGATATTTCCTATTCATTTTAATCGTTGCTGTAGTTGATCCCAAGTGTTTTCATTTTTGATATCTGCTAAATATATGTTAAATCTCTTAATCGGTGTCAGTTGTAGTACATTTGCCACAAAGCGGTTGAACCTCTTTACTCAAGTGAATTGGAATTCGGAACAGTACTGGTCTATGGCCTACATCCAACTCTTACACATGACCCCAAGATGTTTTATGGGCATTTCAACGGCCACACTCCGGTCAACAGCATCGACCTGCCGGCTAAAATAATTTAACAGAAGTAACAAGACAAAATGAGCCTAGAAGTGGACAGCAAAATAAATAAATAAATAAAATAACTATCTATCATCGTGATTAAAGTGTCCCAGTTGAAATTCTTTTAAGGTTACAACACATTTTGAAGGCTGGAGAACACAACGGTTGAAATGTTGTGATCATAAGAACAAAGATGTGACATTGGATCGAATTCGAATAATGACGCCACGTCCCAGAAATTCAGACAAATAATTTAAATATTTCCAGCGAAAAGAAAATCGCAGTTTTGGATGTAGCATTTGTATGCAATTAGTGATTTTCGGCTTTTTATTTCGGCTTTTATTAGGTTCCTCAGCGTGGTGTAATAACGACATGAGTATAGTTTACTGTTATTACTGTGTGATGAATTCGATCCTCACTTACTAAAAGAAATATCGACATGATGTAAGCCAAACATTGTTGACATATTGTTACATCAACCAACCCAACCATCTTCCTGATGGATATGTTCGAGAAACACTTGGAAAATAACGATTACACTGTGTAAAAAAATTGGAATATTGTTTTTGTCTTTGGCCAGTTCCTATTATTTCCTAAATGGTTCTGTCTAGAAAGCAAAAGATATGGCAATTATCTTCATCAAACTTTGTTTCAATTATCTGAACATCGATGTTTTGAAACTGACATATTTTCTATTACTTTACAGATTCAGAGCTGTATTGTTGAAGGAGAATTTTCTAGAACGTTCCAGAAGTTTTAGAAACTTACGAGAAATTTCTGAAAGTTTCACTAATTTATATAAAGTTCTAGCAACATAGATAACAGTATAAATACAGTGAATGTAAACTCAATAGTTTAATTTACTTGTAGATGTCTAAGTGCAGACAAAGGCATCGTTGATTTCAAAATTATTACGGTCACATCGAATAATGAACATAATGACGCCAAGTCCCAGAAATTCTTGCTAATGTAAATAATTTCCAGCAGTTTTGGATGTAACATTTGTATGTAATTAGTAATTTTCGGCTTTTTATTAGGTTCCTCAACGTTGGGTAATAACAAAGATGAGTGTAGTTTACTGTTATTACTGAGTGATGAAATCGATCCTCACTTGGTTACTACTATATTTATTCTCAAAGAATAACTCTTGTGTAATCCTAGAATAAATAAATGGTATTTTTTAAATTATATGTCGTTTTGATCCTATTTGAACAAGGGTGTTCACATTCGCCCGATAATACAGTTTTCTCAAATAGGTCACGAATTGCAAATTCTTATGAAACACAGTATTTGGGCATTGCGTAAACTTTTTGTGAAGATGGAGGAATGCAAAAATATATTCCGGGAATTATTTAAGTTCCACTCGGAACAACAGATGACAATATTAGAGCAACAAAAACATTCCAGATGCAGCTACAGGAGGAAACTTTTAATAGACAAATGCAATTCCAACAAAAAATGAAACAGATGCATAGGGAGTTTCAAAACAAAATTCTGGAAATAACTGAGAAGAGGAAAGAGAAACATCTACAAAATGATTCTTTCTCAGAGAATACAATATGGAATTCAATTGAAATATTCACGTACAGTCCAGATGAAGAGATAATTTTTGAGGAGTATTATAAAAAATATACTGACGTGTATAACGAGGACTGCCACACGTGGTCTGAAGGAAAGAAGGTTAAGCTTCTTTTAAGCAAATTAGCAACTGCTGAACATAACAAATTGGTAAACTATATTTTACCGAAAAAAACTAGCGAGTTGACATTGACCGAGGCGGTAAATATATTGAGTGAATTATTTAGTAAAAAGACATCTTTGTTTCACAAGAGATAGAAATGTTTGAATCTGATGAAAGATGACGAACAAGACTAAATAACGTACGCAGCCAATGTGAATAAGCATTGTGAAGAATTCAAGCTGACAGAGTCAAGCGCAGATAATTTTAAATGTTTGGTGTTTGTTCAGGTACTGGTATCGGAAAGAGACGCAGAGTTCAGAAAATTAGTACTGGCAAAATTGGAAAGCGATCCATGTATTACGGTACAGAAATTGGCAGAAGACTGCACAAGATATGTTAGCATAAAGAAAGATTAAAAAAAGATAGAACAGTCTAGCGTTTCGCAAGTAAGCAAAATACGCTACAAAGAAGAAAGTCAGTCTACCAAAAAGAATTCTAAAATATCAAGCAAAAAGTGAAATACCAGAGAAAAATAAGCAAAAACTTCCGAAGCCATGTTTTGCTTGCGGTGAACTACACTGGTACAGATATCGCGATTTTAGGAATAAAAAATATTTCAACTTTAAAAGAGTGGGTCATAAAAGAACGCATTGCATATCAAAAAATAAAGTCCAACGAGTTAAAGATGGAATAACCAGAAAATTTGTTAGCGTCGAAATAAGTAATAAAAATATAAAAATGCAACTTGACACTGGCTCAGATCTATCTATCATAAATTTGCATACGTGGATGAAGTTGGGGAAACCAACTTTAATGAAGACAAAGAAAATCGCGAGGTCAGTGACGGAGAAAAAATACAATTTATTGGGGAATTTGTTACAAACGTCACGTTAAATAAAAAAACGCGGAAAGCTAAACTATTTGTCATAGAAAATGCCAGGAACATACTTGGTACGAATTGGATAACAGAATTCCAATTATGGGATCTACCGATAAATTCCTTCTGTTACAAGGTAGTAAGTTTAAACACCGAAGCCCAAAAATTGGCAAAGAAACTACTGTTTTCTCTGCAGGGCCGGGAACGTGTACCAAGGCGAAACTACAGCTAAAAGAAAACGCTCAGACAGTATTCAAAAAGAAAAGGAATGTGCCGTTTTTCTCAATTAAACAGATAAATAAAGAATTGGACAGATTAGAGATAACCGGTGTACTTCAAAAAGTTGAGTATAGTGAATGGGCAACACCGATGGTATACGTGAAAAAAAATCTGCAGAAAGTAAAGATGAAGCCGACACCGAGAAAAACTGGGGAGCGAGTTACCCGCAGCCAAGGAAATGCAGTATTATTAAATGATTTAAGTCAACTGAAGTCACCACAGAAAACGTGTAAGAAGCACAAGATCAACCAAAGGGAAACTAGAGGCTGAACAAACAGAGCCACAAGAAGAACCTACAGAAACAGTGACCCCATCCTTAAGAAGCTCAAAGCGGAAGGTTGTTTCTGGTAACACTATGGAGGTACCAAAAAATAGAAAAACGGATTGGCAATATGATGTACTTGTTGAAAAGCGAAAAATTCGCGTTCAGACAGCACATTAACCAGACCAGACGACGCTCTTCAGACGTGATTGACAGCGGTCCCGCGGAAGAAACGCCGATGTAGGTGATTTTCGATACGTTTGATCTAACAACGCCTGCAACAATTTTACCTGATCCAGGAGAAAAAAAAGGCAACTGATGATTTAAAAGTGGATCCAAAACGTAGGAGATAAGCTAAGATGTTGCTAAAAAAATGAAGTTTTGCTTTTCGTTTTTCTTCATATTTCCTGCAAAAAATAAATAAAGAAAACTGTTTTACTCCTACGGAGTAAAGTTTTAAGAGAGGAAGTGTTATGGTGAAACACAACTATTCCATAGTTAGTAGACTCTCCAACCTAATATAAGTAGGAGTAGTAAGAGGAACGAGGGTCAGTCGATGTCGGTCGACAGTAGTCGACAGTTAGTCGAATACAAAAATAGTCAGCGACCACAACAAGATTACTCTGCGTAATACCTATTATATCAAGTTCCTAACGTTTTTGTACGTCGAACTATTTAGGGCTGATTTAGTACAAATACAAGTGTCCACTGCGAAATAACTCCACAACACACACCATGGTCGATTTGTCAGGAAGGAGACTTGCTGATGTTATTGGACTGGATCGAGGTCAATCCCAGTTGTGCGGCACTTGTAGAAAGTGCTTGAAAAACCATATGACGAGTTGACCCAAGCTTTGTGAGGGAAATTGGGTAGACGGAACTCTTAGGGGCCGACGATAGCTGTGCTAACACGAAACCAAAAGGCATCGTGACCGAGAGCTTGATCGTGCTGGCCTTGTTTAAATTGTTGATCACGCTACAAGCTCTCTCCCAGATAATATGACTAAGGTCTGCTCAGTATAGTTGCAGTATAAACCACAGGTGGGCTCTGTGAGTGTTGAATAAACGCTAATGCGTTTGAGCAAGTGTTTGCAATAGGGATTGGCTAGCCGCCTTAGTAAACAGGTATCCTCGAATACGAGTGGCCAGCTATTATTATTATTATTATTATCTATCTTAAACAGTGTTCTTCAATCCAGTTAAGCAAGATCATTATGTAGTCTATGCACTGTTTTCTTTTGTTTCTGTTGATTTCCGTTAGTTCTGTGAGCGCCAAATTTTCAAACTTCTATTTTATCGTTATATGCCCCAGAAATTTCAAAGTGCTGCTTTCTGATGTTAACTATCAGTAACCTTTTTTATTCCATTTGTCTCTAAAACTGTGCCGTTTCTTCCAGGTTCCTTCAATGGTATTCTCATCACCCTTCAGAAAAATCACATTTTTCTTGCTTCAGTACCCTATTCTTTCTAACATAATTTCTATAGAAGGATACCATGGACCGAGCATGTGAGCAACGATGAGTTTTTCTTCTTTTTTTTAGAGAGAGAGAGTGCAAACAAAGAGGAAGCTTATACTTAACACCAGGAAGAAGCAGCTGAAATTTCTGGGACATATAATGAGAAAGTAGAACTTGGAGAATCTGACACTCTCAGAGCAGATAGAGGGAGAGAGACAAGGGAAAATAACACGTGATATACCTAGCGGCCTTAAGCAAGTAGAAGAGAGAAAATGGTCTGGGAAGAGGAGAACAAGGACAAAAAATATTGAGATAGAGAGAAGTGGAGAGCAATGATCGCCTACGTCCTGAATGGACAAAGCAAATGAAAGAATAATTTTTCTGTTGCTTAATATATTGCTTAAATTTTAAAAGGCATATTCACTATCCCACTGCGTTTTCTCTTTTCCGCGTCGCACATTACGTTCTATTATAAGCAATTTTATAATGCTGTTTCATTTTTTAAGACAGAATTCAAATAATTAAATCTAAAGTTTACATGTTCTGTGCGTTTACGCTTATCTTTAGTAAAATGTAAGAATAATTTTTCAATATTATTGGATTCCTTTTGACCCAGCATAGGAAATAAAGCTGTCCAAGTTTAGCAGACGTATTCATTCGGACGGGCAAATAGTAGCAGTTTCAATGGCAATTTGGATTCACAGGCGGTCGTCAATCGTATGTAGACACATTTTTGGAAAGTGAGATCTGATTTGAGTTCAGAGTCTCCTTCTCCTAGATAGGACCTAGTCTATCTCGCTATTTTACCCATAGATGGAATGGGAGAAAAATGAATTCATTTCCCAGGTATGTAATGGACTCGAAGTCGAAACCGGCTCTCCGATTCCCCAAACCGAGTCTCGAACTATTACTTCCCAGTGACTCTATAACACTCCAGATATTGCAAAGTTTCATTCCTTAAGTAATAGTTCTGCGTTATTGCTTCAGCCGGGAACAGAATTGTAAAATATCTTGACACGTCCAGCACTATATGAATCATTGCTCAGAGATAACTGTAATTAATTAAAACCTGTTCGTTTTATTCGTTTTTTTTTTTTGTCTTTTAGCCTTCTCTCAACGCATCAAACCAGAATTAGGATTCGCCCAGTGTCAATTATTTATTTAGAGCTATTGTCTGAAATGAGCAGGCTGTTACATGGCAGGCAAATAACAAAAAAAAGTTTGAAGTGTTACATTCGTGATATGAATGAGAATTATGCTCTGGTCGAATACAAATTTATTTAAAATTATTTGCGACTTTCCATGAATCGGCAATTTAGTAATTTAAAATTGACGATTTTATTAAATATTTGCTAATGAGTTGGTTATTACACGATATAGTAAAAATGCAGAAAGACTTGAAACTGACAACGTGTTGCGCTTAAGAAATGCTAATTTTTAGCGAATCAACAAATATATATATATATATATATATATAGATAGATAGATAGATAATAAATAAGAAAACTTTAAGATTCATTTCGGTTTTAATTTATTTCGTAAATATCTATATATTTATCACTTCAGAACGAATTTTTTTAGTAAATAGAGAAAGTTCCACGCACTGATATATTAGATATTCACGAAATAAATTACAGCCGAAATGAATCTTTAAATTCATATATATATATATATATATATATATATATATATATATATATATATATATATATATATAAGACATTTATGTTAAAAAATAATTTTCGGTATATATATATATATATATATATATATATATTGAATAAAAACAGACTACTTTAAGGTTCTATGTAATAAGTTATTTCACCACAACCCCTTTAACAGGGCTCTGGATCATCAGATTTTACTTCCAAATGTTGAAATGAAAAATGAAAAGAAGTTCACGCGTTTTTGATGGACCTCATCAAGCCTATGTGAAATTAACGAAGTGAGGAAGTGAAGTGGGAGAAAAGATAAGATATGAGTGGGTTAGGTGTACCATTTCAATTCCTTATTCTTAACCCCGCTGTGTGTCGGCTAGACGTAGCTTAAGCCTAACGCGTTTTCTCTCTAGATATAGATGGGTAAGGGATGAAGACCGACATTAAAGGAAGAAGCTACAGTAACCCTAATGAATTACATTCCACGAGGACAGGTTTCATTCAAATTCTTAGACGCTGTTAATTCGCGTTACTTTAAAGGGCATATTTGGGGTTTGATGTAAATCTCCTAGTTTTGCATAAACTATATATATATATATATATATATATATATATATATATATATATATATATATATATATATATATATATATCCCTCCAGCTATGGGTAAATAGCAAGGCAAACTGAGTTCTATAGCCTAGGATTGGATAGCAGCTGCTCTAGGAGAAGGACAACTTTCAATTCAAAATCTGCGGAAGGACTAGTTGTTTTCCTCTTCAAAAAGAGTGGATGCTTCTGCACAAAAACTTAACCACTATAATCAAATCTCATGCTAGGAACGGGTCTGCTTAACCCTCACACGGGAGAGTGGAGAGTATATATATATATATATATATATATATATATATATATATATATATATATATATATATATATATATATATAACTCTGTCTATCCCTCTCTTAAATTCGCTCGCCGTAGAAAAGAAGTACAATTCTTGTCTTTCCTTTTTGGAAGTTTTTGTTCATAGGATTAGTGACAAGTTTTTGATTTCTGTATTTAGGAAGGCTACATTTTCGGGACTATATACACCTTGGGACTCTTTTTGTCCCAGACAATGAGAAGTTAATTTGATTAAGACCCTAATTTATAGGGCACTTATGATTTGTTGTGATAGCTTTCTCTGTGGTGAAATTGATTTTATTAAGATGACACTTTCAAAAAACGGATATCCTTTGGATGTTTCGGATTCGGTTTTCCATGATGTCAACAATAAATTTCATAGGGATAAGCCGCATTTTGTTAAAAAAATGTCCAGTTTATTAGCGTCTTCCCTTTATTGGTTCAGAGGGTGAGTCTTTAGCTAGGCGAATT
The DNA here is from genome assembly GCA_963932145.1 of Acanthosepion lycidas. Lineage (NCBI taxonomy): Eukaryota > Metazoa > Mollusca > Cephalopoda > Sepiida > Sepiidae > Acanthosepion > Acanthosepion lycidas. Next base: position 55,495,681 of record OZ010579.1, on the reverse strand, counting down.
TCACGGGCGATTAATAGCTGTTATTTTTCGTCTAATGTTCGGTAATATTTGTTACCCGTCCAATTTTCACTTCCATTCGTAAGGCTGTCCTCCCACCCCACCCCCATCATGTTAATTCAGTGATTTATAAATATGTGTAGTTGTGGATTCGACTACATAGGGAGGACGTCTCATAGTTTGGATCTGTGACTAATGCAATATTTATCCCCCAGATTTTGAATGCGGAAGCCAGGAAAAGTCAACAAATTAATACTTCTGGCACTTCTATTGCAAAGCATGTTATAAATAGTAGGAATTGTGTCTTTGATTTTAGGGTGGGCCATTTTTCGATTTTTATCGAAGTCCCACTTCTCATACCACCTCAAGGTTCTAGAGTCCTTGTATATCAGATCCCGTGGGCCTTTCCTCTGTAAACAGAGGGGTTGCTTATTGGGTCTGAATGTTATTGAACTCTAGCTTGCTTGAAATTCATATATTTTTTCTTTCTTTTCCCTCCATTGGTTATCATTAATATAAATTAAATTTACACGTTTATATTTTTTAGATCCCAGAAATAATCTTGATAAGGCTAGGACGAAACCGGTTGTTTTTTTAGCTTTGAAAATATACATTAAAGTGCCATATAAATTATGCTTATTCCTAGCTACCCTTATATTTTGTACTAGAAAAACTTCACGTTCAGGCTTTCTTCAGATACAAGTAGGAAATTATAACCAAATCCATTATTTAGTAAATAGTTCTCGTTCTACGTACCAAACCTTTTCTGGATATCTCAGTTTTCCCCCTAGCAGACAAAATGAAGTTTTTGGTTAAAAAAAAAAAAAAAAGGGCGACCGGAGCGTACAACGGGCGAAACGCCATAAAGATGACAATAAAAATCAGGACAAGAGTCCGGAGAATTTAAATAGCGCATATAGTTACAATACCTAATATCAGAAAAAAAAAAACACAAAAAAAAAAACACACACACACAGTCACATACGGACAGACACACACAGACAGACAGACAGACACATCTATCTATCTATCTATCTATCTATCTATCTATACACACACTTATATATATATATATATATATATATATATATATATATATATATATATAATTTGTTTTCGTCATTTTCTATGGATACTCATATTCGCGTAGAAGTTCTGTTATTTTTTTTAAAGTATTTTTTATCCAACTAAATCTACAGGCCTGAATATTCGACGAATCTTGCCAGATATATGTATATATATATGGATAAAAACTATTTAATTAAAAATACAAGGTTTCTACTGCAATATGATGAAACACGAAAATAACGTTAAGCAAAATAAATTAAAAGTAAGTATATATATATATATATATATATATATATATATAGGTTATTTAAAATCTCTCATCTCTTTCGATATATATATATATATATATATATATATATATATATATATATATATATATATATGTATGTTTGTGTGTGTATGTGTATGTATGTCTATTCACAAGCGGTCACCCATCTAGGTACTGGTCCGGCTGGACGTTATTTAACCTCGATGGCCGTATGGGAACCAGTGTTTTGAACGTAAATCAGTATAGCTTCGAAATCCAGAATAAACAATAAATTTACAATACCAACCACCAGCATAATCATGTAAGATTTCATTCTTGATGAAATTGCAAATGAGAAGATCCCCCTACAAAAAAATATGTATTTTAATTATGTTTATGTGTGCGTGTGTGTGTATAAAAATATAGATCTACGGTAGACTATATTTATGAGTTCAAGTGCTCCATGTCAGGTATAGAGCCTGTGTAAATTGAAAGTGGGCATTCTGGACACTAAATAGCGGCGGCTAACGGTTTCATGCTTAAACACAATCCTCAGGTCATATGTGCTGTGTTCGCCGATTATCTCTAAATTTGATCTATAAAATCTATTAGAAAAGATCAAACTCAATTCATAACACGTTTGACACCCCAGAGAGGAATTTCTGCTATGACAGTTCAAGAAGCGGTGAAAAAAAACTTGGAAATGAAATCCTAAGTAAAACGTGTAAGGCGGCTTGTTACTTCATGACAGAAAGATAGAAGGTTAGAAAGGGCGAATATGATCTTGAATAATTTGGAGAATGATCCTAGAATTATATATATATATATATATATATATATATATATATATATATATATATATATATATATATTATTATTATTATTATTGTTATTATTATTATTGTTATTAACTTCATTTTGATCCTAGATGACCATCCGATACTTAGCCTTGATTAATTAATAATAAAGATGTTATTTTCGATTCCATCACGATTATTCTATCAAGATCGGAAAGTAATTAAACATACTTATTGCTCAAAATAAAAAATAAAAAACTCGGAGAATTCTAGCAAAGGTTTAAATTTTAATCTAACAGATAGAAAATTTTCTTTTTACACTATTTGGCCAATTTTGCTGTTACAATCGGTATATATATATATATATATATATATATATATATATATATATATATATATATATATATATATATATATATTCTTTTTTTTATCCAACAACTTAGTTTTTAGATCAGAACAACCAGCCGAAATTCATATATACTTATATATACTTTGAATATAGTGCTGAATGCCGGAGCTGCACCATCCACATATTTGGGAAAGACCAAATAAAGAGAACTATAGCACGTTGTGCAACAAATTATATCCATCCAAACCATCTCAGGTTTCGAATTCCGATCTATTCTTTCCCTAGTGTAAAAAAAAAATTAGTTTGCCCTAGTATTTATCCCATAGCTAGGGGAAGAAGATGAGATGCATTCATATCATTCTGAAGGGTACTTGCGCTTAAGTGAATGTAACGAACACAAATGGTATCCGAAGATATATATATATATATATATATATATATATATATATATTCGGTATATAATCTGCTATTAAAACACGAAAATTTCAGAAATAAGTTATTCCAAGAAAAATTTCGCTTGAAGATGAAACAGTGCTTACTTTAATTCAATTTAATTCAAATAATTATATTGAAGTTTTCGGATCTTGTTTTGAAGCATGAGAACTCTTATGTAGCGTGTTCGAATCATATTTTTAAATAAATAATTATATTTATGCTCTACTTTTGTATCAAGCATTATTTTTTTTTAAAAATATCAAAAATACTAAAGAACTTTGGATTATTTACCTAACCAGTTCTTTCCTATTTTCTATATATTTTCATATATATATATATATATATATATATATATATATATATATATATATATATATATATATATATATACTCTGCGTATTTATGCAGTAAATGTACACCCCTCATTTGTAGAAGAAAACAAGATAAGTCCCGGAATGAGATCACAGTTCCGTACATTTCCAGACAACATATCTTCTTTATTAATTCTTTCAAAAGTGCAGGATGTTAGACTCAATCAGAGCGACTACCTTTTCTCTTTCTCTGTGTATTCCACAAATAACTTTAGCAATAGTATGAAATAATGAATAATGTCGGACATACCCTCACTTCTAAGAAATTACACACACGCACACACACGCGCACACACACACACTCACACACATACACACGCACACACACACACACACACACATATATATATATATATATAGAGAGAGAGAGAAAGCGAGAGAGACAGACAGCCAGACAGACAAATAGTGAGTTAGTTAAACAAGTTTTGTTAAATTCAACAACGTCTACCTATTCAATTATTTTTTTTTTTTGGTATTTTCCCACTCATATCGTTAGCAAAATACCGAATAAACTACCTGAATTCCCATTTGGTCCTATATTTCTTCAAATAATTGCAACTGTCGTAGTCATTATTAAGAACTGGGTTTTGTCACTTCGTCACACGAATCTTTATTTTCCTTTGACTATATCCTCATATAATTTGAAACATTTTTAAATAACTTTTTAACATATATTATACATTAAATTAACTAAATATTTATATATATAAATTGATATACAGAGCACATAGGGTAAATTGCCGCCATATTTTATATTTTATTTCGCGAATGGGCATTGTTTTGATTTTGTTGTCTGCACAGTATAGTAGGGTTGGCTTGTCACCATGATGCAATTCACTTCGCCAATAATTGGAAACGACATGCTGTACTCCTTGGCATTCACTCCGGAATCTCTAATACAAATATTTCAACGCGTCTGGGTGTCAATCTGAGGACAGTGCAGAGGTTTCGGAAAGAGTTGGATGAGTCTAATGGTCATTACGAAGGTGTTTGAGGCGATCACTAGAAATGGAGATGTTATGCTGCCATTCTTCTTCCTACTGGGCATCAGACTCAACACGGAAGCCTACATCAAGTGCGTTGAGAAGGCAGTGCTACTCTGGTTAAAGAGAGTCGCTGCTGGAAGGCCATATGTCGGTCAACAGGACTCTGCACAAAAATCCTTGTAAAACCAAAGATAAACTGACAGGCTAGGATTATGGCAGCATTTACCAACTTAAAGAAGGAGACCATCCAGAAGAGAAGCAGGAGATTCCGAAGTCGTCTATTTATCCTAAATTTTATTCATAAGCACTTTAAACATTTACCAACACTATAAATTTTTAGCGAAAATAATATTAAAATCAGTTACAGCTGCGTCAGTAACATCGATAAAGCTATGTCTCAACAATATTATATCAAATACATGTCCTCCAATGACAAAAATGTTATTTTTTAACAAATAAATGCAACTGCCGAAAAGATATGATCTGTCCCTTAAACGGAAAATGTATAACTGATAATAGTGAATACCGAGATAGCATACATTTTGGTAACGATTTCAAATTTGATTTTGGTTCCACTGAAAATCCTTGGAAATTTCGTTTCTACTATCATCGAATGACTTTAGGCAATATAAAATGTACAAAGAGCATCCTTCTCTCAAAACCTTTCTGGCAATTAATCTATAGTGGTTATACACACATAATTACGTGGGATATTAAAGCTAAAGCCAAATTGTACAAATGGAAAACGATAGATGTAATGTATGGCTTGTTAAAAATTAGTTATTTTAAAACACTTTATTAACTCTAGCTTATTAAACAAAAGAAATTAACGGATGTTTACATGTAGGTATAAAAATAATAATATATCAAATCAGTAAGTGGAAAGGATAATCCAAGTGGTTCTTTTTAATAGAATCCATAGAGAGGTCAATGAATAGAATACATAGCAATATAATATACGTCAAGAAAAGGCTTCTCGAGATGTGTTAAGCTTTTCCTTGATATATATATATATATATATATATATATATATATATATATATATATATATATATATATATATGTACCCAAGTATATGATTGGTGTATATGGAATGAATTCCAATTACCAACAATTACTATTCTTAAAAGAGTGCTCAATACAAAGTAGAGCAGATATAATTATTTATTTTTAAAAAAAGTGATGACGTCATCACTTGATAAGACACCGAGGGTGTTGAAACAAAATGGCTATTTTTGTAGTGATTTTATAACATATTTATGTTATAAAATTTTTTAAATAAATAATTATATATATATATATATATATATATATATATATATATATAGAGAGAGAGAGAGAGAGGGAGAGAGATAGGTAGATAATGTATCTACATTAAAAGGAAACAAAATAAGAACATATTTGGTTAAACAAATATGTTTGTTGTGCAGTTTTCTGTTCAATTCTGATTACCCCTGCTCAAATTAATCCAGTTAGATTCAGTAAGAAACAGCATCACAAGAACAAATTAATTCAATAGAATCGGTTGAAACAGCATAATTATTTACCTTATATACTAAAATTGGAATCATTTATATAGATTGAATTCACAATTCCATTCCAAATACATAGACATTTACAGAATAGGACGGGCTCCTGAAGACCACAGTGCATAACGACCGAAAAGATGATGTCATCACTATAAATATTTCATTGTTACTTGTCATGCAACTCGTAGCAATAAATTTTTAAATATATAAAAATGTTGTTTCTTGGTTACTTATGCTTTACTTTTGTTGGAATTTTCAGCAGTTTAATTTTCTCTTTTCGTAATTTGACTTGCTTTTTGCAAGATTTCATTTGCTTTTTGTAACAGCATTCTAACAGTAAAATTGTGTGCAAAATAAAAAAAAAATTATATGCCTGTAGAAAGACAAATGTCTACATTTTTCTCAAAATGGCCGAAGCAGGAAACATATACAAAATTACACATACGTACACCAAAGTGTATTAAATTTATTTGTTTTTGTTTTTCCAGGTTAAGGAAATGCACTAAACAGAAGATTATGTCTCATACTCCAATCACGATAAACAGCTGATTTCTTACTGAAGCTCATTCCAATCTGGACTCAACTTCACCTCAAACGTCAAGTGTAACTCATCGATAAGATCAATCGTTAAAGTTATTGGTCAAATGGTCTTTTTATCTATTTTGCCCACAATCCTCTACCGCCGTAGATTAAATAAAGGTTTCATTTCGAAATTCCATACATTACTCACAGCAATATGAACCTGATGAAATCTGGAGGGTACAACAGCCGAAACAGCCACAAAGATACTTTAAATAATATCTGACTAGACAGCTTAAAACTGAGCGTTTTAAGTGTAGCGATATGAAAGAAATACTGCGAGTGGACAACCACCAGTTTTGTATATGATCACCCGAGATCTGTCCGAAGTTAGTAGCATTTAGTAATTCAGTGTGAAAAGCATTACAGAAAGTTAAAAATGATAAAAACAGCTGTCAAGTTCTTAAAATTGACATTTATTATACGCTTCAGTATTAAATTAATTTTCGGATTAGTTTTTAACTACATTTTTATCGTTAGAAAATAGTCAACCATAGGATCAACTGAAGCACTTCAACGAATTCTATCAATGAAGCACTTGAATATGTAATGGTAATGTTAATTGTAATATTAGCAGGAAACATTCAGAATTCATTGACCGAGCAGCCAGTGTGGCTGTCAGCCAAAATTTATAATTATTTTCATCTTAAAATAACTTTTCAACAAAAAAGTACTCTGAATTAATTATAAGATGGTATCGTTTTTTTTTTGTTTTTTTTTTATGGGGGCTTCCTTCCTAACTTTTTATTTGAAATCGTGTGGAACTTCAGTATCTTTATTTTTCCTTCAAGTTACACGTTATATCCAATTTAGCTTTCGTTTTTTTTTTTTGTTTTTTTTTTTATAAGTCCTCTTTTATTTGGTACAGTACTTTGTTCGTGATTCTGTAGAACCGGTTCACAATATTCGAAGAAGAATAGTCTTTTACATAGACCACATTTGCTGAAAACCATTTTTAGTCGTTGATATTTGAAATCTGACGGTTTGTATATTTCTGAACGGGTTTGGCGCCATTCATAACGTGAATATTAACGTCTCGATAGAAAAGTTGTTTAAGCGCGGCAAAAAATCAAATTTAAGTTATATTAAAGTATCACTGTAACTGTTTGAGATGTTTGAAGTGTTCTAAAAACCCTTTCACAGATTAAAAGAATGAGAAATCCGAGGATGAACTGACTCGATTCAGATCACGACTGATTAAATCATTGAGTTTAGAAAGAACAATTTTAAGAAAAGCATAAACATTCTACTCGAAACAACGACATCTAGGTATCATTCGAATAAAGCTGAAAAATTGAAGAAGATCGTCTGGTTATTTGACAAACAGTCCCATTACCCTTTATGAGTGAAGCAGGCGACACTATACTCTCGTCTCAAGATAATTGGAAGAAAAAAAACCCCGCAAGCTGTTGCATTTGCCAAGCGGGTTTTGCTCAGAGCTGTGCCGTTTTGTAAAATGTTAAGTGTTTTAAAATCGTGTTATGAATATGGACATTGATATATGTTTGAGTGTCAGAAAAAAAAAATCTCAGTACATTCCAAATGTCAAAATGCCGCATCGTGCAAGGCCACTCAAAAAGACTGATAATTGACATGTTTGTTTATATGTGGGAAAATCCATACATTGAGGTTTTCTGATTCACTAAATTGATAAGCAGACAAAAACTATATATTCTTCCATATGATAACATATCTATAGACGACTTAATTATATATGATATTTTACAAGTGGTAGCAAATTTAAGGATTAATATGAAACAAGAATTATTAATAACAAATGACAGGGATTAACCTCCACACCTCGCTCAAAATAAAAAAAAAGAAACTTTTATACGTACTGGAAATGAAAAACAAAAAAAGGAAGAAAAAATATCCTTAACCGGCTTTCATTCCTCTCTCGTCAGAACTATATAGAAAAGTAAAATGAATAACAATTAAAACAGGAAACAACAAATGATGAGTGTTTAGAACGTTCGCATTCTGATCATGAGACCCGAGTTCGAATCTCACTATGGTCGATTTGTCAGGAAGTTGACTTCCTGATGTTATTGGAGTAGAGGGGGTCGATCCCAGCGTGCGACACCTTTGGAAAGTGACTGAAAACCATACAACGGGTTGATTCAAGCCTGGCGAGTGAAATTGGGTAGACAGATTAATTTTGGGGGGAGGCGTCTATAGCTGTGCTAGAAAGAAGTCACAAGTCATCGTGGCCGAAGGCTTGAGCGTGATAGGCTTATCCAAATTGTTGTTCACGCTAGATAACACGCCTTTTCCTAGAAACAGTAACAAAGGTCTGCTCAGCATAGTTGCAGTATAAATCATAGGTGGCCTTTGTGGGTGTTGAATAAACACAAATGCGCCTGAGCAAGCTTCTACAATAGGGATTGGCTAGCCGCCCTAGCAGATGGGTATCCTCGAATACGAGTAGCCAGTTATACATACATACATACATATATATATATATATATATATATATATATATATATATATATATATATGTGTGTGTGTGTATGTGTCTGTGTGTGTGTAAAAACAGAAGTTTGAAACCAGATAAATTATTTATATATATAGATCTGAAAACATAGGGAAGCATTCTCCAGAAGAATACTTTTGTAAATATTAAATTGACAGAATATCAACAAAACAGAAATAATCAAAAGCCACAACAAAAAAATGACAACCTACAAAAATGAAACCAAGGATCCAATATGAAACTGCAGAAATAGAACAACATGTCCACTCCAGGGAAATTGCCAACTTTCAAACACAATATACAAGGCCAAGGTAAGTGCAAACAACAAAATAATGCACTACATCGGTGCCACCGAAGGTCCATTCAAGATGAGGAATAACAATCACAACCTTTCATTCACCAACAGGAAATACTCGAACAGCACTGCACTTTCTACATACATATGGCAGCAAAAAGACAGAAATATCGCACCAACAATAAGTTGAGAAATATTGAAAAAAGCTCCTACCTACAGCAACATTACAAAAAAATGCCTACTTTGCCTACACGAAAAAGTAGCAATAATATTACACACACCGTAAAAGAACTTGCTAAACAAGAAATCAGACATAATCTCCAAATGTAGACATGAGAACAAGTACCTATTATCTGAATTCATACCAAACGGATAAAAAAGACAAACCACCAACAATCACAATTTATTTTCAAGATACCATCACAATAATTGCATGTATCGTTATTATCATTGCACCACCATTAGTAATCACTTCTACCACTTTACAATAACTATTAACTACTAATATTATCATTATCACCAACACCCAACACCATCACTAACACATCATATCTACTATTAACATATAAATCCACTATAATCATTAACGTATATTACTCCCCCAGCATATTTAATACCTTAAAAAAACAAAAAAAAACAAAACAAAACAAAAAAAACAATAAGATCAGAAATAATTTGCATATGTAACCATAAGAATAAATACCTATTACCAGGATTCATACCAAAATAAACAAATAAATATAGAAAAATAAAAAATAAAACACCAACAACCACCCTTTAGTTCAAGCTATCAGCACAGTAATTACATTTATTGTTTTTTTATTATTCTCCCACCAACATTACTAATCACTACTAACAATTTACAATAAAAATTAACCACTTATATTATCCTTGTCACCAACCCTCTTACACATTAATATCATATCACATCTACTATTATCATATAAACCCGCCATAATTATTAACGTAAACTACCCCCTCTCCCAGCATATTTAATACCACCACGAAAATAACCAATAAGGATTACAAACTGAAATTTCTACCAGTCACATATACACAGTCATAATTTAACACAGAATACCTATTATCAGGATTTATACCAAAATAAATTAATACATATAACAAAATAAAATAAAACACCAACAACCATATTTTAGTTCAAGCTACCGCCACAATAACTACATTTATGGTTTTATCATTCTCCCACCACCATTACTAATCACTTCTACCAATTTACTATAATTATTAGCTACTTATATTATCATTGTCTCCAATCCCTTACAACATTACTATCACATCACATCTACTATTATCATATAGAACCGCTATAATTATTAACATAAACTACTCTCTCGCCCAGCATATTAAATATCACCATATAAAATAACCAATAAGAATTACAAACCGAAATTTTTACCAGTTACATATACACAGACATCAAAAACAAACAAATAACCAGCTTTAAATATAACAAATAAACCCCCTTTTTTCAAAAATTAAAATTAAAAATAATAATAATTTTTACCTATCATAATTTTACACAAACCCCACCAGACGTATATACATACATGCGAGGAAATATTATTCAGTGGAAAAATAGAAAAATGACATGTATACATTCACGAGACATTCACAAGAAATTTTCGCTACACTTCCAATCTTTGGATTTTAACATACAAATGCGTATGTATAGACACAACACCACCCGTATACATACATATGTCATATCCGAAACTCTCCACATATGTTTATATATGTATGAGTACCGACGGATGACCAAGTGTGTATGTGTGTCTGCGTACTTTATTGGGTGTATGAACATACATCGATGTTTGCGTTAGCACGATGACAGCACGACGACGACCCCCCACTTCCATAATAACACCAATACACGCAATCTACATAAATCCAACATTTTAAAAAAAAATAATCAGTTTGTCTGACGATCGCAAAAGCGTGAAATCCAGGTTCACAAACTCACATCAATCCAACCAAATATGTTAGCTCTATCTCAGATATTGAGCGCTTTCTAATAAGTACCGCACATATAATATATAAATAATTATATATGTATATATTTATTTATATTTATATACACACACGTTTCACACTTTTCACACACACAGACACACACACACACACACACACACACACACACACACACACACACACACATACACACAGACACACACACACATATATATATATATATATATATATAATCAAAAGCTGATAACATTTAGACCAAAAATCCACTCCTTTTACTCACAGAAGGACGGCTGGAGAGACTTAATATATATATACATTCTAGGATCTGTATATGCAAATTTGAATTGACCTTGCTCAATAGCGAGATCACTTCTTGTTCATGAGTGGGCACACTGATCGGCGAACCACATATATTGACGCGCCTGTGTAAATTTATTTAAATTGCCTTTCTGAATAGTGACTGGAATGTTTTGATTAATTCTCAGTTCTGACCTCTGACATGTTTATACTTGTATAATCAGCGTCACATTATTATTTAAACGGATAAACTGCATAACTAGTATAGTGAATAGACGGTACGTATTTTGGGTCGATTTGAATACTAGTTGGACAGTAAAAACAGTCTGGTAGACGAATACGTTCTTTAAACACAGTTATACATTTGTTTAGTAAACCTCCGACTTATCATGAAAATATGTTATGCGCAAAAATACATGGTAATTTGATGTTCAAATAATTTGTTTTTAAATTTAAAAAATTAGAATTTTTCTGTGAAAATGATATCATGTTTTTTTATCGTTACTGTTTGTTAATTCATTCGGATGAGTATCGGGCTAGTATGTTTCATAACCTTATTCTGTAACTGTCACATTCGGTAATTTTCGTAATCTTTCGATTGAGAGGTTTATTTATTCAAGTCGGTTAGAAAGTACATACTTTTATTGTGGATGAAATGAAAAGCTTCTATTTGAAATTCCCAAATTGTTATCGAATAAAACTAAGCTTAGCAAAGAGTCTTATTTGGGAGTTTATGAATGTCAAGTCTAGATGTCGAATGCACTTCATAAATGCAAGCTGTGATATATTTCTATACGTGGCGAACATCTACAGGGCTTGTTGGTAACAGTCACTGAGATATTTCATTGATTCACCAGGGCGAATGTGGTCGTTATTTTAGCCCGAGTAAAAGCTACTACATCAAATGCTGACTTTTGCAGAAAAGAGATTTTAAACACATGGATAATTGGTGCAACATAATCCTTCTAACATCACCTACTAATTATGTTTCAGTGACAACTGAAAGCACTCACATTTTTCTGCGTTTATATGTATCTGTATTTTGACGCATATAGTAGGCCTCATAGAGAAGTTGATTTTTTCGCTAGATGATATTTGGAGCGTTTAATTTTAAATATGTCGAGTTTGTTGCAGTCACTAATACCATTGGGGAAGGTATGAATCCATCACTTCTCCACACTGTGAGGTTAAGTTTCCATTTTCGTGGCAAAAATTATCAAGGTTGAGATAATTAATAACAAGAATTATCAATGTTGGGATAATTAATAACAAGAATTATCAAGGTTGGGATAATTAATAACAAGAATTATCAATGTTGGGATAATTAATAATAAGAATTATCAAGGTTGGGATAATTAATATCAAGAATTATCAATGTTGGGATAATTAATAACAAGAATTATCAAGGTTGCGATAATTAATAACAAGAATTATCAATGTTGGGATAATTAATAACAAGAATTATCAAGTTTGGGATAATTAATAACAAGAAGTATCAATGTTGGGATAATTAATAACAAGAATTATCAAGGTTGGGATAATTAATAACAAGAATTATCAATGTTGGGATAATTAATAACAAGAATTATCAAGGTTGGGATAATTAATAACAAGAATTATCAAGGTTGGGATAATTAATAACAAAAGCGATCAAAATAAAAACAAAAAGAAACCGAAAAAGAAAGTTGCTAGACGATATTGTCAAACCCATATTAAAAAAAAATTAAATGATTTTAAACGTTTTACATTTTAGTCCTCCTTCACATTCGTGCGCATGTGTAGTGACATCAACGCAAATATCATTTTTAATAATAAAGATTTCAGCTGACATATAGTAGAAAGAATATATTGAATCAATTGCTAAGTCTATGCCTAAGAAATTTAGATCCGTATGTCGGGTTAGAGACTTTTTCTCGCCAGAATCTATCTTATATATTTACAAGTTTACCATTCATCCACTCTTTGAATATTGCTGCCACATCTCGTCTGGTGCTCCCGCTATATATTTAGAAATTCTTGATAAAATACGAAGAAGAATCTGCAATTGTATTGGTCCTGACATGACATCACAGCTTCAGTCCATTTCTAACTGCCGTGACGTAGCTTCGCTGTGTCTTTTGTATAAATATTTTCTTGGTAATTGTTCTATGGTACCTAGATTTTATGTATTTAAGCGCAGTAGTAGATTGTCGGCAAGGTTTCATCTGTTTGCAGCTGAAATGGCTAGAGGTAACCGTAAGTTCTATGCTAACAGTTTCTTCCATCGCAATTCTTGTTTGTGGAATTCTTCCAGGTAAATTTGATATTCAAATATTTAATGGCAATTTATAATTATTAAGTTATGCCGTATTAATTCTTATTCTTTTATTGTCCAGTCTCCTTAATAGTAGTGTATTTTCTAACACTCAGTAATCACTTGCATCCTAGTGGATTTATTGTCTCGAAATGATTTTAAGAATATATGAACTTTATGAAGAGCGAAATATGTCACACGAAAAATTCATCAAATGCGTTCATCCAAATCATAGTGACTGTATGATTGTCGGCCATTATTGATTATTCAACATAAACTCATTACGATTTTTTACGATTATTAGGTTGGTGCAAAAATAATGTCGTTTTTTGACGATTTTTTTTTTTTTTTTGATTATCGTTCACCCATTTATCCAACTTTTTTTGACTTCCCTATTTGCTTTAAATGGCGAACGACTGTTGAGTGGTCGACCTCGAGTTCAACAGTAACTTCTCGTGTGGTTTTGCGAAGATCGGCTTCAATTAAGGCTTTCAAATGTTCGTTATCAACCGCAGTCGGCCGGCCGCGACCGTCTTCATCTTCGAGGCTCTCGTCACCATTGCGAAATTTCTTGAACCACCGTTGTGCCACACGTTCGTTAGTGGTTCCTGGGCCAAACGCATCATTGATATCACGAGCTGTCTCGGCAGCTTTTCGGCCTAGTTTGAACTGGAACAAGTAAATCGTGCGGATTTGAATTTTGTCCATGCTGTCGAAAAGCCTGCAAAATAATGAATGAAGAGATTGAGAACGGTAACGAATAACAGGATTTGATAGAGCGAAAAACGCGCTTCAAAATGATATATAACATGGCTATATATATCAATGAATTAATTCAGAAATCATATATAAAAGTAACATATGTGAAAAAACGACATTATTTCTTCACCAACCTAATAATATCAACATAACATAACCTAGTTTATCTGGAAAATTGTTGAATGTAAAACAGTTCAGATTTTATTTAAGAAAAAAAAAAAAAATATCACACTCAATATCAGTTTTCACCTGGCTACAATTAATCAGCCATTTTCCCTATAAAACTTGTAAAAATTTGGAAAGAAGATAGCCAGATGGAGTAATGGCAGGAGAAATTAGAGAATGAGGCAAAACCTTTATATTTAGTGCTATAACTTTTTCATGGGTGACTCGTTCAATATTCAATTTTGCATCGTCTTGTAAGAGCAACACGCCTTTACGATAAATCAATTATGCGCTTTTTTCTGCAAATATTTGTGCAATGCTTCAAGTTGACGTCAATATTTTCTGCATTAATTCTTTTGATCTATTTTAGTACGTTCCATCAAAGGTACAGAATAATGTTTTTCGAGTGTAGTCCTTGTTTAGGAAATGATTCTCCTTTTTCAGTAGATACTAACCATTGTCATTTGGATAGGCTTATGGAGAACACGATTTTAATTAGTGGAGAAAATTCAATTTTCCTTTTCACTTTTTAATAATTTCACCCCTAGCAAGGTAATAAAGTCAGTGAAAAAAAAGAGTATTTTGAGTGTGAAAAATATGGAGAAAAAGGAAAAAAAAAACATTATTAAGGAAAAAGAACAATAAAGAAAAAGAATTAAAAAGACAAGATTTAACGATTAGCATTAAATACAAATTTGACTGTAAAGCAAGAAGTCGGAAAAGAATTCCACAAGCCAGAAGTACAAGAGAATAATCTGTTAGCATAGAACTTACGGTTACATCTTACCAGTTCAGCTGTAAAATGATGAGACCTACCTGCCAATCTAGTATTGCGCTTAAAATCGTAAAGTCGAGGTACTGAAGAGGAAAATTCATCAGAAATATCACCGTGAAATTATTTATAGGAATGACACAGAGAAGTTACGTTACAATAGGTTTGGGGTGAGAGTTTGACTGTGGCCTAGATGACTAGTCAGGACTGCTGACATTGCATATTAGTCTTTAGATATTATCTATAATATTTAGCACATCGCAGAATCACCAGACCGAATGTGATAAACGCTTTGATTAAATTGAGGAAGAGATAGATGATGTAAGAGACATTGATCACATTTAGTTAATTTTCCAGTAACATGGATTTGATTTGAGATCGAAGTATATTTAAAATTGAACTATTTTGTTAAAACCTATGCGATCTGTTAAGGATTTTCTTCCAATACTAATAATTGACAAAACTTTGTCGTCCAAATCATGAATTAAGAATTTTCCGATTGAAATATGCCAAACTTTCGTTGGCCTCTTTGGACACTTAAAGATTAATTTTCGAATTCAGATGGAATATTTCTCGCCGCTTCTATTGCTGAACAGGTTATTTTCGATTTCGTTCGGCTTGCAATGTCTGCTATGACTCTGATCTAAATTGATTATAAAAAGATATATCATCCGATATAATGTAATCTGTACAAAGATAGACAAACAAATGAACATACAACTAATGGTTAATGGATGGATGGTTACACGTATCCGAGGATGCCATTCAACTATGGCAGCTAGCTAATCCCTTTTGAAGACGCCTGCTTAGGCACATTTGTGTTTGTTCAACATCCACAGAGCCGACTTGTGGTTTATACTGCAACTAAGCTGAGCGGGTTTTAGGTAAAGTTTCTGAGATAAAGCGCGATATCTAGCGTGACCAACAGCCTGAACAAGGTAAGCACGCTCAGACTCTCGGTCACGATGACTTGTACCTTCGTACTAGGACCCCCCACACCATCGACGGCTCCGAAAGGTTTCCATCTACCCAATTCCCTCATAAATATTGGGTCAACCCGTGGTATGGTTTTCAGGCACTTTTCAAAGGCTACTCACGCTGAGATCGCCACTTTCAGACAGATATCATCAAGAAGTCTCCTTCCAAATCGATTATGGTGATTGCTGGTTAATTTACTGTAAATGCTGAAATAATGTCCGCAAAATGATCATATGAAAAATGAAACAAGGATAGCATTAAATCTATCAATGTAACAAACACTGTCGTGGTCCTCATCATTTTAATCCCTATCATCAAGGCAAACAAGAAAGCCCCGGTGCTTACATTGGTATCAATTCGTGTCCGGTTCTGTAAAGTCAATATCCACTTGCTTCAGGCCGAGACGTTTGAGTTAATTACATTGGCACGAATTTGATATTGACTGTGGCTAGTTTTCAAATGAATCAAGCATGGTTTGGTATTAACAACTGGAAACCTTCTTTTCCTGTGCGCCTGTAGTTTGGAATCACGTTTCTCATTGAGATTAATACACACAGCTATAGAGAACAATACATTTGAGACTGCATCCAAGTAAATTTGGTGAGATCGGACGAAACTGGATGAAGTTGCGAAGTAGAAAGAAAGAATGAACATTTTACACCAATATAAAAACCAGTTTACTTCGTACATTCGGATGGAAACATTGGAAAGATGAATAGGAAATAATGATAATGATTCAAAACAGAAAGAAAGTGAAATAATAATAATAATAATAATAATAATAATAATAATAATAATAATAATAATGATGATGAAGAGGCTTAGAAACAATGGCAAGATAAACCTCTTCACGGTTCATACTCTGCCCGTACCAAACAAGCTGATGTGGACAAACTCCGTACTCATCAGTGGTTACGTAGTGTAGGGTTAAATGCTGAAACCGATGGTTTTATTCTTGCTTTTTAGGACCAATACTTGCTAACTAGAAATTACCAGACACACATATTTAGCAATTGTGTTGACCCGTAATGCAGATTCTTTGATAAATTTCCATAAACAATTAACCATCTTGCATCAGGTTGCACGATATTGGCACCCACTGAATATAAACTCGGCATGAAAGAGTGGGTCAATAACTGCATTAGAATATTTGCAAGTTTTACGCGAAGGAAACGACTATAAACTTGTATGAACATCACCCAGACCCGGTTACAGAGATAGGACCTGTAACAATTTTATTAGATTTTACAATACACACAGACGGACAATCAAAGCTAAACTCCTAAATATCGTTATTAAATACCACAAAAACAAAATGTGCTTTCTTATTGATATGGCAGTTTCTGAAAATTGTAACTATCTTTGAAAGATCTTGCAGTGGATATGTCAAAACAGTGGCGCATGACGCCATCAATAAATCCAGTTGTAGTTGGAGCCCACGGATTAATTGGAAATATTACGATAGACTCATCGCAGGGATTCCTTGTACCTCACGCCTTAAAAAAATATACGAAAAATCGTACTTACAAGTAGAGCTCACACATTACGAAGAGGCTTATCCATGTAGAATATGTGTGATCTTAAGTTTTTATTTTTTATTATTTTTTTTTTTCTGTGGAAAATGTCATGAAGCCATTTCCAGCCTTAGGTCTCTGGTTAGGATCCGGTAGGAAACGTGTATACAACAAAATCAAAGGTAATAATAATAATAATAATAATAATAATAATAATAATAATAATAATAATAATAATAATAATAACAACAGTAGTGAGAAAAAAACCCATATGTAGAAAGAAAAAACGAAAGTAGACAAGAAAAAAACGGCAAAGAAGGAAAAAACAACAACAACAATAATAACAACAACACATGAGAACATCAACAATTCCTCTTGTAGTTGGAGCCCTCGTATTGGTTGGAAAAGATTCCAGTAGACTATTCGAAGGGATTCCTGGAAATCCATGTCTTAAAGAAATACAAACGATTGTTCTTACGGGCACAGCCCGCAACTTACGAAGGGCTTTATCTATGAAAAATATGTTTTGTTCTTTTTTTTTTTTTTTTCTTAATTGGTCAGTGGAAAATGTCATGATGCCATTTCTAAGCTTAGGTCTCTGGGCAGGATCCAGAAAGAAATATGTACACACCAGAAATCAAAGGAAATAATAATAATAACAACAACAATAATAATAATAATAATAATAATAATGATAATAATAATAATAATAATTATAATGATGATGATGCAATATTAAATAATAACCATGGCCGGAGTTTAAAAGACAGCATGTTAGATTTCTCTCATTACTTTTATTGTTATTGATACACACGCAATGGCCATTTTGCAAGATTGCCATTTAACATTTTTTGACATCTCTGAATCAGAAATTATAAAAAGAAAGCTGACGTAACGAGAAGACAGACTGTCTTTTAAGCTTCGGATGTGGACATCATTTAATATTGACTTGAACACGCAACGAATAAATAATAATAAAAAATGATAATACTGAAGAATTAACATCATACAGAGCCAGTCATAAAAGGTCATGAAATCACTATTCTTCGGGGCCATGCCGTGCATCCTGACAAATATATAAAACATTGTGATTAAATAATACAAACAAAAGATACATTTCTCATACATAAGGATATGCTATCAGATGAAAATATATGTTAACGAATATGACTAAATGACTAAAAATAATGACCTTGAAAAAAATGTGCTTAAATCTAGTGTTCAATCTATAATAATTAAAGACCTGAGTACTATTAAATTGTTACACACAAGAATATTAAAATCCTTAGCCGATCCTATTTATACGAGATTCAGACAATTTTCCTGGGTATTATTAATTTAATTTTTATTTTCCCTGGGCATTAATAATTTATTGTTTTAATATAAACACATTACCGTAATCCTTCATTTAAAAGGCGTAAAATAAACTGCTATTTCTTTGGATATAAAATCAATAAGACCAATGTATATACGGCCACATTCTTCCGTCTTGATGAAGTTCAAATCGTCTCAACCCTCCACCTCTTTCGCATAGGCTTGATGTGACAAGCCTCTCGCTGCTCTGTCGCTATTTCCACGGAAAACTGCTCAGGCGAACGACATTCCCTGGTCCCGTCATGTCACTTATATAGTAGCAAATCACACACATTTCCTCCCTATTTCATTGGTGAGATGTTCATCTCGAACAGCTTCTTCTCGCGGACCACTGTCCTGTCGAACCGAAAAACCAAGAGAATGTTTCCCCTATTCCTACAATCTTAACCTGTTCAAGTTAACCATTATCTTTCATTCAAATTTGCATAAATTGCCTCTTAACCTAACCCTCTACCTCAAGTGGCCCCCGGGCTTTGTATAAGGGTTGAAAAAAATGCAATTAAATATTATTACAACGGTTAATGGTGGAAATAAATGCTGAAAGAAATTAAGTAAGTTGGGGTAACATATGTAAAATGTTTTACCATGATTTTCTAAAAAAAAAAAAATGAAAAATAATTTCATTCATTTATGGATATGTCTTGAAAATTTCATTAAAAATCTAACAAGTTTAGGAATTTCCATATTAATGTGTTTTTCACTGGGAAAAAGGTGCTAAATTACTTAATCGTAAATATTACGTCGACAGTTGATACAAAAATAAAAATTAGAAAATGTCGAATTTGCTAGAATGGATTAAAAAAAAAATTAGATAAAATAATGAAATAAATACTTTAGTCTTTCCTCTTACTAATAACATAAAAATTTTGACGATAAAACTTTGTTTTTATTAAACTTGTGGCTTTTTTCACATTGCTACCTTGTTTTTGTTTTTTTGTTTTTTTTGTTTTTTGTTTTTTTGTTTTTTCAGCGAAAATGTGGAGGTACCTACTATACTATCATTCCGCATGGAAAAGAAAAAAAAAAGAACGGGAATTTGGATTAATTTGCAAAATCTTTCTCGAGAAGAGCGGCATGATGAAAGTATCTTATTCATCATTTTTGGCGGATTGTGGAAAAAAGAAATTAAAAAATACAAAACATAACGACAAAAACAAAATTGAGTTTAACTGAATACGATATATAAGGAACAACGGAGACATTCCAAGCGCCAAAATTGTTGAGTATCTGAGAATATAGTGCGAAAAGTATTTGAGATTTAATGGGACTAGTTCTTTCCAGCTATTACTAACAGATGAGAACTTGAACGTGAATGAAATAGTTCTAATGATGAGAGTAAACAAATTATGAGGAGACAAAGGAATAACTATGGATTAAACTTTAAAATACGTATCTACATTAACGACGTCTCAAATGGAGATATGTCTTTTGACACCGCTATAAAAATATGCACTCGGAAAATTTTATTGATTAAAACTCAATAAAACTAAAACATTTAAGACTAAATTCATGCGTTCACCTCTTTTACGAGAATTGACAAGAAATATATTTTACTCTTTTCTTGCAAATAAATAGTTTAATAAATAAATAATGTTTAATATTTGTGTTGTTATTTCTCTATAAAAAATCCAGATACTCCAACATATTGTCATATTCACAAAGTTTCGACAGTTGTACGTTCTACCATTCATCAAATACATACTTTGGAATTTCGAACAGAACCCTTTATGTAGCCAGGTACACAACTCACAAGTATTTGGGTCAAATCACCAGATTTAATCAACGCTTTAATGCACTGGGCCATGTGTCTTTGGGGACAATCTACCCCAATGGACTAAATAAAAGGGTTCGGTTCGAAATTCCAGCGTATATCACCTGAATAAGCCTGGAATGTACAAAGGTCGAAGATAAGGACAACAGTCCGAATATTTTAAATATTATTTCTCATCTATTAACTGTCAAAATTATTTACATTATTCGGACTGTTATCCTCAGCTTCATTGCCATATTTACAATGTTTCGGCCGCTATACGCTCCGGTCTTCTTCAGGTGATTGGAATTTCGAATCGCACCCTTTATTTCGCTCACCGGGGTAGCTTTCTTTTTCTAGTCTATTCCAGATTTCTTAGTTATTTCCCTTTAACTTAGCTCTCCAAGTTTTGGGGGAGTTAACCACTGCTGTAGCCTGGTATTGAACTCAACTCTTTGAGAACACACGGCCCAGGGGATAAAGAGGTTGGTTATATCCAATGACTAGACGCAAGGAGTTGCGAGTTCAGTACCAGGCTACAGCAGTGCTGAACAAAAAAAAAAAAAAAAAAAACTTACAGAGTTGAGTTAGAGGGAAATCACTGAGACATCCGGAAGAGGCATGGCACGTGGAACTAGAACAATCTACGCCGGGAGACGAAATAAAGGGTTCGGTTCTAAATTCCAATCACCTGAAGAAGGCTGGAGCGTATAACCAAGATAAAATGTAAAGCACATACAACTCGAAGAGAAAAGAATGCCATAAAAATCAATCTGTGGACATTCCACACTATTCAAATAAAATGTTAGGAAGGAAACCCTAATACTAAGTGGTAACAGCCACTGGACGTTAAAAGCCTATTTCTTTAAAAAGAGAAAGATTTTACTAATTTCAACCAAAAGCAGTAGTAGCTACTCGTTCAATGAATGCCAAATGTTTACTTGTAGGGAAACGGCTTATATTACCATTATCCTTACCATTGAGATATGTCACTATATATATATATATATATATATATATATATATATATATATATATATATATATATATATATATATATATGTATGTATATATGCGGTCTACATATATGCGTGCCTATGCCTGTGTCAGAGCATGTGCATGCGCATGTATGTATTCTTGAAAAAATATATCAAACTAAAGACAATAAAATTAATTAACTCCGAAACCAGCCGGGGAAATTATACATTTAGCCCATAATACGTGTGGTTAGAATGTTAAATATAGTCAGATACATAATTTTCACATTCATATATCAAATCTACCCTTCCCATCTTCCGATTTGCTACTTACCTCTCTATATCCTTATTGCGCCTCTGTCTGCATCGAACATATATTCGTCTTCCTTTCACCAATCGTTTCTCCCTCTCACGCTCGCTCACTCACTCACTTTCTCTCTGTGTGTCACTCTCCCCACTCACTCACTCACTTAGACGACCAACACTTTCACGCCAAATTCTACATCGTAGCGTATAACATGTCTTACAAATCACGCCCATCTTCTTATCACGATTTGCTAGATATTTTTTTCACTTATCACAATTTGCTGTAATTCATAGACACCACAAAATTTGCGGAAAAGTAAGGAAAAGAGTGTAAGA
>OZ010579.1:55463045-55468045 GCA_963932145.1 Acanthosepion lycidas | reverse complement strand
AAATCAAAATATATTGAATCAATATATATATATATATATATATATATATATATATCTAAAATCAAAATCAAAATATATTGAATCAATATATATATATATATATATATATATATATATATATATATATATATATATATATATATATATACTAAAAAGGCTTAAACACTAATATTCCTTGATCATAATTTATTCCATTTGAATCGTAAAAACGATCCAATTCATCAGACCTACAAATTCAAAAAGAAAACAGAAAAAAAAAAAAAAAAACAACTCCGGGAATAAAAAATAAAATTTAGTGAGCGTGTATGTATCAGAGTGTGGGACGAAAGTTAGAGTAAATGAAAGCTATAAGGGTGGGGTGGGGGGTACAGACGATAGAAGAACAGGAAAAGAACAGGAAGGTCTAAAGATGAAGTGGGGGACTAAAATTTAACAGAGAGAAGTTTTAAAGAGGAGAGTCAAAGACGGTTTAACTGAGAGAAATACCTGGATTCTATCATCTTGGAATTATTTTTTATACAAATATATATGTATGTGTATGTATGTATGTATGTATATATATATATTTAGATATTTTAGATATATGATTGCATATGTACGTGTATATTTACCACTAATATTATCTCTCTCTATATATATATATATGTGTGTGTAAATAAAAAAACATATATATATATATATATATATATATATATATATATATATATATATATATATATATATATGTTTTTTTTTATTTCTATTTGAGCCTTTTCCAATTTATCTACCTATATATTCATTTATCTATCGAAGTGTTCGCAGTAAATGATTTATGTAGAATTTTAGGATTTGTCAATATTTCCGAAAGATATAAAAACTGTGGAACTTCAATATTCAATTTTAAATGATCGCAGTCTTTGCCATAACTGATTTTTAGCTTCTAGATGAAACAAAAACAACAAAAAAACAAATAAATAAAACAATGTGAAAAAAAATTATCTTCAAATAAAAATCTCCGAATAGAAATTGCAGGTTACTCATTTATTTGAAATGTCAGCGTGATCCCTCGACGAAAACGCTATTTGGAATTTTTGCATTGAAACAAATGTGTTAGGAGGTAGGGAGGAAAGTCTTCTTTTGAAACACTGTTGAAATTCCAGTAATGAAAAGGTTAAAAGTTTAGTACGGATTCAATATCTATTAATGCATGTTTAAGATAAGATCCAGAATCGCTTGGAAAATTTGCTACAACTTTTAGGATACAGATATTTAAATATTAAACAAAAATGAATTATCCTGCTTAAATTTAATATGCATATCGGGAAAAGAAAATTGCACATCATTCGTAATAATGTAATAAAAATATACAAAGATGATAAATATAGCATGAAAACATGACAGATTTCAATGCGTATATATATTTAGAAATATACCTTTTTTTTTACATAAAACTACAGTTTTAGCAAAGACTTAATTTGGACCAAGCAAAAAATAATGTCTTAAAAATGACGTTTTTTTTCTGTGGTCGCTATTACAATCTAGTATCTCGGTAATTTGTATTGCTTTAAAACATGTTTCTAGAGATTGAATATTAGGTTGGTGCAAAAATAATGACGTAATAATGTCGTTTTTTGACGTAAAAAATACGTCAAAAAACGACATTATTACGTCATTATTTTTGCACCACCTAATAAAACCGTAAAAAATATATTTTTACGATATGAAATATGTTTCAGTTTAAATAAAATAAGCCACATTTTTTTTATAATGAACAAAAATAAACAAAAACAAAAAAAAAATGAATCAATAATAAAGTCTAAATTTATGAAAGTAGAAGGTATTTTGATTTTTATCACGGTCTCTTTTGTTTCTTTAACAGTCATCGAATAATAAAATTTCCCCCACCAGCAAAAAGCAAAAAAGAAAAGCATCAGCCATTCGCTCTTTTTTTCTTTATTTTTTTTCATTTTATTTTTTTTTCTACGTTGTAGGAAAAGTTTGATTATAACTGTTTTCTCATTCTACAAATTGAACAACAAATATCATGAAGAAAGTGAAAAACACTTGTACTGTATTGCCAGTTTGCAGACGGAAATAACGTACTGAGAAGAGCTGATTTTCGAATTTGCTTTTTACATTTACTGTTCAGTATTGGAATATATAAACATTTAAAATTAATCTGAAATGTTGACAAAAGTGGCATTAAATCTTGTTGATACAAACACATCACAGGCCTAATATACTTGACAAGAGTTGCTAGGTTCAACTTCTTGTTTAGCGTGCAGATCGCTTAATGACCAGGTCTTTTGCAATGAACACGGTCGTTAAGTGTTTGGATTTTATTTCAATAGGTAAATGAAATACAGTTACTTACTATAAATTTTCAGTGATCCTGCTTATATTCAAATTAATCTATTCTTTTAACTTTGGTTATATTGCGGGAAATATCATAATGAATTCATGAGACAGACTAGAAGTATATTCTTATCAAATCAGAAAATAATTCATAATTTTCACTCAATGCAAATCACATCTGTAATTATATTTTAAAAAAATACTGTTATTTCATCATCCAGTTGCTTATAATTAATTAAAGTAATTAACAAATGACTGATAACGAAATGTTTTCATCAGAGGAATTCTGACAACTACAAACTATCGATTTCATTTCTAATATTATAAAAAAAAAATAATTCTCTTGTGGTTATTTTATTTTTTAACGATTAAGGTTGAACGTGGCTTACAACCATAGTACGTTGAAAAACCGGTTCTCTTACGATCACTGAAGTTAAGCAACATCCAGCTTGTTTAATGCCTAGACCAGCGTTTTCCAATTTTCATTCAGGTTTGTAATATTCATTTACATGCAAATACCGATGCTTTTGTGCCTTAACTTGGGTGAACAATGTGTAAAAGCAAATCTAAGACTGTCGAATTTATACAAATCGAATCAAACTGTACAAGAGAATAATCTTTCAGAGTCTGTCTATATTTCTGAGATGAGGTATTATGTACATTTTTTACATTATTCGGACTATTGTCCTCATCTTTGTCGCCAGATTTATTACAACGTTTCGGCCGTTGTACGCTCAGGCCTTCTTCAGGTGGTTGGAATGTCGAACTGAACCTTTTATTTCGCTCACTGGGGTAGACTCTTCTAGTTCCACGTGCCATGTTTGATGGATGTCAGTTATCAGTTATTGCCTGTTAATTTCCCTCTGAAAGTTTTCCACTCCCTTAACCGGGTATTGAACTCACACACTTTGTATCCTGTCACTGGATCTAACCAACGCCTTTATCCACTGTGCCATGTGTCCTTCACATGGCACAGTGGCAAAATAACTGATAACTGACATCCATCAAACATGGCACGTGGAACTTGAACAGTCTTCCCCAGTGAGCGAAATAAAGGGTTCGGTTCGACATTCCAACCACCTGAAGAAGGTCGCAGCGTACAACGGCCGAAACGTTGTCATAAATATGGCGACAAAGATGAGGACAATAGTCCGAATAATGTAAAAAATGTAAAGAATAATCTTTCCTTAACAGCTTAATGAAGCAATAACTACGTTTGTTGTCGGCATTCTAATGAGTAGCGTAAGTTGAAGAATTTTAGCAGAAATATTGCAAGAACAACGTTGTTTCCTCAAAGAAACTGAACCAAAAAAATGTTATCTTTATGATCAGAATGATTTGAAAGACAGCTTTACAAATGCAGGACAAATGCCGATATTCCATAGACTAGGCAAAATCATTTGATTAAAACAACGCTCTATTTGAACTGTTAACAAACTTAGATGCTTACGAAACAGTAATTAAAAATGATTGATAATGAAAAGTTTTCATCAGAGAAATTCCAAACTTTCGATTTAATTTCTAATTGTAGAAACAAACAAAATGATTTTGTTGTGTCATTTTAATTGTTTAGACAATTAAAACTAAAAGCGGCTTACAGCCATAATGCGTTGAAAGACGGCTTCTCGTACAATCATCGAAGTTAAGCAACATCAAGCCTGGTCAGTTCCTAGAGCGGCGACCTCTTCGGAATAACAAGAATTGGAACCCGGGCTTCCGATTTCAAATTACGAGCTGTTATGCATTACACAAATTGTTCATCCAAGATTACATCACCTAGTATTCTCAAGCTGCCATTAATCATGGTACTGAGCAGTTTCGACTTTGTGTTGTGGGACGGATGATTAACAATTAGAAACTTTAGATTTGTATAATAAAATCTGACACGTTGATCCATTCTACAAGAAAACTTTGATAAAATATTAACCAGAAAGGTAACATTTGAAATCGGACAGCGTATGTCTTATCGCGCTTACACTTATAAACTAATTTGAAAGCCTTCTTCTTTGTCACTTCGGGGCGCCATTTTTTCCGCTTCGAAAAGTTTTGAAATGATGGCGCTTGATAATATTTGCTTGGTGTAAAATCAATTGAATATGAGTAGAACAGAAGAACCGAGCTCCAAAATTATATTCTTGATGTATGGCGACTTTGCGTTGATATTGTAGGGAAAACCATTTTACAACTGACGCATCAAAGCTTTATGGAGATGTTGAAACTGTTGAGCATAAAAATGTATAATTGATGTTTTATCTTCAATAAATGTAATGCGATTTCAATCTTTTTCCATTATTGTCCTCTCTCTTTAGTAGTATATTTTTCTCATATTGTTTAACATTCACTGCCTTGCGTCTTAGGGGCTTTATTACCTACCTTGGCATGAAATGATTTGAGAAAAGGTGTCATTTATCAATATTTCATTTGTTTAAATATTAGACATGTAAATCATATTAAAATTACTTCAATTTTGCGAAAATGAATTCTTCCAAACGGGGAGCTTATTTCTGCCTTATAATCAGGTATTAAAATTATAGCGGTTACATGGACTCGACCACTGACAACGAGTGCCCGTGTAAATTATGCCGCTACCTCAACACCCAAGTTGACCTTCTACTCAATCACGCTTCCAATATATATATATATATATATATATATATATATATATA
>OZ010579.1:55435545-55458045 GCA_963932145.1 Acanthosepion lycidas | reverse complement strand
TGATAATATATTTTTTAAAATAAACAATTATAATATTATGCTGTTGTATTGAGCACTGTTTTTTTTTTTTTTTTTTTTTAATATAAAATATTTTAAAGCCTTTCTGGGAGTAACCAGGAAACGTGATCAAAATTGTTGGTTGATTGTTTTATTTTGTTTATGTGCATATCAAACAATATTGGTTATTTAATGCGAAAATCAATATATTTTACGTAATTTTTTGCTTTCAACTACGGATATTTGTACATAAATGTTAGTTTTTTAGATATATAGTTTGTAGATCACAAAATATATTATTTACTTTATTTAGACTATTGTCATCATCTTTGTCGCCATATTTATTACGACGTTTCGGCTGTTGTATGCTTCGGACTTCTTCAGGTCGTTGGAACGTCGAACGTAACCCTTTATTTCGCTCACTAGGGTAGACTGTTCTAGTTCCCCGTGCCATGTTTAATGGATGTATGTTAATTTTCCTCTGAAAGTTCTACACTGCCTTAACCGAGTATTGAACTCACACTCTTTGGGTCCTGTCACTGGATCGAACCAACGCCTTTATCTACTGTGCCATGCGTCCTTGAGGACACATGACACAGTTGATCTAACTAACACAGTGGATAAAGGCGTTACGGTTACAGTTGTTTTGCGATGATGGTCGCGTTCGGGTTTGGCGCAGACACATCTCTTGGCCATGGAATCCAGCTGCTGTTAAGGCTATGACCCTTCAGTGTTGTAGACGATCATGGCACTTCAAAAATTCTTTTTATTTATTATCCTTCAAGAGCTTCCTAAGAAGTCCTTAACGGATAACAAATTATAAATATGATAATAAATAATAATAGTAATATTAAATGATATATTAAAAAATATATATATATATATATATATATATATATATATATATATATATATATATATATATAATGCGTTTCAGGGATAATAATAATAATAATAATAATAATAATAATAATAATAATAATAATAATGGTGCCTAGTTTTATTAGGTTGGTGCAAAAATAATGTCGTTTTATCATATGGTAACATATGTGAGAAAACGACATTATTTTTGCACCAGCCTAATATGAATTTAAGGTCTCATCATTTTACAGTTGACATGACTATATGTAACCGTAAGTTCTATGCTAGCAGTTTCTTTTCTGGCACTTCTCGCTTGTGGAAATCTCTTCTGGTCGCTTGCCCCTCAGCCAAATTTGATCTTCAACAATTTAAATGCAATGTTAATCGTTATCTTCTGTCTTTTTAATTCTTTTTCCTTTATCGTCCTTTCTCCTTAATGGCAGTTTTTCTCATACTTTCTAATACTCAGTAACCTCTTGCATCCTAGATCTGACCAAGCATCAGATTGTTGATTCAAAGTGTTTTTCCCCACGGCGAGACATTTTCACTATCTTCTCGTATGAGAAATCATCGGCGTGACTATATCCCCAAATCTAATCCCATTGATTAAGAATCAGAAATTAAGCTATGGCCTTTTTATTAGTTTTATTATTTTTCAGCATTCATACGTCAATGTGTGTTCATTGAGAGAAACATGGATAAAACTTCGTCTAGTACAGGATTACAGAAAGGAAAACAGAGTGACGTAATAATACTTTAATCAGAGAGTGCACACTTTGAATGGATTTACATGAAATACTGCTTTTGTAAGGATCGAACACTGATAACCAGGACAGATTGAAAATATATGTATGTTTATGTGGGTGTAAATTAGTATTATTCACTTTATTCATTTTCTCTCTTTCTCTAAATAATCAAGTGCGCCTCTTTTTCTTTGTTTCCTATATTGCTTGGCACTTCTCTTTAAATGTGTCTTCTTTCTTTCTTTCTTTCTTTTTACTTTCTTTCTTTTCTCTTGATTTCTCCCGATTCCTCTTTATCTCTTTCTTTATCTTCTTTCACCGCCACTCGCACACCTCCTCACAATAACGTTTCATTCCTTTCGATTTTCCCTCTTTCAAACAAACAAATACGAAGCCAAAAAAAAAAAACCAAAAAAAAAAACCGACCCGCATAGGAACGGAACGCCTTGCGCACTGCCACAATAACACACTCAGCGCCCACCTTAAAACGCAACCACCCTACAACCTTCCACAGTTTCCAACCGGACCTTGTTCAGGGCCACAATTCCGCCCCTCTCCTACCGACCCCATTCGTGATGAGCAGGCATTGTCCGTCTAGGCAAAAGCAAATCCATGTTTTGTGGACGACGGGTCACCCTGCCGTTCCCGCTGAGGCTTCGCTGTTTCAGTCTCTTTAGAACGACGAGCCAGCCATTCTCTGAAATGGCAGATTAGCTATCTGAAAACGGCTACTAATGAGATATCCAGGCCAGGAACGGCGAGTTTCATTTCAACCGGAAAACAGTCCCGGATATGTGCATGCTGGGAAAGTAAGGGCGCTTCGATGTGCGCGGTGTGCCGTGTGCCGTGTGCCGTTCGCGGTGAGCCTGATGTCGACAACGCTATGGCCTGTTTACCTGTTTTTGATAGTGATGTCTTCAACGGCTGACGGGTTTTTCTTTTTGAATTTTTTTTTTCTGGGGGAAAAACAGAGCTGATTATATGGACAGGCTGACAGGCAGGGGAGAGCACTGCGCTTGGACAGTTAGCAGACGGCGAGAGGAAAGAAAAAGTAAAAAGAAGAAATATTGCGAGAGTGCCATCTCAGAATCTATGTATTGGCAATTGGTTGGCTAGCTGACTAGAAAAATGATTTGATGTTGAGATAAATACGTATACAGGAAAAAAAAAAGAGGAATAAACATTGACGAAGAAGAAGAAGAAGAAGAAGAAGAAGATGATGATGATGATGATGATGATGAAAAAGAAAAAGGAGGAAGAAAAAGAAGAGGAAGAAGAAGAAGATGATGATGATGATGATGATGATGATGATGATGATGATGATGATGATGATGATGATGATGAAAAAGAAAAAGGAGGAAGAAAAAGAAGAGGAGAAAGAAGAAGAAGAAGAAGAAGAAGATGATGAAGAAGAAAAAGAAAAAGGAGGAAGAAAAAGAAGAGGAAGAAGAAGAAGAAGAAGAAGATGATGATGATGATGATGATGATGATGATGATGATGATGATGATGATGATGATGATGATGAAGAAAAAGAAAAAGGAGGAAGAAAAAGAAGAGGAGAAAGAAGAAGAAGAAGAAGAAGAAGAAGAAGAAGAAGAAGAAGATGATGATGATGATGATGATGATGATGATAATGATGATGATGAAAAAGAAAAAGGAGGAAGAAAAAGAAGAGGAAGAAAAGAAGAAGATGATGATGATGATGATGATGATGATGATGATGATGATGATGATGATGATGATGAAGAAAAAGAAAAAGGAGGAAGAAAAAGAAGAGGAGAAAGAAGAAGAAGAAGATGATGAAGAAGAAAAAGAAAAAGTAGGAAGAAAAAGAAGAGGAAAAGAAGAAGAAAGACGAATTGAAAAGAAAGAAAAGTGTTCAACAAAAATATAAAATTAAATTTTAAGTAGAATTAAACAAAACTTTTCTTTGATCATGGTTTTCCACAACTTCCTATCTCATGTGACTCTTAGCAGTTTTTCTCCCTTTGATAAAGCCCCCCACCCCGTGTTTCGCCATCCATTCACACAAGCTCGTCAGGTATGAGGGTCTCTGCCGTCCATAATTTCTATTATCCTCAATCAGCCCCGGGTGAGTTAAGTTTTCCAAGCCCTATTTCCTCATTATGTTTCAAAAAAAAAAAAAATCAGGTATATTTTCCTGATTCTGAATATAAGCGTTCTTTCTGTTGCGATTTTCTTTAAGACTTCCTTATTGCTCATTTGCTCCGTTCATGGAATTTTCATCATCCTTCTGCAGAACATTTCTGTTGCCTCTAAGGTTTGTTTTTTTTTTTTTTTACCTTGGAGAGATTGCCCATCAGTCACTGTCATTTCAGAGGATGGATATCACATTACAGTCCAGCATTCTTTTCTATGTTTCTATAGAATTTATTCTTTTCTCTCAGCACCTTCCTTATCTTTTGAAATATTTCTTTCGCTAGTCTAATGCGTGTTTGGATCACGATAACACATTTTCCACCATCTGTTAAAAGGCTTTGCAGATATTTAAACTTCTGCATTTTCTTGGTGTTTATGTATACAATTTGGAACTGGCATCGTGGTCTTTTTCTCATGCTGATGACTATGCTTTACGTCTTCTTGCAGTTGACTGTTAGACTTTTTTCTTGATTTCTTCTATCATCCTGTATAGGAGGTAGTGAAGTTTTCTTTCCGATTCGGCCCTAGATAAAATATTAAAAAAAGGATAAAATTATGTTGTTATTAGGTTGGTGCAAAAATAATGACGGTTTTTGACGTTAAAAAATACGTCAAAAACCGTCATTATTTTTGCACCAACCTAATAGATATATTAGTCCGATTTCACTGTTGTTCTGCGAAAGATCTCGAAGAATAATGTTGCTTAGCATTTTTTTTTTGCTTTTTAATAACATTGGTAATCCTATGAATCTAACTTTATTGAAAATTTATTTAAGAGATGACACTCCTTTCAGACGGAATGCCAATTAGACAAGAAAAAGTAGGTTCGACATTTTCTTCTCTTTGCTTTTAATCAAGGTCACAAAGCTGTCAAAATTGTTCGAGATATTTGTACTGTGTACAGAGATGCAAAGCTTAAAAAGCGGCCATTGATAAGAGACAAAAACAAAACAAACCTAACCGCCGATACAGCCTGATTATTCAACATGACAACGCTCCCCCACGTTGCTAACATGGCCAAACATTGTGAACTCCTGCAATACCAACCATATTGTCATGATTCTCTCTAACAATTTCAAGAGTGTTCCGTTCAACAACGATCTGGAAATTAAAACGTTGGTTGTTGAATTTTTTGAGTCAAACCCTATCGTCGAGGTATTGAACAGTTAGTGGATCGTTGTCAGGATGTCGTAATCAATGAAGGGTAATGCATTTTGCTGAATGATTTATCAGAACTATTAATAAATAAGAGACATTAAATTAAATTATAAAAAGAACGAATTTATACAGCAACATAATACATTCAACTATTAGCTTATGCTGTGTGAAAACATGGATGGACGTAGAACGACTGTATTGCGCTAATTTTTCACATAGTTGTCGGCCACTAGATTAGGTTTTATCCTTTTGGAAAAGTGGATCGCCTGTTTTTAATACTTCGTGCAACAATTGTAACATCCACTCAAACGCCGTGCGCATGAATATGTGTAAATATTTATAAAGTTTCTATGAGGCAGGAAAGAAAATAAAGTTGGAAGAATATGCTGCAAGAAATTTACAAAATGGTGAGAGAATACTTATTAGGTTGGTTAAAAAAATAATGACGTAATAATGTCGTTTTTTGACGTATTTTTAACGTCAAAAACGACATTATTACGTCATTATTTTTGCACCAACCTAATACTTTGCTAACCAATTTGTAGAAAACGGCATTCAATTGAAGCCACTGAGAAAGTCGGAACACTGTAAGAAGCTGATTAGCTGTTGATACAAAACGAAGTAAGTAGAGTGAATTTTAAAAAGAAAAGATAGAAAGAAAATGAATCAGAATTTTCAAGAAAAAAATAGTGTAACTTGAAAGACTTGGTTAAAAGCTAAGTAAATGTTAACAAGAAAATTAAGGTTTGAAAGAGAGAAAAAAATATCGTGTTGGAGCGGGATGTTTGGAATAGTAAGTTCAACGAAAGAGAAACGTAAATAAAAAAAAATGAAATAAAAAAAAATCTATATTACAATCGAGGACAAAAACGTAGAAAGAAAGAAAGAAAGAAAGAAAAAAATGAAAAAAAACGCACAAGATACAAGGAGGGTAGCGAGGAAGAAAGAAACAAAGAAAGGAGAAAAGAAAGAAAGCACACATGAAAGAAAAACGTTAGAGAGAAAGAAAGAAAAAAACAATATCAAGAAAGAAAAATTAACATATGAAGGATTATATATATATATATATATATATATATATATATATATATATATATATATATATATATATATATATATATATATATATACTTATACTTATACTTATGTATATATTGGATTGGTGCATAATTATCAGGCGTTTTTCTTAGCGAGTTATTTGTTAATAAAAATTGCTATTATGTTTAATTTTTAATAAACATATTTTAATAATTTTAATAATAATAATAATAATAATAATATGGGTTAGCCGTTGCTCCATCATGTTCTTTTGCTACAAGGATAGAGCAAATGGAACACGTGAATCTGACAAACTCCTTACAAAGATATCTAGAAACGATGGAAGACTGGATGATGATCTTTGTCAAAGAACATGAAAGAAATAATAAATAAATTCAAATGGAATTTCAGGTGACTGAAGAATGGCTAATAAGACATAATCCGTTGATTGCAGCAGCAAAGAACCAAAAAGAAGAAAGCAAAAGTCAATACGATGGACCAAATGCTGAAACGATGGCAAGATTAATCTCTTCATCGTCAATACTCTGCCCGTACCAAGAAAGTTTATATATATATAAAAAAAAGTTCATCAGGATTTGCACTAAGCAGGATTGAAGTAGAAAGTGAAGGTTTTATTCTTGATGCATAGGACCAATACTTGCAAACTATAAATGATCAAGTAAACATACTGAAATATTCTGTTAGCGCTAAATGCAGGTTCTGTGATGAGCATGGAGAAGGAATTCACCATCTTATGTCAGAGTGCATGCCATAAGCACCCACCAAATATAATGATCTGTATGAAAGGGTGGTCCAATATATACACGGGAAATCTGCAGCGCTTAGGTGAAGGAAACTTTAAGAATTTGTTATTAATACCACCCATACAAAGTTACAAAATTAGAAAGTCAATCAATATTATGGGATACACAGACAAAACAATCAAAGATCACTAAAGCAGAATATGAATTTTGATTAACACCATAGTTCCTGCAGCTTTTAATGTAGCCGTGAAGATTTAAAAAAAAATGATCAAAATGAAGTAGAAATGACAAAAATGTGTCACATGAAGAATTTAATAATTCCAGCTGTGGTTGGGACCTTAGTTTGAACTAGAAATGTTCTAATAGACATACTGCAGGGATAACTGGCAGTTCATGCCTTAAAAATACAAATATTGGCACAAGCTCAACTCTCCTCCCACGAAGAGTTTTATCAAAGTAAAACGTGTCTTTATAGGTTGTTTTATGTTTTATTATTTTTTTTAAACAAATGTGCAGTGGAAAATACCATGATTCCTTTTCTGACCTTAGCTTTCTGGTTGGGATACAGCATAAATCAAAGGACATAATAATAATAATAATAATAATAATAATAATAATAATAATAATAATAATGCTCTGGTTGTTGTTCCCATTTCTATTATCATATTCACGGCGTTTTGGCCGTCGTACGCCCCGGCCTTCAGGTGATATACGTTGGAATTTCGAACTGAAACATGTATTTGAGAGGGGAGACGCTTCTGGTTCCACGCGCCATGCCTCTACTGGACATTTCAGTTTCAATTAATTCCCTTTAGTAACTCAACTCTCCAAGGACACATAGTTGAAGTAATCAAGTGACTTGACTCAAGGAGTCGTGAGTTCAATACCTGGCCAGGGAAGAGGTGAACATATACTTAGAGAGTTGAGTTTCTAATGGGTTAATAACTGATATACCCCGAAAAGTCATGGCACGTGAAACTAGAACAATCTAACCCTGTGGGCCAAATGAAGGGTTCGGTTCCCAGTGTATATCAACTGAAGGCCGGAGCGTACAACGGCCGAAACGTTGTGAATATGGCAATAAAGTTTAGGACAATAGTCAGAACAGTGTAAATAGTGTAGTTGCAAGACTATAGATATAGACAAAAGAAATACGACATCAATTTGGAAATACATACATACATACATATATATATATGTACAAACACATATTTTAATAATATGTGGAAATCTCCACGCTTTGCGTGATGGAAGTTGCGAGACCGGAAACTCGTGTAGCAAAATTATGAAAAATAAAGATTTTTTTTTTTTTAAATTTACATTACAACCAAAAACGTCCGCAGTTTCTCTCTTCTTTTTAATATATATATATATATATATATATATATATATATATATATATATATATATATATATATATATATATATATATGTATGTATGTATTAATGTATGTATATATTCTAGCATGTAAAAAAATGCAGAAAGAAAGGAAAGAGAAGTAAAAGGAAAATATGGAAGAAATAAGAAATTTAAGAGGGATGGAAGACAGAAAAGAACCAAGCTAACATATGATATAGTAACTTACTATTATCAAACGTATTATGAATAACTATTTTATTAGCAAACGTATTATTAATAGTTAAAATAATGGGTATCAAATAGTAATGACAATATTAGACATTTCTTTATAAGGAAACGTTCGATATTTATTAACAGCCAGTGATATTCCGGTTGAAATTGATCAAATCTTGCACTTAAAACAATTTGCAGGAAAATAGCTTTCTCATATCACGTAACGGAGTGATGGAGGGTTTACTTACTAATATTTTGTTTGAAATAGTGTCTAACGTCACCATTTTGAACATATGTCTATAATTCTGATATGAGGAATTGGAACTATTTAACACTACTTAAATCGTTCGGACATTAGTCCTTATCTTTATTCCCATGTTGGGGACGTTTCGACTACATAAAAGCTTCGGTTCGAAATTCCAA
Source organism: Acanthosepion lycidas (assembly GCA_963932145.1). Classification (NCBI taxonomy): domain Eukaryota; kingdom Metazoa; phylum Mollusca; class Cephalopoda; order Sepiida; family Sepiidae; genus Acanthosepion; species Acanthosepion lycidas. Next base: position 55,449,327 of record OZ010579.1, on the reverse strand, counting down.
CGTATATCACCTGAAGAAGGCCGAATCGTACAACGGCCGAAACGTCGTGAATATGGCAATAAAGACAAGGACAACGATGTAGTGTAAATAGTCAACATCTTAATTATGTTATTTTTAATCATTTCACCCCAAGCAAGGTGGGAATGTCACTATCACACATTGGGTTTAAAGGGAGTGAAAGTGAAAGAGAAAACTGATAATATGGAAGATTGAGGTAAAGACACAGGTGAACGGGATTTAAGAAGACAGAAGATGGCGATTGATATTGCATTTAAATATTTGAACTTTGTAGATATAAAAAAAAACAAGGAAACGGAAGGGAGTTCTACATGTGTCAAGTGCGAGAAAATAAACTGTTCATGTAGAAGTAGCGGTTGTATTTTACTATTTAAACTGCAAAAGGATGGGTTCGTGATGACAATCAAGTAGCATGCTTAAATTTATATAGTTCGGGAACCAGGGGGAAAAGATCGTCAGAGCGGTGGCCATGAAAATATTTATAGAAAAGACAGAGGGAAGCCCACGTCACGTCGGTGAGGAAGTGACTGAAGTCGAGATGCCAGGTTACAATTCCAGCTTTGGATTTTGCCAAGAATTATTATCTTCTCTTTGAATGTGCGTTGTATATGAATAAAGTGTCGTTGCCGACACCGTGGTTTGAACACAGATTACCAATGAGCAAACACGGACGATTCCATTACTAAATAAGTAGATCACGTGATGGTAAAGGAAACGTATAAATAGGAATTAGAGTGACGTCTAAGTGATCGCTGTTCTCTATACTATCCTCTATACTATTACTCTATACTGATCACACTTATTATTTGGCGATTACTATTTGAACATGTATTATTAGTGCGAATATTATTTGAAGGCGTTACTACTACCAGTACCTGCGATTACAAAGTATCGACTACAGCGAGCATTACGAACCTGATAACGAAATTCGTTGACGTAACAAATGTGGCAACAACAAAGGCGTCTGACATCACAAAAATGTGCAAACCATTTTAATTGTTGCTAACATTAAAAATCCTCAAAAGATGAGGTTCTTGGTATTTGGTACAGTTCTGTGTCTGTGATTATATAACGCCATTCCACTCCATTTGAAGATCTTCGCTGAGACATATATTCTTCATTTGATCGCAGCCATCTTTAACTATTGACCTGAGAAAGTGTTTGCATATACCTGAGAGTTTAGATATTTGTGAACAAGTCCTGAATGGCATTCATGAAAATATTTTGTTATGACGAGTCATTTGAGAACATGATTCTAGTATTTATGTTAATGTTTTTATTTTGTAGCAACCCGCGGTGTTTGGCGAAACTACGCCTTGTGCAGTCCATTCTATATACTAGATTTTAAAAATTCGTAAGAGAAATCGGACTTTATGGCTCAATATCTTCAACGCTGATTTTACAAAATATGGTAGTCATTCTGTCATTTGGACGTTTAGAGAAACGTAATCGCACTAGCCTTGTTTTCCACTTATTTAGAGAATATATGAAGGAAAACAATAAAAGCGAACGGAAGAAGAGGCAGAAATAAAAAAATGTACAAGGGAAAGATAAAATAAAATCAATCGGAACGATGGGAAAATTGACACTGTCGGAGAAATTTTTAACAAAAGAATTGCAAATAAGTTAATAAAAATGGAAATAACGTCCCGGGATGTATAAAGTGGGAAATGAGAAGCAAACTAAGAAGACAAAAGAAAGAAAGAAAGAAAGAAAGAAAGAAAGAAAGAAAGGAAGGAAGGAAGGAAGGAAGAAAGAAAGAAAGAAAGGAAGGAAGAAAGAAAGAAAGAAAGAACGAAACCAACCAACCAGGAAAAAGAAAGAAAGAAAAAGAGAAAGAAAGACAGACAGATAGAAAGCAAGAAATAATCAAGCAAGAAAGAAAAACAGAAGACAAAGAAATAGAGGAAAGAGAAGAAAGAAAGAAAGAAAGAAAGAAAGAAAAAAAATAGAAAATGGCATAAATAAATAAATAAATAAATAAAGAAAGAAAGAAAGAAAGAAAGAAAGAAAGAAAGAAAAAAAGAAAAAAACAACCAACCAGGAAAATGAAAGAAAGAAAAAGAGAACGAAAAACAGACAGACAGAAAAAGCAAGCAAGAGAGGAGAGAAAAGAAAGAAAGAAAGAAATAATGACAGGAGAAAAAAGAAACAAAAAAAGAAACTTAAACATGAACTGAAGATACTGACGAGAACGAAAAATCCTAATGTTGGTCCATAAAATGAATTAAGTTTACGTAATTATATAAAGGATGTTATTATAAATAATCTAGCAAATATGAAAAAGAGGTTGGACTGAAGTTAGCAAAAATAAACAAAGAAAAAAAAACAGAAGGAGAAATACATATACAAACAATTCGATATGAAAAGAAGGGCAAACCATTGAGATGAATAAACTAGAACAAATTATCATAAAATGTGAAAAATAAGAAAATAAAGTAAACCGAATGAAAAATAAATAAATGAATACACGTGGGGGAGAAAAGGAAATTAGAATGACAACAATAATCAGATCGTAAAGTATAGCAAGAAAATTAGAAAGAAAGAAAGAAAAAAAAACGAAATGTAAGTCGATAAAGAATCAATGAGAAGAAAAGAAATAAAGAAATGATGTTTGAAAATGTCTCAGATTGTAACACATATATTGATGCATATATTAGGTTGGTGCAAAAATAATGACGGTTTTGACGTTAAAAAATAACTCAAAAACCGTCATTATTTTTGCACCAACCTTATATATATATATATATAGAGAGAGAGAGAGAGAGAGAGAGAAAGTGAGAGAGATGGATAGATAGATAGATAGATAGATAGACAGACAGACATATAAAGAGAGAGATAAAGAAAATTATATATATATATATATATATATATATATATATATATAGAGAGAGAGAGAGAGAGAGAGAGGGAGAGAGAGAGAGCGATAGAAAATGACTGACATAGATAGATAGATAGATAGACAGACAGGCAGACGGGGATAGATAGATAGACAGACAGGCAGACGGAAACTAGTCTTATCTGAATGATAGTGTCATAGATATATTTCTTAATACTAGATAATATTATGACATATTCTCGTCAAAATGCTAGAAGCCATCACCAGTTTTTGGTAAATACGAATTTTTTACATACTTTCCTAAATAGTCAAAGTCCCTATTTGAAATTCTATAGTCTTTCTAAACTTCAAGATCTTCTTAATGCTTCGTAAATAGTACATGGCCATATACTTCCTAAATTCTAGACCCGGTTTGGGCAAAGTGAAGAATAACAGTGATATATAATTTTTTAGAGTAAATTAATGAGTGAAAAACTGGCCGCATATACACTGATGCAACGCAAACCAGGAATATCATAGTCAAAAAAACAAAATTGTCCTTAGTTTTTGGTATGAAAAATCAGGCATCATACTTTTTTTTATGCATGGGGAAGAAATGATACATTTTTTTTAATGGGATTAGTTAAATGAACATTCGTGAAATATGCCTTTAATAAAACCATGCTTCCGAAACAGTAATGTCTACAAAACATAATATCAGGTACGCGATCATTTACCGAATTTACTCTCATAAACAGAAAAAAAAAATATATATATATATATTGAAAATAACTCACGGGCCAGTTCGACGGGTCGTATTTTACATGTTTATGGAAAATGTTTTTAGTTCTCCTAATGTTATATATTCATACTTTTTTTTATGTGACGAGTCTTCACATGACGTAGGCGATCATGGCTCTCCACTACTTCCTGACCGTTGTAGCTCTTAATAAACTTTATCTTTCTATTATTTCTCCTAAACCCGGTTCCTCCATCCATTTACTTAAGCAGTTTATGCGTTCTTCACCTCTGTCAATCTTGCCTTCTTCATGTCCTGTGTGTATCAGATTTTCCAAACCCTCCTTCCTCATTAAGCCCCAGAATCTTTAACTCTCTCTTTCTGATATTGAATACAGTTGAACCTCGGTTCACGAATTTAATTCGTTCCGGAAGGCCGTTCGTAACCCGTATGTTGGATAAACCGAAACTATTTTTCGAATCGGAATCAATTTAGAGAAAAAAAAAGTCACAGTACAATAAAATTTGGGGAAAAAAAAGAGCACAACACAACGTACGGATGTATACAACACGGCGGTCGACTCAAGAATTATTCCATTCGTGTTAAATCGGTTCGGCAATGTTGTTCGTGAAGCGAAATTTTGTTCGATAACTGAGGCATTTTCATTTCGAATTTTCTGTTCGAAAACCGATTTGTTGGACATGTGAGACGCTCGAGAAAGCGAGATTGCACTGTATTTCTTTCGTTTTTGTTCCTATTTTCTCCAAAAAGTTTCGTTGTTCACATGCTCGGAGATCGTTCAGCACTCACTGCGATAGAGGAAGACAAATATCACGAGGCAGTTTCGTACTCTTTTCCTTGTTTCTAGCGAAATATTACCATTTCTTAGTATTCTGCTTTGCTTGTGGAATGCTTCATTGGCTCTTCGAATACAACTCTAGATTTCCGTGCCACACATTGTATCTTCTGCCTAAACATTTCCCTTTTATTTAAGTTTCCGCACTTGTTTGATTTTGCTATATCCAATTTGCAATTCGCACTTTGGGCTCATCCTTTTGTTAACAACCATACATTATGTCTTCTTGAAGTTGATGTTTAATAATTATTTCTTACTTTCCATCACTTGCTTCTGCAGGTTTCCTTTTGTGTCTGCTATCAACACTCTGTCATCTGTATACCTGATGTCGTTTAGATTATGGCCACAAATAATGAATTCTAGTAGACTTTCTAGTTCTCTCAGTATCGAATGGGCTCGCAGTATAAGTTGAATAAGTCCGGAGAGAAGACACATCCTTGTCTTAAACTACTTTCTATTTCTGCATATCTGCTAAACTCATGTTCTATCCGTATGCAGTCAGATTTCTGACAGTATACGTTTTTCATTATTCGACTATCCTCTCCAAATATATCAAGGTTGCTGAGAAGATCCAACAGATCTTTGTGGCATAATTTTTAAAACTTGCGTACACATTTTCCATTGTATTCCTCTTTCTGATAATTCTCTGTACACAAATATCATGTTTCTTGTTCCAATGTCTTTGACGAATCGGCACTGTTCTTGTTTTATTTCCGGACTGATTCTGCTGATAACCTTTCATAAATTCTAGATTCCTAAAATTATTCTTAGATTATAGATTATTTTATTAATGATAATTGTCTATATCAGTTACTAACTGCTATAAGATCACAATATTTTTAAATACTGCAAAGTCATTACTAAATGCAACATATACATAAATGCTAGACGTTCATACTTTACTAGATGCTACGTGCAGAAAATCTAAATACTAAATGTCTAAGATTCTTCCTAAATGATGGGTAAGCATAATCTTACCTAAATTGTGAGGATGGGCTGAAAAGTTCAGAAGCTGACTAGGGAGGAGTGATGATAGAGCTGTGAAATCTTGCATTTCAACTCTTCTTTTTAATAAGTATGTTTATTCTTTCCAGATAAGATAGCATCTGATTCTTCAAAGAATTCAAAAGTGACTAGTAGCGACTTTTCTTGAAAATGAACACTGCAATGTAATCGAGTACCTGCAGAAAAAGCGTTTAGCACCAAAGACATTCATACTGGTTAAAGAAACTATTAGCTTGAGTTAAAACTACATTCGGCTTTCCTAACTATAAAATGGTCAACGTTCAAATTAGGAAAGATTTTCTTTTTATCAGACTGGTTTAAAATATATAGACTTGAGCTAAAATTAAATCCCCCTGTGAGGAACCAATTTTAAGGACGAAAGTATCGTCCAAACTATAAACCATATGTGGCAGTTAAGAGTAAACTTAGCAAAGACTAACAGGTGACAATGTTCAGCGCAAAAGGCAATGGATGGACAATTATAAATATCCACGAAGGAGAGCCAAACCGGAGCTTCATGGAACTAAAGTAATGCTGTGTATATGTTGAGGTCGTTAGAGTATTTAGAGTTCTAAAAACGCAATGAAGCACTAAATACACAATTTTTAGGCCCGGTAGATGAAACGTGTCCATAAAGGGTGATGCAAATGAGTCGTGACCTGGTCAGTAGGAAAAAATATTTTTTCTCCGTGTAAACACAAGATGACACACAATAAGAATAATACAGGAAGAGATTTTCCAACTTGTTTGCCCTGTTCTAACCGAAGCTGAAATAGATCCAACCTATTGCTGAAAAACTCTTTGGTGGGGAAAGCTTTCTCAGCTAAATAAAAGATTAATGTGTTTGTATGATATTTTCCATATAAAAATTTAAGGAATTTTACACAATAGATAGTGAAGAGCTACACGATAGTGATTTTTCAAGCGTAGCTTGGATGTGGCACAAGGCCAAATGTAAGGAGCACCGAGTGAGGATCGAACTCACTACACATTCGTAATTGTTCTAGCGAGACAAGCTTGCTAACCATTATACCACCTCGATGTGCCCAATGATTTTCTAAGCTAGCTTAGATGTGGCATAAGGCCGGAATTATGTAGCTCCTAGTGAGGATCGAACTCACTACTCAGTCGTAATTGTTCTAGCAAGACAAGCTTGCTAACCATTACACCACCTCGAGGTGCCAAAAGAGCTACTCGATAAGTGGTAACAAGTCATAACAAATAACTTTGATTAGATTATAGAATAAATTCAAATTGGATTTTATAAGTTGAAGAATAAAGTTCATGGGCAAAAATGGAAATTATGTATTATTCAAAGTCAGAAGTTTCTCAGTAGAATATTTAAGTCAAAGAAAGATAAATAGAAATATATGTAAATGAGTGAGTTAAAAGTAGATATTAAGAAGCGGGTAGAATTAAATTGAAATTAGCTGGCCTTTATGGGATAAAAATAATGACCGGGATTTTTTAAACAATTTCAAAATGATTTTTGTCTAATATTCATTAATAAAACTTGGAGGCTTGCTGAAAAAATTAAAGGGTGTAAAGAAATTTCTTGAATATGTAAAAGAGTGCTTGGGATAATTATACTCTGGGTGGATTTTTCCACAAAATAATCAAGCATTCACACACACATACGCACACACACATATACGTGAGTATATATATATATATATATATATATATATATATATATATATATATATATATATATACATATATATATATATATATATATATATATATATATATATATATATATATATAATATTAGTGGTAAATATACACATACATATGCAAAATATATAAATATATATATATATAAATATATATACATAGGTGTATACACATACATGCATATTTTTGAATAAAAAATTCCAAGAGAATAGAATCCAGGCAGAACTCAATGTCCAGGACAGAGTAAGGATATAATAAAAAGGCTTAAACACTAATATTCCATGGTCATAATTTATTCCATTGGAATCTTAAATACGATCCAATTCATCAGACCTACAAATTCAAAAAGAAAACAGAAAAAAACAACTCCGGAAATAAAAACTAGAATTTAGAGAAAGTGTAAGTATGCGAGTGTGGGACGAATGTTAGAGCTAAAGAGAGGGGTAACAGACGAGAGAAGGAGGGAGATTAAACCTTAACAGAGAGAAGTTTAGGAGAGGTGAGTGGAAGGGGTTTAAGTGAGAGAAATATGAATGTTGTCAGATGTCTAATACATTAAAGATACATTTCGTGGTGACATACACACACCATAGACGTTTTAATATTAAATATCAGAATAAGAGGGAGGAAAGAAGGGGTGGGGGAGAGAGATGGGGAGAGGGAAACTAAAACTGATGGGCATTTATTGAAAGGGCCGCTGCGTAATTATGAAAATTTGACAAAAGTAATATCGACTACAGGTTACAAATTAAATATTAACTTATAAAAAATAAATATAACGATTATCTAATCTAGCAAGGACCTATATTTTTATGATCAAAAACACATGCGAATACACACATGCACAATAACATATACACATACATATAGGCGTGTACCCACATACACACATACATATACCCATGTACACACATACACATATATCCACATATACACATACATATATAAGACTTTTTATCATATATATATATATATATATATATATATATATATATATATATATATATATATATATATATATATATATATATATATATATATATATATATATAAGCTAAATGCCAAAATTTGACTTAATTATATATAGGTAGCAGCTAGGATTGAGGAATCGGAGAGCCGAGTTCGAATTCCATTCAAATCCATTACATTCACTTACATGCTAATAAACTTGGGAAAGGTATGAAACTTCTTCTTCTCTCCATCCCAAGCTATAGGTAAATAGCAGGACTGACCCGGTTCTATATCCTTGGATGACAACTGGGCTATCGCAGAAAGAAATGACAGCCTACTACGGGAAAAAATCTGCCTCGTCAGTCATGTATCGAAAGCGTATATCACGCATGGTATTTTGTTGCATATATATATATATATATATATATATATATATATATATATATATATATATATATATATATATAATGTGTGTGTGTGTATGTGTCTGAGATAATAGCCGAATTATTTTACGAATAACATTAATGTTTTAAAAAAACACACATTAGTAACTTCATATATAATGACAAAAGAAAAGCGTACTAAATCCACAAAAACGAAAAAATATATACAATATACACGGACATATATATATATATATATATATATATATATATATATATATATATATATATATATATATGTATGTGTGTGTGTGATCGTCACCCATATCTATATAAATATGTGGGGTTGATCGTGTGCATATGTTGTTTTTATTTTCGTTTGGTAAATATATGAAAAAGTCTTACGAAGATTGCCAAGGTCTGCAAAATTATTTTATATATATATATATATATACATATATATATATATATATATATATATATATATATATATATATGAAAATTCTTGTATTTGCCTGAATGTATTTTCTTGTGGGTCTTTGACTGGTTGGACATCGTTTAGACGTCATTCAAGTCGCTAAAAACTTGGCTCTATAGAACAGATTCACTGATGACATCTCAAACTATACGGCTTATTTGCGTCATGTGTGTCGGTGTGTGCCATCTAGCCGGGCATGCGTCAAACATAACATTGTTACGGTTGTTATGAGATCGCAACGTATCTTCACCAGTTCTCGTTAGCCAGCTTATTTTCCACAGGCTATTTGCTTCTATGTAAATAAATTCTCTTACAAACAACCTCATCATACATACCCATTGACATGAAAAAATCGGGCACACACCAGCAATGGCACACGCACACAGACACACAAAAATAGTCACACACGCATATGTTTGTGCATACATATATACACACACACACACACATATATATATATATATATATATATATATATATATATATATATATATATATATATATATATGAATAAGTGTGTGTGTACATGAAATCGATATTTATACAATGAAATTAATAGTTCTGTAAAACTTCATACATACGTACATACATACATACATATAGATGAAATGGATTAAATCCGACAAATGTTTTAATAAATTTTATTTTTATGTATACACTTATTTGAGTAAATGCTCTGCTTTAATTTAAATTAAATGTTTCAAATTATATGTTTTAAAAGCGCTTAATACTGTTTAAATAAAACGGACCATTTGCTGAAATAAGTTGTATCCATAAAAATAAGGTATAAACCGAATATATATTAAAATACACACGCATATATGCACACACACAAACATAAACACATAGACACACACACACATACACCCCCAAACATATATATATATATATATATATATATATATATATATATATATAACGTCATCCACAGAGAGACTGTTTCGCTGTTTCACAGCTCATCAGTGTGGTTAGACATCCGGTTGCCTCTGGCTGGGATCGAAACCCGATATATATATATATATATATATATATATATATATATATATGTATGCATGGGTGCATGGGTGGATATGTAAAATGTTGTTGATCATTGGAATTGTATATTTTATTCGAAATATTGCCTGAATATGTAGAAATAACTGTACAGAGATCTGGTGGAATAAACATACATGTTTATATAATTCAAACGCATGCCTTCTCATAATTGCTGAAGTCGACTCCTGACCGAGTTAGGCCACCCATTTCCCATGTCTTTGACGAATAAATTCTGTTACATTCTAGAGAGTTCAAGAAGTTCCTCTGCATTAATTCTTTCAAGCAGCTAGAGCGTTGCACAATGAGAGACTCATATTTCTTCAGCATAGTTGCACAACAAAATTTGAAACGACCAGAGATACAGGTTTTGTCAGAACGTATTTGATAAACCTAAATTGCTACAGTCAGATAACTGAAAGAAAATCTGATAATATATATCAAGACTAATAAATGAATACTGAATGGTATAGTTAGTGTTGACCTTCATAATTCTCCATAAAAAAGCGTGTAAATGCTAACATAGACAATCAGTTAAAATCAGAAGGTGCGAAAACCGAACGGAACCAAAACATTATACAGGATGCGATGAATAAATTGACGTCTAAATTACGCAAACATGAAAATAATACCGATATTTCATTTTAACAGATATGTTTACCAAACTTACACAAAAATATTTTGAAATACAAAAGAGTAAATGTATTTAATATAATCGTTACTAGCCTCAAACACGGTCTCCAGAAGACTTCGGAATCTCCTGCAACTCTTCTTGAAGCTCTCTTTGTTTAAGTTGTGAATGCTGCCATAATCCTTGTCTTCAGTTCATCTTTGGTTTTACAACGATTTTTCTTGGTCTTTCGCCCAACTGCGCCCCACACAGAATAATCAAGTTGGCTTGAAGTTTGCGGAGTTAGGTGACCAGATGAAATTGGAGATGTGGTTGTATAAATTGTCAGACAGCCATAATTCAGTTCTCCTGCTTGTGTGTCATTTTGCAGATTCCTGCTGCTAGACATAACTTCGCCATCACTAGTAATCACTCCAAACACCTTGATAATCACCTTCAGACTCATCCAAATTTTTCCGAATCCTGTGTACTGTCCTCATATTGACACCCACACATCCTTAAATGTTCGTATTGGAGATTTTGGTACGAATGCCAAGTAGTAGAGAATACTGTTTCCAACTATCTGGCTGAGTGAATTGCGTGATTTCTCATAGACGGTACCCAAACTGAACCTCCAATATCCCGAAGACAACAAAATAAAAAAAAAGAACGCGCATGCCAATTTACCCATCGTACTATATATATATATATATATATATATATATATATATATATATATATATATAATCCATAAGCCCTTAAATCATTCACTAATCAAAGTAATTTTTTAGAAAAAAAATGTCAAAATCTGCATTATCTGTATTATTAACATCTATAAGGCTATGTCCCAATATTATATTAAATAAATACATATCCGACTTGCACAACCGTGTTAATCTTTTAAAAAGTGATTGCAACTGCCGAAAAAATATCATCTGTCCTTTAAGTGGCCAATGTTTGACTGATAATATTGTAATCCGAGCTAGCATGCTTTCCGGTAACGATGTCAAATTTTATTTTTGTTCCCATGAAAACCCCTGGAAATCTCGTTTCTAGCATCATGAAATTACTTTAAGCAATATAAAAACATATAAACAACACGGATATATATATATATATATATGTGTGTGTGTGTATATATATATATATATATATATATATATATATATATATCGTTTATTTCAAATGTCAAATATATTTTTTAATATTAAAAAAAAATTATCATCTCAGAAAATTGAATTGTGCATGGAACTCAGAGTCTTGCTATCTGTGAGAGGTAATATGTATATTTATGATTATATACTTAATTTCTCTGCTTTAATAAATTGAGCACTGTTTTAGTAACACCAGCACTATATGTGCGATATATATATATATATATATATATATATATGTGACGTCATCCCATGGTTGCAGCGCCAACCGTGTCGTTGTATCCCAGTCTACCACGGCACCAACTGTGACGTCCTACTTTGATTCCCAGTCTGCCTACCCACATTGTGATTTGATCTAGGCAGAGGAAATCAATCAGTCATCGGGGCCGTACTGCAAACCGAGTCCAACGGGAGTGATACCACAAAAATACGCATAAAAAGCAATAAAATGAAAACTCAAAAGTTCAAAGTATCAAAGAAAAAGGTAACAAACTTTATGTCTAGTTGTTCGATACATAGGACTGCATCTATCTCCTGACCCGGTCTATGGATTGTGACACGTCGTTTTCCGCTAGGCAAGTTTTAACACTTCAAGTCGTCTGCTCTTTAAGAAATTGGTGTTTCGGTGGGTCTTTGGACGAAAGTCAAAAGAAAAACTTATTTCGGTGATCTGGATCTAAGTCGCTCTTCAAAATAATTGTTCTTGGTTTGAAGATGTGGGTCCGGAAAGTGCGCGAATCCTGGTCAGCTATCTGCGAGGCTTGCCTCAACCGGCGACTGACTCTGGGAACTGCTGGGTCTCGACTCATTTCTGCTCGTTGTGGCTTCGTTTATATGGGCGCCGACCAAAACCGGGGTGAGTTTGTCGGCGTCGGGGGGTTCCTCGATAATTCTAAATACATATCCACCTCTCTGGTTAGGAATTTCCACCTTTTTCCATTTTTGGGAACCTTTCCTCACTCCCACCTTCTCATCATACTTCAGAGGGGCGTGAACTTCCCTCCCCACATCTTCGTGGCAACCTCTCTTACTCATCCTCCAGATGGGCGGCAACAGCCTCCCTCGTGCATCACGTGATCACCACTCGACCAATGATGTCTTAGTCAGGCGTGGACGAATCTGCGGCTTTGTTTCAGGAAGAGAAAAAAATATCTTGCTTAAAAAAAAAAAAAAAAATCTCTTCCCTTTTCTTCCCCTTAATGGTTTATCATTTCTCCAGCCGCGAACGGGACAATATGACAATGGCGGTCATAACTCTTGTTCTACACGTGGTTTACGTCAGGTATTTTATCGCTAATTATCAGAATGTGTGGTCTTCTCGACACGGTCTCAAAAAAAACATCTCCAAAGTTCCAGTCGGTCTGTCGCCTCGAAGAAAGAAAAAAAAAACACATTCATTTTCTTTCGGCACAATTCCTGATAACAAAATTTTATTATTGCAGGCCAAGGATGCTCGTGGGTGTTTTTTTTTAATTTTTCATATCTGTCCAAGTCTTTTTAGTTGTCTGTTTTTCATCACTTAACGAAATAACATTTTCATTTGAATTTTTCTTTCTCTTTCTCTGGCCAGTCGGTCTGTAGTTGATAATAAGATGTCTTCCCGTACCAATAGTTTGTTTTCCGAGAAATTTTCATAGAAAATATTCGTCCTGGGAATATATACTTTTCTATGAAAATTTCTCGGACATTCAGGCTGGTAAATGTTATTTAATACTGTTTATTATAAACAGAGCATTTACTTAAATACTTGTATCTATAAAAAGAACGTTAAACATAAAAAATGTCTTTAATAAATAAATTGTCGGACTTTGTCCATTTCGTAATATATCTAACTATATTCTGTGAGAGGGTGTTTCTCGCCTATGCAATTTCATCTCTCATACTGGGAATAAAACAAAAACAAAAAAACAAAACACGTGAACTTTACAGAACGCTGCATAAGCAGTAAAAAAAAGAATACTTGAAATATTCTAAATTTAGTGAAACAAATATGCGTATTCACAAACAAATCCAGCCCCTCAGATGAGACTTAAGTACTTGGGGAAAATAAAAACTATTTGA
>OZ010579.1:55410545-55433045 GCA_963932145.1 Acanthosepion lycidas | reverse complement strand
TTGCATGTCCGTGACTATTTGTTGATTTTTGTATGAAGTAAACAGAAAAATAAAGTTTAACTACGGAAACGTAACCAGGAGCTCGACGGATTTCCGTTGCCTTTAGCACGCGTCGGAACGCGGTCAAAACGGCTTTCCATAATACCATGTCTTCTGTCAATAGTTTGATTATTCGATTCGACTGATGCTCTCGTCAACACTAATCGATACGCGCTTCTCTCTCTCTCTCTCGCTACGCGCGCGTGCGCACACACACACACACACATACATATATATATATATATATATATATATATATATATATATATATATATATATATATATATATATATATAACAGAATCCAAAATTATCTTATATATAATTCCCACACGCACATTCTGTAGACCGCGGTTGAATGAGACTAAAGTACTCCTCGTTGGTTGAAACAGACTTATACCGCCATACGAGGTAATTTTAAATTTTTTTGTTTAATTTATATGCTCTATTATAATAAATGCATTGAGCTCTTTTTCTGTATCAGTTTTAATATTTGATATTACTAGAATTCACTTGCATTATATACCACAGGATTTATTACCTGTACTATATACATACACCCCTCTCACACAGACAGAAAAACACACACGCTCGTCACGCGCGCACACACACGCACACACATATATATGTGTTTATATATATATATATATATATATATATATATATATAGAGAGAGAGAGAGAGGGAGAGAGAGAGAGAGACATAGTGATTGAAAAGTAACTCCCTATTTTGAAATACTTATTCATTCATTTATTAATTATAATTTTTACAAGTGATGCATATGAGAGGAAAGCGTTTAGAATGATGTTTTATTTAAAATTCGATAATGGGCATCCGATTTCGCTACCAGCTTCTCGAGCCGCCCAGGAATCTCATCAACTGATTTCACCAGGAACTCTTCTGGTATGGAAGACAGGAATTCTTGTATTGGTCATTCAAGTCCTTCTAAAGTCTTTGTTTGGCATAGATTACTTGCTCCTTTAAATAACTCCAACGAAAACAATCGTGTTAAGTCAGAACTCCAGCCTGACAGTCATATACAAAATGGGGAATTACTTTTCCATAAGACGAGACCTAAAATGTAGGCGCATATTTGTGATTTGATCTGATATTCTTCATTTAATACAAACGTCAAGGATTCATATAACAATGAAAATGTGTAAAATGACGATGTATATGATAAGCTCTTTAGTTCAGATGTTGATGATTATACTAATTTTGAAGGGTTTTAATTTTGCATATAGGGTCTTCTTTATTTTATTCTGTAATGAGAAATTAAAGATTTTATGGTATATTTGATCATTTGTAGCTTAACGCCTTAAAAAAGCTATATAATGTATGCTACTGTAAAATAATTTCAGGATGTTATACAAAATATTGTTATTCAACACTACGATGATAATGGATTTTAATTAGAAATATAGATTGTATGTTATCCTAAATGTTGTTATTTAACAGTAACTTGAGAAATAATGATTGGTGGAAACACATCCAAAGCACATCAAGGACGAAAGATTGGCTTACGTTAATTATTCTTTGTGCATGTTGCTCAGGGGAACGTTTACAAATTGCTGTGTAATCGCCTCTTGAATATGGCATTTTAATGTGAAATCAAATGTGAAAGTAGAATTATTAACTTTATAACTATAGTAGACAATACATATTGTTGCGCCTATTCAACGGTCATATCAATGTTGAAATCTGCTGATCGATTCATTCGGTCAAATATTGCATTAAATACTTATCAAAGGAGTCAGATTAAGCTTTTGTTTTACAAAATCCACAATGATTTATTATTAAGTTACAACTAAAAATATTTACATTGACAATTGCTGTACTGTTAGCCTATCGCGATCCATGGTGCAAGTATACTAGCCTACTTACCAGTGCTGATACACCACAAGATATACGGTTAGCTTTTTGCAACTCTTGTATTAGATGACCCCCTATATTGCTGGGAGTCATTTGAGATTTTCAGGTCGCCTAATACGCGCAATTATACGGCGATTCTGTTCTAATATATGTCTTTAAATTTAAGATATTTTACTTTATTTTTTATTCAAGCTAAAAAATATTTAAATAATTGGTGCATCTCTCTTTATATATAAATTTGTAGCCACTGTCTGCCTGTTTGTTATCGAAATCCTCCTAGGGTTTTGGAGATAGACACTATAATCGTATTTACTCTGAAACCAGAGTACTTGGATAAGAATATTTCATTTTGATGTCACGGCGTGGATCGGGGAGCACAGACACCTTACTGAATTTTTTTTCCCATTTGATGTAAATTAAACTTAAATTTGAACACGGAATGACTCCTAGGTTACTCGGATAATATATTTCATTTTGATCAAAGCTGGTTCACTGAGGGCGCAAACACACTACTGAATTTTTCCCACTTGATTTAAATTAAATTTAAATTTCAAAAAGGGAATGATCTTATCATTATATAGAAGGAGAAAGCCAGAAGATGGAGGTCACATCGGCAAGATCAAAATGATAGACAATAGACGAAAAGTTGATCAAGAAATCACTAATCAGTGGATAGTGTCTTACAATACATATTGTTTCGCCAATTCAACGGTCATATCAATGTTGAAATCTGCTGATCGATTCATTCGATTAAATATTGCATCAAATACTTATCAAAGGAGTCAGATTAAGCTTTTGTTTTACAAAATCCCCAATGATTTATTCCCTTTGATTAAAATTACATTTGAACAAGGGAAAGACTACAAACAAAAATATAATAAAAAGTCAGAAGATGGAGGACCCATTCGGCAAGATCAGTGAGAAATATTGAAATGCATCATTTTTCTCCACAAATTATTAAAAAAGTATTTAAAATCAATCGTCATTTTCTTACAAAAAACATGTCTGACACGTAACAAGGCGAGAGTAATTCGGCTAGTAATAATATAAAGTTGAGGGGAATATATCATAATCTGTACATGGTTATAACGCTAGTTTTCTGGTATTAAGTCAAATAAACAAATATATTCATCAACATGAAATAATTATCATTATGTATTTTTCTTTATTGTAGTTTTTTTCTAAATATGACATGTAAACATATATGCAGTAATTTTCTCTATCTCTTTCAGTTTCTTTCTCTCTCTCACCCCGGATATGTGTGTGGAAGTATATATATATATGTGTGTGTGTGTGTGTGTGTGTGTGTGTGTGTGTGTGTGTATGTATGTATGTATGTATGTATTATAGCGAAAAGGCCATCTATATGGGGTACAATTTAATTTTATTTATATGTAATTCATTTATATGCTTTGTAGTAAATACATTAAGCTCTCTTTTTGGATCAATTTTATTATTTTATATTATTAGGATTCACTTGGATTCACTTGGATTACTTACCCACGAAGTTTTACTCATACACACACAGACGCACAAACACACACACACACGGGCATATATATATATATATATATATATATATATATATATATATATATATATATATATATTGTTGTAGTCACATATATATATATATCATGTTGTAGTCACATGAAGATCACGAGCGCGTGAAACTTGAGTAGCAACTCGAGAACGATTAGATGAATATGTGAAATAATGTCTATTTTATTATAAATTCAAAACGTCTCCTCTACAGTATACACACACACACCCACACACACACACACACACATATATATATATATATATATATATATATATATATATATATATATATATATATATATATATATATATATACGAGTTGGGCGAAAATAGGTATACAGTTGTTTATTTATTTATGTAATGACATGAATTTTTATTTTTCACAGCTATTGTGAATAATGGCGAACAATTTGAATTGAGTGCAAACAATACAGTATGAGAAGATTGAAAATGCCGAACAAGTGAGCAAAGTCTGAATAGAAGCTTTTTACGCGGTTCTACCAATACGATTGATAATTTATCTTAAAAGCGACGAATTAGAAAAATAAACTGGTTCAGTGGTTAATGCACCGAAATCTATATATCCGAGGACGTCTATGAATGAAGAAAATGAATTATTCTGACATTTTTAATTGGAATAAATAAATTTAAATGTAATAAAAAATAACACCAGTAAAATGCATACCAACATTTGTCCCATGTAGTTGTATATATACATATATATTTATAGTAATTTATTGAGCTTACAATAGTCCCCAAAAGAAAGCAGGAAATACCGTCCTATTTGGGACTCATCAACAGCGCGCATCCACTACCGAAAAACTGAACCCGGACCGTTATGATAAAACTCAAGCGTCATACCATTGGAGCAACGGGCCTCCGTGACGTAGAAGTGACTAGACTCGAAGTAGGGCTGCTACTCACTTTATTCCGGTGGTGATACTCATCTAAGTCTATGTAACCCAACGAATTGTGCCCCTTCAGTCATGTATTGTTTTTCCAAGCCGCGTAAACTATTTTAAACACAGCCTCGACAGTGTTTAAATATAGTTTACAGGGGATTGTCTATGGTCAATTATTTTCCACTTTACAACACTTTTCCCACAGATGCGGGCTGAACGCTACCATATCATAGAATATATTTGAGAAAATCTGCATTGTTGAGTTCAAACAGTTCAGAGCCTAACAACTAAAACCTGCATGTACACAGGTGATATCTCATCTCCTACGGATTCAGATGATAAGAAGGAAATTCCATTCGGACAATTTTTTTCCCCCCAAGAACCTATGCTTCGAGGAACAGACACACGAGGGTATGCTTCCTCGGCTATAAAAATCCGGGGTCAGTCGTTTTCTATTCTATATATCTTCATAATATACAATCTTATATGCTTTACACAACTCCATTCACTACTTTGAATGGATACTGGCCTTTTTTGGCATGAATAATAGGTCGATTTTCTCTGACTCTTAGAAGAAAACATAACTGCTTAGTTTCCTGTCCTAACGTATACAGAGCAATTTATAAGGGAAAGGTTTCCTTATATATTTATTTATTAATCCCACGGATTTCTATTACTTTTATTAATATTTTTTTATTACTAAATATCTTCTATCCACTAAAATAACGTTTAAGTAATATATATATACCTACATCTTTATCTACATGTGACCTGCATCTTCTGGCTTTCTCCTTCTATATTTTGATTAGGAATCATTCCCTTGTTGAAATTTTAATTTAATTTAAATGAAAGGGAAAAATTCAGTGGAGATCCCCATTGATCAAAATGAAATATACTTATCCAAGTATCTTGGGCAATGTAGATTCAGCATATATATGGGGTCATCTCCAAAGCGCTAGGAGTTCGATAACAGACTGACAGAGACTACAACTTTATATATATAGATATAGATATATACAGTCTGTGTTAGGTTTAATATAGTATACATTAAATAACTCGAATTTGCTTTAAAAATATTTTACCAAATTTTAAAAATCAATTTGTATATCGCAAAAACGCATTTGCTAAAATGTTTGTTTCTTCATATTCTATTGAAGATATTTGTTTGTTTGTTTGTTTGGGTTTTATGGCATATCAACCACTGTGGGTTATTTAATGCCAAATCCAGTTTATATGAATTTTAAATGCCTATTTTGTATGGAATAAAAAACGTATAGCTGGCAACATTATTGTTTCAAAAACGTATAGCTGGCAACATTATTGTTTCAAAAACGCATAGCTGGCAACATTATTTTTCCGAAAACATCCTTGCTGTTGGATGTAGTTTATCACCATACCCAGGACGCGGATTTAGTTTATCCTCATACACAGGACGTTGAAGATATTTGATTTATTTTTAAAAAAAAGTGTCGTCAGACTTTATTATACAAAACTAAAGAATCTCCTTTTACTTCAATAATTTCTGAATAATATCATTCTATAAATAACTAACAATTATAATAGAACGGATAATAAAGAGATGATAAGATTTTGGCGCATTTGCATGTAAATTGAGTTATCCTTCTTCTCAATCATAGTCAACTACATATTATCCTTTTATTAAGTTATTTATTTTCGAAGGGACAATTTCCGACGTGGTGGTTTTAATTTCCCCCAATTTCAGCTTTGTTCTCACCTGCCACCGTCACATAATTTCATAGTCACAATTAAGCAGAGATTTTCGATCGGATTCAGATCAGAACTTGATAGTGGCATTATGTTGAATCCTGTAAAACCATTTAAACTTCAAAAACTCATGAATAATATTAAATATGTATATATTTGATTCACTGCTTTAGATATAACTAAATGTGTCTGTCTATATTTCGGAGATGAGGTATTATGTACATTATTTACATTATCTTTTTTGTTATTATCAATTTTTTTTTAAATCTTTTTTTAGTTTACTTTTCGTCACCTGGCAGGCTATTTGTTGGCTGCCACAACACTTTCAATCTATCTATCTATCTATCTATCTATCTATCTATCTATCTATCTATCTAGATAAGTTAACGGAAGGAAAAAGAAGGGCTTCAAATGCAAATGTTTGAACATTTAGTTATATACATTATTTACATTATTCGGACTATTGTCCTCATCTTTGTCGCCATATTTATCACACCGTTTCGGCCGTTGTACGCTCCGGCCTTCTTCATGTGTTTGGAAATAAAGGGTTCAGTTCGAAATTCTAACCACCTGAAGAAGGCCGGAGCGTACAACGGCCGAAACGATGTGATAAATATGGCGACAAAGATGAGGACAATAGTCCGAATAATGTAAATTGCAATTTTCCTGTTATCATTCCATGTTTTTAGCAGATTTACATATTGCAACTTTGTTGTTATCATCGCTTTTCTCTGGCACTCATTATTACTGTTTCCCATATTGTATTTATTTCTATGCTTGGTCGGCTCAGGACATTTTTGTGGCCTAGCATATGTGCTGATTTCTTAAGATTACGAATTTTCCAATGGTGTTCCTTGTCTATGACCTCAACATGATCCCATAGAGGCGGGGATTTCCCTTCTCTCTCCATATGTGGTCAGCCACGCCTGATTTTTCTACTTCCACTCGTGTTACAGCTTTCTGGTGTTCTTGAAGCCTTACCTTGAGGGGGCGGCCTGTCTCTCCTTTATATTCCTTTCCGCAGCTGCATGGGATAGCGTACACGCAGACTTTAGTCATGTTCACATCTAAGGAGGGGTCTTACTCGGGAGAGATATCTGCTAAGTGTCGTCAAGCTTTTGAAGGTTGTCCTGATGTTATATGGACCGCAGATCCTTTGTATTTTCTCTGATAACCCCTTTACATGAGGCAGGCAGACTGATTTCTGAGTGTCGATGTCCTCATCTTGTGCCCGCCTATCCCATACTGACCAATTCTTTTTCTAATGTCTCTGGGTCGCCACTTATGACTTTTGCTCGGTGTTGTAAGCAACAGACGATCCCTTTCTTTACGCTGTATGGATGGTGGGAGTTGAAATTGAGATACTGTCCGCTGAATGTCGGTTTACAGTATACGGATGTCTTAAACCCATGCTCTGTTCGAGATATTAGAACATCCAGGAATGGGAGTGTGCTGTTACACTCTTTCTCCATTGTGAACTGTATCGAAGGTCTTATTGAGTTCACATGGTCCAGTAGAACCTGAACATCTTCCTGGTGTGGCCAGAGTAAGAAGGTATCATCTACCTACCTTAACCATATAGGTGGCTTTAGAGATGTAGATTCTAATGCCATTTCCTCAAAGTATTCCATGTATATATTCGCCATTGCTGGTGATAATGGCGAGCCCATTGCTAAGCCGTCATCCTGTCGATATATGTGTGATCCCATTTCGAAGTGTGTTGTTTGTGTACAGAAAGTCAACATCTCCATCAGATTATCTATTGGAATACTGGTCCGTTCTTCTAGGGAAGAGTCAGAGGTCAATCTGTCTCTGACTACTGAGAGTGCCTCCTCAGTGGGTACCTCGGTGAACAAACTCACCACGTCCAAGCTCACCATCTGGTTGGATAGGATGGGAGCATCTTTGATTATTTCCATGAAGTTGGCGGAGTTTCGGACATATGAAGGAGACTTTCCGATCAATGGATCAATTGTATCTACAAGGAAGCGACTCAGAGGGTGGCACACAGAGCCTTGGCAACTAATAATCGGCCTGAGCGCAATACCGTCTTTGTGAATCTTAGGGAGACCGTATATGTGAGGTAGCTTGGTATAACCCTGCGATAACTGCATAAACCAGCGCATATAGGACGCTAGAAGCGAAAATAGCACGGCATGTCATGACGTGACACATGACCACACGAGAGTGAATTGTAGAAGTATGAAGTATGGAAGACGTTGGTATAAACCAATGGCTTCTGCTACCAATTATAGATATTTAGGAATATTTGTAGAGATGCCATAATATATTTTGTTTAGGTTGGGTTTCAACTAAACAAAATCAATTATGGCATCTCTACAAATATTCTTAAATGTCTATAATTGGTAACAGAAGCCATTGGTTTATACCAACGGCTTTCCATATTTCATACTTCTACAATTCAAACTCGTGTCGTCGTGTGTGACGTCATGAGATGCGGTGCGATTTTCGCTTCTAGCGTCTTATATGCACGTGTTCATCGTTGCTTAGAAATCATCTATGTAAACATTGACAGACTATCGTCACTGTCTTGTCCGTATATTGTTCAATATGTTGTAATTGACATCTTTGATAATAGCTTAAGTAAGCCGAAAGCTTAGATTTTATTAAAAAAATGTGGATCACTATTGTGAATTTCTTTCTTCGTTCAACGATAATGTTATTAAACTTAACAGATGTTACGAAAAAAATTTACATAAAATAAATAGACAACATATGTCTATATTATTTAATGAAACGTGTATTAATGAAAAGATGCTGCCTAAATACACACAATACACACACATATATATATATATATATATATATATATATATATATATATATATATATATATATATATAACCAAATGTAAAAGAACCAAGAATAATGATGATAGATTTGTTGATACATTGGTAGAGACATTTAAATAAAATTGGAACAGTGAAACTCAGTAGAGTTCACTTCAAAACAAAATAAATATACTCTTTCATACCATCGTTAGCGAATGTTTCTATCTTTTGAATTTTGTTGTCATCTTAGTAAATATATAGGATAAAAAGAAAAATGTCTTAAAATACAAACTAATGCTTATCGCTTTTCATCGTTTTCTCTGACTCAATTTAAGCAAATTATACTGAATAAGCGTATTAAATAAATAAATAAAGCGCAATAACAAATGGAAAAAGAAAAAAAAAGCGAAATACATTCTCCATCTTTTAAGGACAACAGAGTTCCTCTGGGCGTATACAACTGTTTACGTAAACAGGAATTATTCTTTCTTGCGTGAGCTGCGCTTTGGTTGCACTAAACCGTACCGTAATCACTAGGCTGGCACCACCCACCTCTTTGGTTCTATTACACTCATTTATAATCTGCTGAGTGTGCCATCCACAGAATGAAAATCCACCTAGCGCCCCAAGATAACATGATTTTGGGCTGCTAATATAGACATTGAAGATGAAATTCCTATAAACAAAGATGAATCATAAAAATAAAAAAAACAAAGACAAATTTTGAGTTCCTAGGTCGGCTGCTAGATATTACACTCTTTCGTTGTTTTTGTCAAAATTAATTCGGTAACTTTCATTTCGCTGACGGCAAGTTGTTAAATTTTCAAATCCAAATTGCTTTACGATTTAAAATACATTTATTAGAAAATATATATCCATTTAAATATAAAAGCAATTTTAAAAAGGACTTCATGAGGCAGCGCATTTTACGATTCTTTTTTTTCCTGTTACCCACTCAGTCGGGTTCGTTATACGCAAATACGAACGGAAAAGGTATGAATCCGTCTCTTTTCTCCAAATATGGATTAAACATTAAGACTTGTATCTGAAAAAGTCATTGTTAGTCTCAAAAGATTATTTGTGAAATAATCACACTGAAAAAAAAAGAATTATTCTAAAAATCACAAATAGGATTCTACTTTAAATAATCCACAAAGGGTTGATAAATCGTAAAAAAAAATCAGTCACTCTATTCCATGTCCATGTCGGATGTTGGGAAGTGGGAATGTGAAGATCGATATAGATGTTGATAAATATGAAGATAGGCGGGAAAGTTTGTGACCTTAGTATTGTAATTCCAATTTATGCAGATGTTGATTTTGTGTAAACAGATGACATCATCGCTTGACTGTAGAATAAATAGGAAGGAAATCTCAAATATGTTTTGAGAAAAGTGAAATGAAAGGCGAATAAAAGAAGGATACATGTCCCTTCCTACACATATACATCTCTTCATCATCACACAGACA
Organism: Acanthosepion lycidas; assembly: GCA_963932145.1. Classification (NCBI taxonomy): domain Eukaryota; kingdom Metazoa; phylum Mollusca; class Cephalopoda; order Sepiida; family Sepiidae; genus Acanthosepion; species Acanthosepion lycidas. The sequence goes on along the minus strand of OZ010579.1, from coordinate 55,422,702 downwards.
CAGACACAGACACACACACACACACACACACACACACACACATATATATATATATATAACAGGTTAATCACACTTACTGACAAAGGAAAATTTATATACACGCAAACACACACACACACATATATATTATATATATATATATATATATATATATATATATATATATATATATATAGTGTGTGTGTGTGCGTCTCAAAATTTTTTACAAACATTGTGGGTGGGTTTGTCACATCAAAACCAGGACAAAAGCCCATATAAACATGTCCACAAATACTTTTCATTTTTGAGTTATTAACTTTAAAGAAAGATTACGGTAGATGGCACTGTGTTGCCATGTAGACTAGGTTACATTTGCCATTCGTGTACATTTGTGGTTACTCTGTCTTCAACGTTTAACGTGTGTCGTAGTGAGTTAACTGAGAAGTGTTCCGTTCAGCAGTGGCAGGATATTCATATTGTGAGCAGGTAGATATGATTTTTTCATACGACCGCGCGAATGGTAATGGACTGCAAGTCTGCACGCCTGTATCAGATTGCGTTTTCAGACCAAATACAGCTGAGTCATCCAACCTCTGCTGCTATTTATCGTCATGTTGCTGAGACAGGATCCGTGATGCCAAAAAGAATAGTGATAAGTATTTTTATCCTATCTCTAATTGTAACTTTAATATCCTCTATTTTAAGCTTGAAATGTAATAAATAAAAAAAATGAAGGATTTGAGGATATATGTTCATATGAACTTTTGGGCTTGTTTTGGTGTGAGGAATCCGCCACTAAATTTGTAAAATTACTTTTGATACGCCCTGTATATATTATTGACAATTAGAAAAATAAAATGATAATGTTTCGAAAATACATCCGACTATGTATTTCGCAGATTAAACTTCAGCAAATGGAAAACGAAAGAATGAGTTGTGTGCGTATGTATTTGTTGATGCTTAAAATAATGAAATCTCATATTTTTTCCAAGCTGGCGTTGTTCGTGAGTAAAAAAAAAAAAATGGGTGACTTTTAAAAAGATTCGTTTAACATTTTACGTTCTTTTCTTTAAGTGTCAGATCGGGGAGAAAATAAGAAAATTGGGATTTCGATCTTTAATGGAACATGGCACGTATAGAAGAAGAATTTGTGAAAGAAAAAGAAAACTGATATGTCCCGGAAAGGGATATATTTGAACGAAGTAGCTAAGTAGTTTTGGCTACTATAACCAAGTAGAATATGGTAGCAGTAATCGACTGGTACGCGTCGTAGTTGCAGGTAAGAAGTGTAGATCAATGGCGTAGTCCAATGGGCGTCGTTATAGACTTAGCTCTCAGACTAAGGCTTTTGACTCTCCTACACGTCCGTCTGTATTTATGACGGACACCAGTCAATCATATTCCAGTGAGGGGTAAAACAGGTGTACGCATATTCCAATATATGAAAAACGAAGAAAGAAAAAGAAATAAGTTATTTTATAAGAAAGCGTTCGTGAAAATAAGACAAAAATAGAAGAAGGAAAGATGAAAGAAGTTTCAAGAAGAAAGAAAGGAAGTTGTTTTATAAGAAACTGTGAAAGAAAAAAATAATAAAAGAAAGAAAGAATGAAAGAAAGAAAGAAATGAAGTCTGAAAAGAAAGCTAAAAAAATAAAGAAGACAGGAAAGTAAGAAAAGAAATATGGAACAGGCTACAAGAAAGAAAGACAGACCAAAAGACTGAACAAAGAAAGGAAGTTATTTTATAAGGAACGGAGAAAGAAAAAAGAATAAAAGAAAGAAAGGATGAAAAGAAAGCTAAAATAAATAAAGAAGACAGGAAAGAAAGAAAAGAAATATGTAAGAGACTGCAAGAAAGAAAAACAAACCAAAAGACTGAACAAAGAAAGGAAGTTGTTTTATAAGAAACTGCGAAAGAAAAAAACAGAATAGAAAAAAGAAAGAAAAGACGAAAATAAATCAAAAAGAAAGAAAGAAAACATGAAAGAAAGAAAGAAAAAAAAAATAAGAAAATGAAAGAAAAAGAGAGTACTGAACAAAAAAAAAAAACAAAAAAAAAACAGATTCAAACACTGTAGAAAGAAAAATAGTTAAAATAAGACGAAAGTAGAAATTAGAAGCAGTGATATAACAAAAAGAATGAAGGTGAAAAATAAAAGAATTAAAAGAAAGAACGACCAAAAAGAAATAAATAAAGAATGAAAAACAACCAAAGAAGGTAAAAAAAAAAGAAAAGAAGCATTCAGACAAAGAAGGAACGAAAGAAATAATTTCAAAATGCAAACAAAAAAGAAAAAAAAGAAACAAAAGAAAGCAATAAAAGACAAAGGACGAAAAAGAAAATAAAAAAGAGAAAGTAAAATATAAAGCAAAAAAGAGAGGCAAAAAAAAGAGTTAAAATATTGAAGGAATATGCAAAAATGCAATATGTTTTAGTCAAAAAATGTAATAGCAATGAAGAAAGGGGCGACAGTTACGCATTTAAATGCTTCACTTATCATCGTTATCGAATCTGTAATTTTTGTCTTTGCATATTTTATAAGTATCTATAAAATAAACCATGCAAGTTTGCTCGTAAAAGTCTTATGCATAGATGTAATGAAGAGGTGCATTTCTTAAAACATAGTGTATATGAATTAATTCAAAACCACTGCATATTAAATTTTCCTTGAATTTTTTTTATTTTCATTTTAAAATTAATTTTTCTATTGATATTCTAAACACGCCGCTGCTCAAAAAAGATTAAATGCTCAATGAAAAATAAAGAGATTCAATCTCCAAACAGCAGTAGTATTAAAAGAAATAAAGAAACGAAAACAATTGCTATCATGTCGAAACAACAAAACAACAAAAAATAGTCATTTCTCAAAAAAAAGTAAAATTAAAAAAAATGGGGGCTTCGAACGCAGGCTTAGTAGACCCTGATTACAAGGATTTTCCGCCATTTTTTCCGCCATTTTCTTTTCTTCAATATCTTCCGGCAGTGTTTACCACCTGGTGTGACCAAACGTCCATTAACGCCGTTTAATGTTTATTTTATTCTCTTTTCGCAGCCACTAGCCACTACCGCTGCATTCTGGACGCTTTATTTTTGTTTAATTTTTCTATTATTTCTCTCTTTACATTTTTCTTTCAACTCCAACGCGCTGAGAAGTTTTATTTCGTGTATTTTTTTCAAACCAAACAGGCGATCACACACTGGTGCTGTGAAAATCAGTGATGCTTCTCGTTCTGCTTGAATTCACTTACAGTAGAATCGAATATGCGAAAGGATACATTTGAAATAGCGATGGTAAGGACGCGGTCGGTGATATGATGTGTGAAAGATGGAGGCTTCTAGTGACGTCTGGAAAAAATAAATACACTAAAATGTAAAGAATTTAAATCAGCGGCGGCAATTTTAACACTTAAAGTGAAAAGATCTTAGAGAAAAATATGTGTGGTTTCAAGTATAAAATTATTCGATCAATTCAAGGATGAATTTATTGGGGGCATCGACATTTTATGGGTCATGCACCACGATCATTTCCCATTTTCTTCGTCTTTTTCTTTGTTCCGTGTCCCTTCGAGACTTTGTCGATCATTGCTCTCCACAATTACCTGTCCTTTATATCTCGTAGTGAATTTTCTAAAACCTGTTCTCACATCAATTTTCACGAGCTCGTTAGGTACTTCATGCGTTGTTTTTCTCTTCCTTCTTACCTTCAATATCCCGTGAGTGGCAAAATTTCCAAGCTCTCTTTCCTCGTTATGCACTTTGCAATTTTCAACTGTCTCTTACTGATATTGAGTACAACTGTTTAATTTTTATTTTCATTTTCTTTAAATCTCCAAGTTTCCTCAAATGCCCAGCTCATGCTATTCTCAGAATCATTCTATAGAAGTACATGTCTCTTGCTTCATGTCTCTGTGAGGAGACTGTCCTGTATTCAGTGCCATTTAGGAGGACTGATATTATGTAACAGTTCAGTACGCTTTTCTTTGTTTCCAGTTCTTTGAGATTTTGGCTAACTTTTAGATGCCATCTTTTGCTACCCCAATGTGCCTTCGAATTACAGTATCTCACTTTCCGTTCGCTTTTAAAACACATATATATTAGGTTGGTGCAAAAATAATTTCGTTTTTTCACATAGTAACATATGTTAGAAAACGAAATTATTTTTGCATCAACCTAATATTTCATTTCTAATTTCTCGATTGTGGTTACTAAATCTGGTATTTGATTATCTGTTCATTTTTTTTTGTCGTGTGAAGAGTTTTTCACCACTACTTCGAAAACATACATTCCTATTAAAGCAATTTCTAAAGAATATAATTGATTTTATTTTTTTTTATCTTCTTTCTGACGCAAAGACTGCCGCGAGATAAGCGACACGTAAGGATACAGGTTATATTTCGAAGTGACCTTCACCTAGATAGGCTGACTCGCAAGGCTGCACACCCACTATCTGCTCCACAAGTTTTGCCTCCAGGTCGGTTCTTAATTCAGTGGAAGAATGGTAGAGTAATGGATAGCGTCTCGGATTGAGGAATCGGAGAGCCGAGTTCGAATTCCAGTCATTTGCGTTATAATATCCTGAGGAAATGTGTGAATCCTCTTCTTCTCCCTGCAGTTATGGGTCAATTGCAGGACAGACTGGGGTCTGTGTGCAAAGAAGCGTTCGGTAGACAAGGTCGAATTTACTGCTTGTAAATTTGTAGCCTAACGGTAAGGCACGTCAGCGTAAATGACGGTTCCGTATAGGATGCAGGTTCGAATCCTGTCAAAGAACAAATATTTTCTATGAAAATTTCTCGGACATTCAGGCCGGTAAATGTTATTTAATACTGTTTATTATAAACAGAGCATTTACTTAAATACTTGTATCTATAAAAAAAAAAAAGAACGTTAAACATAAAAATGTCTTTAATAAATAAATTGTCGGACTTTGTCCATTTCGTAATATATATATATATATATATATATATCTCCAAGTATAGGGTTGGTGCATACGGAATAAATTCCAATAACCAAAAAAATACTATGCTTAAAAGAGTGTTCAATACAGAGTAGGACAAATATAATTGTGTGTGGGATTCTGTGTGTGCTTCATTGAATAATATAAACATATTGTATCTACTTATTTTTATACTGATCTTTTCCATTTGTCTAATAAGTTTCTTTATGTTGAAATGAAATTCACCAAGTACGAAAATATTTTATAAAACAAGCGAAACAGAAAAAAAGTAAAATACACTAAAATATAAAGAATTTAAGTCAGCAGTGGCAATTTTAACTCTTAAAGTGAAAAGATCTTAGAGAAAAATATGTGTGGTTTCAAGTATAAAATTATTCGATTAATTCCAAGTCAACCAACCCAACAGCCAACAAAACTTATTATGAATCTAACAACATATTAAAGTACATATAACATTTATATACTAATGCCATTTTATATTTCTACCGATTCCCAGGAAGCTCTCTTATACCGAAACGCTTGCCTTGTAAAAAAAAAATCCATAATTTAAAAATTCGAAAATAACTATAACAGATCGCGTTGGCTTTTTAAAATTTACGCTGACAGCGAAATATGGGAGAGACAACAAGTGTAGTTGGATTGCTTTCATGCGATTTCATGTGAATAACCAGGCCTACCTTTGAGAGTAGGGTCCGTTAACACGTCTCGCAGATCCAGACATCTCCACAGCTGGCTGGCAGAAGTTCCCATTTTATTCATGTTCTCTTGGAGCATTGCTCCGTCTGCTCTGGCTGCTTAAAAAATTCAAGCACTGTTGGAAATCAGAGCCTCCCACCGGTACATATATATATATATATATATATATATATATATATATATATATAACGGTGTTTCATTAGGACGGATGAACGTCAGCCGTAAATAAATCAATGTTATTGCGAAAAATTATTTGTTTCTCTACTGGATCATGTTATTTAAGCCATGCCCATTCCGTGCGAAAAATAATATCGCTCAAATGGCTGACAAATCTGAAAGAGATACTTAATGCTCATTTAAAATTGGTCCAAGAACCCCTTTTATATATATATATATATATATATATATATATATATATATATATATATATATGTAAAAGTTTGTGTGTGTATATATATATATATATATATATATATATATATTTGTGTGTATATATATGTGTGTATGTGTGTGAATTCAAACATGTTTCATCAAATAATATAGACGTACTGTACCTACTTACTTTTATGCTGATGCTTTCCACTTGTCTAATCAGTTTCTTGAAATCCATCAAGGAAGGCGCCGTAGTTTGTTCTTTCTTTTTTTCACCCAAGCACTTTCGACTTTTTCTAAAGACTTTCTTCAGGGGTACATTACAAAGTCAGACTTATTGTAGCAGCAATGAAATCTGCATTCCATTGTATTAGTGATTTGTAAAAAAATATGCACGAACAGGGCACCTGTTATAATTATTTTAAATTTTCAATTTATCCGTTATTGTTATGGAGTTTCGCAAAACAAATGTTTCAATGTAAGGGAGCTGATTGGGAATTGTCATGTAAAATGGCATTAGTATATAAATTGTAGTGTATTATTGCATTAGTATATAAATATATGCACGCTAATATGTTGTTGCTATATTCGTAATAAATTTAATTATGCTTTGGTTAATTTTGAAAATAAATTCAAATTATTGAGGCCCTCTCTGGGCCTCAATAATTTTAAATTTGTATTTATTATTTTTGTGGTCTATCCTATTGGTTTTGCTAAAAGTATTTTCTTGTATTCTGAAGATGGACAGGAAAGAATTTTTTAAATGTCTTGTAATAGAACTTGTGTCCAACAAATGAAGTGTAAGACGTTTTGATAATGTAGTGGTTGTCAAGCCAACATGTGTACTTAATTTTTCTTCGAGATACAATCGCCCAAAGGGCATTTAAATTGATATACAGTGTTATTTTTCCAGAACACTAGTTAACGGAGAATTGTCATTTCGTATGATTAAGTTGGTTGTGTTAAATTCAGTATAATATAAAATTAGTTTTATGTTTATACAGGGATCATTAGGGAATATATTGGTAGTTATGAGATTTTTAGGACTTTTTCATCTTGTTTATAGTTAGAATGTATTTAATTACAGCAAAGTAAGTTGATATGTTTAGAGCTAATTGTAAAAGTATTACGTTCTTTTTGATTTAAGTTGATATTTCTAATGGCTTGCCTAATTTGTTCATTGGGTAAAAACTGACATTGGATCTGATGTGTTTCGACTTCTCGCCAACAGAATGCTTCGACCAAAAAGCGAGGTTGAATAGTGCCTTTAAAATTTTTTTTTTCTCTGTCTCTTGAAATAGGCATTGTTTCGTATTCTAAAGTATACAAAACAATATATATATATATATATATTGTATGCAGAAACACTTATTTCTTGCAAGCTTCATTAAATGTGACAGACAAGCTGCTTTGATTAATTTTTTTTATATCATTTCTCATATGATCTTATAATTTTTTTCTTTTCAGTAGATAAATTATACAAAAACTCTCCAAATGTTTTATTTTTCCGAGTGCATTTGGCTATACTTTAATCATTTTAAGGGTGGAATATATTGACTGTTCATTGGAAATGGATTGCTGTATGTATGCCTTTAGTATTATAGAATGTTTTATTTACAAAACTCAGTCAACATATTGTGTGCCTGTTCATAGTTTATATTACTGAGTGTTTTTTTTTTTTTTTTTTTTTTACTAATAATGCTTGAATTATTTTTAGCCATTTTTACATGTAAACGATGCTATTTGTATTGATAATATGAATGTTGGGAATACTGTTCGGTATGTCCCCATGAGTATTTAAATGAGGCCTAATTGAGCTATGGTCAGAAAGGTGTAATGTGAGTCTTCTTTATAAACATGTTGCAGTGTGGACAACATAGAATAGAAATTAAATAAAAAAGCTTAAAACAATTTTGTCATATTTAATGAAACTTGCATATATATATATATATATATATATATGTGTGTGTGTGTGTGTGTATATATATATACATATATATATATATATATATATATATATATATAAAGAGAGAGAGAGTGTGAGAGAAAGACAGACAGACAGATTTGTTAGTGAGACGTGGATCTTTTTATATATAAAATTGTCAGTTCCTTGACATCGCTATATACGTTACCCTTTCCGCCACTCTCTCTTTACAAGTGTCAAATCAAACCCAAAATGGAGTACTGTTGCCATTTATATGCTAGTATTTACTTCAAGACTCGACGGTTCAAAAGCATCTAAGAGTTAATGTGAATTCCCTCAACGGCCCTTCCCAAAAGACTATCGTTACTCAATCACCATTTCTATGTAAAATATTATCACTCGCTACATTTCCACAGTTCAGGCCTTCACAGTTAAAATCCACAATGCCATATATATATATATATATATATATAACGTCATCCACAGACAGACTGTTTCGCTGTTTTACAGCTCATCAGTGTGGCTAGACATCCGGTTGCCTCTAGCTCGGATAGAAACCCGACAGAATTGGTGTCAGTCGGAGATTCTACCACTAAGCCGTCGGCGCACTGCAGGGAAGCAGGTGGATTTTTAGCGTATTTATTTTTAGAAACACGCTCAGTGACTGACAGTGACTCAATTTGCTATGCGAAGAGTCTCGCTATATTAGCTATAATAGTCATTGTTTACAAACCCATACCTACTCCCTAGAGAGCTCAACTGAAATTAATATTTATTTCAGGAGCCAATATAACGTCATCCACAGACAGACTATTTCGCTGTTTCACAGCTCATCAGTGTGGCTAGACATCCGGTTGCCTCTAGCTCGGATAGAAACCCGACTGAATTGGTGTCAGTCGGAGATTCTACCACTAAGCCGGTATATATATATATATATATAGTATGAAAAATTAGGAAGTTAGCCTATTCGCTACCTTTGTTTCAACCTTTCTAGTTCCACGTGCCATGTCTAATGGATGTCAGTTATCAGTTATCTCCTGTTAATTCAACTCTCTAAGTTCTCCACCGCCTTAACCAGGAATTAGACATAGCACGTGGAACTAGAAGAGTCTACCCCAGTGAGAGAAATAAAGGGCTCAGTTCGACATTCCAACCACCTGAAGAAGGCCGGAGCGTACAACGTTGTGAAAAATATAGCAACAAAGATGAGGACAATAGTCCGAATAATGTAAAGAGTGTACATAATACCTCATCTCAGAAATATAGACAAATATGATTGCCTTGATATTTCTTTTATTTTAAACAGTGAAATTAATGTTAACTTGCTTAGAAGTTCTCACTAAATAAAAATGTACCTCTTGGCAGGAATCTAAACTGTATTCCTGTTTTCCAGCAGAGAAACCACTTCAATTATGCCTAAGGAAACAAAAACGCTCAATTAACTAATAATAAATGCTCACATCCTTTTGGGTCTTTTCGAAATCCATATTTGTGTACTTTATCTTCAAACCCGAAATTTAAGTAATTTTTAAATTGATTCTTTTTCTGAAAGGATATGTGGATCGTGTAATGGAATGCATGGAATGCGAAATTAGAGAGCCGAGTTCGAATTCTATTCGAGTTCGTTGCATTTACTTTCGCGCTATAGACTTAGTAGAATTTTTAATCTGTCTTTACATTCCAGCTTTGGGTTAAAAAGTAGGACTTGCATATGGAAAAATCATTATTATTCTCAAACATGCAATATTTACTTTCAAAGAACAAAGTATTTTCGGCTTAAAAACATACAGGATTGGAAAAATAAAACAATCACTTCTAGTCTAGCAATATTTTATTTGCTTTGTTTGTCATTAATTTTTTATTAATACTTTTTAATAATACTGAATTATCAACTCATACACATTTACCTAATAAAATAACGTTTATATTAATCTATATAATAAATGCGGATGTATGTCGTTGCGTCACACTTTTTCAACTTTCCTTTTAGAGGCTGTAGCCCAACCTATCATACGATTTTGAAATCAGGCCGACTCCGTGCCTAAATTAAAAACATCCGGGACCTGTTTCAGAACTTCAATCCTGAAATTTTGAATTTTTGATGTTTCATTATTATGATTGTTTTCTGCGACGTTTTTTACATGAATTTCTACGATGAGTTTAACAAGGTTTTCTGCAATGACAACAATGGTTATAACTTGAAAATAAACTTGGTAATAACTGAAATTAATTGCGAAATCCAGCGAAACTCATCCATGAAATAAACATAAATGTTTGTACGGAAAGTAAGGACCTACGTACATCAAATTGTCTTTAAATTAAGCAGCAGCAGAAGAATTATTGTTGAAACTTTTAAAAGTTAAGCTTTAATACTTATGCAATAGTTCAATGCAGCGATATTTTTTTAGTTCTTCTGAAGTTTATTGCTACCTATCGCATCCGGCAAATGTATGCATAGCAAAAAGAAATCTCCTACAACAGAGGACTAGATTGCAATCAAAAGTGTCAAGGCTGTAGTGAGGAAAAGAATGTTCGGTGCAAATGAAAACTCAGATCAAACGGTAGCCAATGCTGAGAATATACAAAGACTCAGGGACTTTCAAAAGGGCGCTTTTAAGCAAGTAATAAATATTACAGGATGAAAAATACAGTATTAGTATGTACACAGGTTTTTTCTCTCTCTCTCTCTCTCTCTCACACACACACACGCACATACACATACACACATGTATGTGTGTGTACGTTGTGTGGGCGTGTAGTTGCTGATGTCTGCATAATATTAATATATTTTTGAACTTATGTTCATGTGCAATCAATTTCCTGTTCTTGTCAGTAAAACGCTGTGGCTTATAGATTAAAAGGAAAGAAAAATTCTTGACTCATGAGAAACCTGCGTAGAATCAAAACATTTGTGTCATCACGACGCATCAATCCACATGTCTGACTCGTGCTTTCCGAAGACACACGAGCGGGTGGGAAGACTAAAAACTGCTTCGAGCCAATCAAATGCATTGTCACCCAGGTAGTTTTTCAGTAAGGATACTGAGATTCCACGGCATCTTTTAAATAAACTGACTGCTTGATGACGCGTTTCTCTCGAGGAAACGAAGCTGTGGAGTGTTCAGTGATGACTGTAAGCAGAGATGTGAGGAAAACAAATTCGACTTTGCAAGTGATTATCGGCGAAAAGGCTAAACAATCGCTATGCTATGCAGAATGTCCAAGTAAACAACGGGTAGGAGGGAGCGCATCATCCGTATACACGCGTCAGTTCACAGAATATGACTTACACATGCAGGTTTATGTATTATAATACTAGATATGTATACCTACTGATAGATATACACATACATAAGTATATATTTCGATGAACATGTACAAGGAGACCGTAATCTACCAAAATGCCAAATTTGGGGAGAGTAAGTGAAAACAGCCTTAAAATCTGCCTAAATTCAAATCAGGAACCGTTTTTTCCTGGGATTATATATATATATATATATATATATATATATATATATATATATATATATATATATATATATATATATAAAGAGAGGGAGTGAAGGGGAGATTGTTATTTATTTAAAATCCAAAATTTTATGAATTATAGATTAAAATGAATTAACAGATTTGTTGTAGGCCTTTCTTAATTCATTTACATCATTTTAAAAGTTTCATACACACACAAAAATATATATATATAGGTTGGTGCAAAAATATTATCGGTTTTTGACGTATTTTTTAACGTCGAAAACATTATTTTTGCACCAACCTAATATATATATATATAGCTCCTGAATTAATTCCAGTTGAGCACTCTCGGTCTGGGGTATGGGTTTGTAAACAGTGACTATTATAGCTATATAGCGAGACTCTTCGCAAGCCGAATTGAGTATTTCCTAAAATAAATACGCCAAAAATCCACCTTCATCCCAACCGTACGCCGACAGCTTAGTGGTAGAATATCCGCCTGATACCAATTCAGTCGGGTTTCTATCCTAGCTAGAGGCAACCGGATGTCTGAGCTGTGATACAGCGAAACAGTCTGTCTGTGGATGACATTATATATATATATATATATATATATATATATTGAGAGAGAGTGTTGGGGAAAAAGGACCGTTCGTTATTTATTAAACCGAACGAACTTTTCACCTCACTCTATATACAGGAGGCGATGGATAAACGATCTAAATTGCGCAAAACGAAAATAACACCAGCATCTCATT
>OZ010579.1:55398045-55408045 GCA_963932145.1 Acanthosepion lycidas | reverse complement strand
TGAATAAGCATATTTTTTATATAATTAACTTTAATTAAGTTCTTTTTGCGAATTTGTCAATTATTTATTTCTTGTAATGTAAAAACCTTCTTACACAAATATCGATTACAGAATGTTCTGTTTGCATTTTTTAGGCTAAAAATAACTACTGATAATATTATCCGAGATTCTAGAATATTCCACTTGAATAATCTAGAGTATTAATGTAATTTAAAAGATTTAACATCTGAAACTTGTACGAATATTTTGTACTCATTAAAATGGATAAATGGGATTTATTTCTATTAAATATTTTTTTTTTCTCTTTTCTATTCATATTTAGTTATGCATCTCGGTATAGTTAATTATATGAAAAGCATATTAATTCTATAGTTGGAAATACAAAAAATTAAAAATTTGCATGTGTCCGAATATTTGTTAAACCCTACCATATATATATATATATATATATATATATATATATATGCATGCGTTTATATGAGTTTGTGACTCTGGGTTTGATCGTTTTGTCTGACGATTTCAAAGGGCATGAAACCCAGGATCACAAACTCATATCAACGTAACTAAATATGTTAGCTCTATCACTGATATTGAGCGCTTTCCAATAAGTACCTCACATATATAACACATAAATAATATATATAAATATTGCATATATATATATATATATATATATATATATATATATATATATATATATATATATATATATATATACAAACACACACACATTATATATAGTATTTCTTCAAAAATGATAGCATAAAAATATAACAGCACTGCGAAAATAGACATTTTGATTCAACACTTCTGGTGTCTTGTTAAGTGATGCTGTTGATTAGTGTGTCTGTGTGAGCTGAAAGAGAAAGCGAGAGAGAGAGGAAATAAAGGGTGTGATAGAGGAAGAAAGACGCACATTCATGTAGGAAATAAAGAAAGGGAGAGAAAATATATTTATATTATTCTTTATCTGAAAATTATTGTTTGTATTCAGCAACATACGTGTTGGTCATTTCCAAAAACATAATCATAGTCTAATTTTCATTACACATAAAACAAATAATAACACGACATAGAACTTAAATGACATGAAGTGTTAACGTATCATTAATAGTTACCTTGTTAACGCAAAATTTTTAGCAGATGAGCCAAGACAGTTGCCTTTCGGTTTAAATTGTACATAATAGACAGACATTGTTGTGTCCTTTTTTTTTAGCCGAGCAATCCGAAATACACATTCATTCGGCATCCGTACCAAATGGCCGAAAATGTCGTGATTTCATATTCATTATATTTTATTGGGGCGTCTGCTATGTACACGCGTGCAGAACACAATGCTCCTGCCTCAGCTTGTGAGGCTATATTAAATTTGGGGAGTAACAAGAATTTAAATAATAATGATGGCTGGCAAATGAGAAACGCCGAGATGAAAGCTAATTGTCGGATTAACTCTATCCCCTTCTGGTTACAAGGTTAGGATTAGCTCTTAGTGAGAAGTGTAGGGGATTTTGTCACGAAAGCCGATCTCCTCAAGCCACATTATGCGAACATAGGACGCCCTATTTTAAAATTATCGTGAATAACTCATACAAATATGACCCCGAACATTACACAAGTATTGTTTAGAAGCATGTCGATTGTTGAAATTTGCAGCTTCGTTATAACTAACACAGAAGACACACACCGAGACGCCATATATTCATTGCAGGCTGGAATAGGGCATGGTGGGCCGAATTTACAAATAAATTGTGTTTCGTATAGGTTAAAGGATTGATAACAGGATTCATTAAAGGCGGGAAAACGGTGCCTCTAAACGACTTGCAAATATGTAAAGTGGACACAGATAAGAATGCACGGTCTCCTGAAATCATCAGCCGTGCACATCTAATGTTTCCTTAGAAGGCTAAGATAAAGAATTTATCATTTTATTTCATTTATACTGGGGTTGAATACGGGTAGAAAATGAGTTCAGCAGATATACAAAAATGGAAAGGGGTGTAAGACAAGAATGCGTCTTCTCACCGGACTTATTCAGCCTATACAGGATTCATTATTAAGGACACAATCTTCACAACCTAAGATATGGAGATGACACAGTGTCGATAGCTGACACGGAAAGAAAACTATAAAGTTAGAGAGTTACATTTTCGAGTAGTCGTTGTCGAATATTAGGGGACAAAATTCCACTTATGAAGTTATCTCTTATGTCCTCGGATCTTCGTACCTCAGCACTGACTGCCTTGTAGTTTCAATCCTCGCTTAAATGTGCCAGATTTAGAAGATAGTCGTCTAGCGTCTCTTCTGGTTTTTGCCGGCGCATTGATAGTATATGTCTAGCATAGATTTAGTGCTTAGGCTTTTTGTACAATTGCTGGAGCCTATTGACGTCTCTCTCGTAGTCTGGACAGTCAGAAATTAATTCATAGATTCAAGGGCCTATAAAGTTTAGAAACACAGTTCGTCGGTTAGGGAAATTGCTGGAAATTCTCAAAAGTGTCAAACCAGTGCCTCCAATCCTTTTCAACATTCTTCGAATTGCGGAGTGTTTCAAATATCTGAAGTTGGAGGATTCTGTTCATATTTCTCAGAGACTGAGATAGGGTTACTGAAAAAAGTATTTATTATTGTGCCGAATAAATTGTAGAGGATACGGAGCAGTGTAACGCAAATTAGGCTTTATTCCGCATAACCGAACAGTCAGCGCAAACAAAAAAAAATATTTATAAGCAGGCACAGTCCATTTTTGACGATAGGCATTGGGGGAGAGAAGAAATGTTCACCACACTCCTACAGAAGGTATTGAAGTAAGCATGGTGGTTAGCAAAAAGATGAGCCTAACGTACGAATTACAAATCGGAGATACAAAAATCAAGAAAGTGCAAAAGTTTTTTAAAAGATGACGGAATGTGCAACACTGAGATACGAAGACAGATAGCTGAAGATGCATTCCAAAAGGTAAGTAGAGTAATAAGAAATAAAAAGAAACTTCGCTAGAAACAAGGAAAAGATTACAAAACTGTTATATAATAACTGCCCACCGAATGTCAGTGAGTGTTGGATAATCTCCTCAAAGATGAATAGACTTGAGACAACAGAGAAGCGGTTCCACTGAAAGATGCTGGGGATATCATGGAGCTATATGCGAGAAACGACAATGTTTTAGTTAAAATGACAACATAAAAGAAACTTATACTTAAAATCAGAAAGAGACAGTTGTAACTTCTAGGGCACATAATGAGGAAAGATGGCTTAGCAAATTTGATACTCACAGAACAGATTAAACGCAAGAATGAGTGAGGCAAACACCATATAACATACTTGGTAAGCATGAGTAAATAGATGGCGGAAGAGGGTGTAGGAAAAAAGCCATGATCACCTATGTCCTGAGGGGACACGTCACATACAGAAGAAAAAACAATATATATATATATATATATATATATATATATATATATATATATATATATATATATATATACCGGGCCAATTTCAGCTTGCCCTGATCCTCTGGACAGGAACTCCGGCTTGTTCAGGAGTTTGAGAGTCACTGTCATTGCATATTCTTGGGAATGGAAGCTCTCATGGCCACCGTTTGATTTGGGTTCTCAGTTGCAGGGGGTTTTCTTTTACTCGCTGCAGCCTTGGTTCTTTGGACTGCAGTCTGGTCCTCTGTTGATGGAGTTTTCTTGTTGCAAGGCGTACTGCTGCCGTTATCGCTAAACAAAAATAAACTACAGAAAAACTCAAAATTTATTGCTACATTTAAGTATTGCATTAATATTTAACCTAACCACATAAAAGTTCAACGATAATTCTTCACCGGCCACTTAATTTAAAGACAAGTTGATGTGCGTAGGTCCTTACTTTCCGTACAAAAATTATTTTATTTCATAAAATTTATTTTTGTAGAATTTTGTAACTAATTTCCATTATTCCCAAATTTATTTCAAAGTTATAATAATTTTATCGTACAAAACATTCGTCGCAAAACATTACGTAAAGATCGCAAAAAACAAACGCAGTAAAGAAAATTCTGAATCCAAATTTTCCGTAACATGAGCCATTGAATTTTAGAGAGTTGTGTCCCTTTAATGGAAAATTGTGACACTCTGACATTTGCATTATATATATATATATATATATATATATATATATATATATATATAATTGTCATAAAATTATTCTTGATATATAAAAATATATAACGTTTTCACATACTGTAACTGTTTATATAATTTCACGTCTCACCTGTGGAACTCCCTACCGATTTCTTGTTTACTCGTCACCTACAATCTTCCAATATATATATATATATATATATATATATATATATATAAACACAAATCGCAATCTGCTATCTTCCTAAATCCTATCTAATTATTGCCATTTTCTCATTCCTCCGACTAAATTCTTCGCATTATCTTTCAATTCCTGTAACCGCATGCTTCCTAGTGACATTTTCCCCTTGCCTGTTATGAATCGATATATATATATATAGAGAGAGAGAGATATATTACCTGGACATTCGTTTCCCAGAATGCCTGTTTGCAAGGTTGGATCGTCAGTCCTTGCTGCAGACACTTCCCACGTACATTATTTTGTTCGTCCAACACCTACAGAGCCTACAGCCGATTTTTGCTGTAACGATATTGAGAGAGCCTTAGTGTCTGGGAGAGAACGCATTATCAGTGTTCATTAGTTTGAACGATGACTAGTGATGTAAACGATAAATTCCGTCTACTCAAAAGGCTTTGGTCAACATGCCGTATGCTTTTCAACCCGTTCCAAAAGGCAGTTCCCAAAGGCAGTTCCCAAAGGTCACGAACGCTAGGATCGCCCTCACAGGCCAATAACAAATCGATCCTTGTGAGAACCCGGGTGTCATGATCAAAAAGGGAAAGCACACGCGCGCGCACTCTCACACACGCAGACATATATATTTGCGCTGAGTATGACAATAAACTACATCTTGCAACAATGCCTCCGATCAGGAGATTGGAAGTTGTCCCGAGCATAGGACTACCACTTAATTGCTACGTTTACTATGTCCATCTTGACACATCGTAGCACATGTTAGGGTCGCAGCTATTGGCAAATGATGTACATTGAATGAAGGTTACTCATCCACACCCAACACCACCAATACACGCCATGGGGAAAGACGGACCCTTTAGATCTTCTTAGAAAATCAACCGGAGAGAAGGAAAACACTAATGTATCACTAGCGACACACAAGCATCCGATCATGTTGATATCCTCTTCTTTTCGAATTATTGCTTTTATTGCCCAGAGAGTAGGATTAACCCTGTGCAGGGTCTCCGTTTACTTTAAAACTTTCATAAACAAGCATTGCCCGGTGTTTTGGTAGATACTTAATGCATGGTGCTTATGGCTGCCGAGGCCTTAAAAGGCATGAATATTAAGATTAATCAAAACAGTTTGAAAAAAAAAATCATGCCAATCAAAACTTAGCTACATTAGCAACATTAGGTACTAAAGTTGCTAATGTAGATAATTTTTACTGTGTGCTTGTTGAATATTTTGTGCAGAGTGATTGATTACGGGAAGTTTTTGTGTAAGAGTTTGAAGAATATTTTTCCTACGTTTTTTTTTTTTTACGTTTTTGCTTTGCAGCTACAGTTGCACAGAGTACATGGCACAAATAATAAAAAACACATCAGGAAAACTATCAGCACACCACCAGAACAAATCAAACTAACATGTAACTGCAGCATAAAGAATGAATGCTCCTTAAATGTAATTGCTTACAAAACAACGTAATATACCAAATCACAGTAAAATCACCAGATAAAGAAAAAAGATATACACAGGAGTAACTGAAGGACCCTAGAACAAAGAAACTATCTACACAAAAAATCTTTCACAAATAGTAAAAACGCGAGCAGCACAATGCAGAGAAATTACAATCAAAACGCTAATCACACCAAAAAAAAAAAAAGAAAAAGAACATTTGCCTCCAACATATCAAACTTTGCTTGGAAGAAAAAAATAGCTATTTTTACTTACCCAGATCAAAGCAAACTACTAAATAAATGATCAGAATTCATCTCAAAATACAGACATAAAAACAAACTTTTACTACGGTAATTAAAAATCGGAAACTGAAACAAATAAAAAAAAATAAAATAATAAATAATAAAAAAAAAAATTAAAATAAATTAATCCAAGCAAATAATAAACAAATTAACATCAGCATCCAACATATCAATCTAAAAAATTGCAAACTATTCTTGGAGGAAAAAATAGCTATTTTTCCTTTCCCAGATCAAAGCAAACTACTAAATAAACGATCGGAACTCATCTCAAAATACAGAGATAAAAACAAACTTTTACTACGGTAATTAAAAATCGGAAACTGAAATAAATAAAAATAAATAAAATAAATAAATAAATAAGCAAAAACAAGTAAAAATAATGAATCCAAATAAATAAATAAATACAGAAAATAATAAACAAACTAACATACCATTACCGCCAACATAACCGTTAGAGTAGACTACAGCAATCAATCCAAAAATTAGACGAAAAATAGTTATAATTAAATCCTCAGACCAAAACAAACTACTAAAGAAACGATTAGAATACTTCTCAAAATATTTTTTACTACGTTACTAAAAAATCGAAAAACTAAAAACAATAAGTAAAATATAGAAATAAAAATAAATAAAGTGTAACAAATTATCCAAATAAATAAATAAATCACACCTGCCAAAAGAAGCCTTAGAAAAAAAACTACTCACAATGATCCACTGACCCGTATATATAAATACTCGAGAGAAAAAAACAAAAAACAAACACACGTGGCCTGACGGTTGCGTCTAGCATGAAACAAGACTGTCGCCTCTGGGTGTTGACTTCAGTATCTTCATATATATATATATATATATATATATATATATATATATATATATATACACACACACACACACACACATATATATATATATATATGTATATATGTATATATTATAAATTAATTGATTTAAAATATGGTGTTTTTCGCTAAATCAAATCAATTAATTTATAATATTAATGCTTTGTAAATTTATATTGAGCACTATTTTGTAAAAATAAAAATAACTATAAGAACAACGGATTATATATCTTACTGTTCTTTCTTTATATATATATATATATATATATATATATATATATATATACTCACACACACATGCGTTCATTTTCCCGCCAATGGATTATGAGGAAATTAAAAATTATTCATTAGCCGAGATTATAATTATCTCGTCTGGTACTTATTGAATTGATGTTGAGAGACTACGCAAACAAGTCGTGACGTGCAGGAAACAGCAGGGCTCTCATTATATATATATATATATATATATATATATATATATATATATATATATATATATATATATATATTAATAATAAATGTGAATGTCACTATACATATATATATATATATATATATATATATATATATATATATAGTGATATTCGCATTTATTATATATATATATATATATATATATATATATATATATATATATATATATAATAAATGCGAATGTCACTGTGTCAAAGCCCTTCAACTTTACTCCAGTACGCCTTAGCCCAATATTTTGGTATTAGGCCAACTCCGTCTGTAAATTAAAAACTTTCCAGTTTGGATCCAGACCCGCAATCCTGAAATTCTTGATTCCCATGTTTTAATTGCTGCCATTGTTTACGGCGTTTTTTGTTTTTTGTGTACGATTACAATTTTTAGAAATTGGAAATAAATTTGGGAATAATTGAAATTAATTTCGAAATCCAGTGAAAGTCAAGCATGAAGTGAAATTAATTGTTTGTACGGAACGTAAGGACTTACGTACATTAGTTAATCTTTAAATTAAGTGACGGCAGAGGAATTATCTTTGAACTTTTAACAGATAAGTTTTATATTAATGCAGTGCTTAAATCCAGTGACCAATTTTGAATTCTTCTGTAGTTTATGTTGTCTCCTTATTGTGATGAAATCCATATTAAGATCTCCACTAGTAGGGCGGCTTTTAAGCTACCATGAGATCTGCTGTCTCGATGTTTTTGGTTAAGAGTAGTGAACAGTTGGTATAAAAGAAAAACGAATGAGTAGAACATAATACTTGCTATATACTAATCATACTGGTTTTCATGATGGGTATATTGGGATTCCTGTGTTTGTAAAGCAGCGTTATTTTGTGTGAATACTATTCTATCAGTAATAATAATAATAATAATAATAATAATAATAATAATAATAATAATAATAATAATAATTGTATGAATATCAGCTAAATGTAGTCATAGAAAATGAAGGTTACAAGATATTACGGGAATTCTGTCTTAACAGAAACTGACATTGAAATACCAAGAACTAAACATATTGTGATAGATAAGGAAAGTATCGAGTGTCAAATAAGTGACTTTGCAGTTCAACAGAATACATGTCTCTTAAAATGAACGGAAAAAAACGAAAAATAAGTTAAAAAAAAAAGAAATATACCAAGATCTGATCCAGGAGTTAAATAAAAAATAGAATCTGACTATTAAAGTAATTCTTATAGTAATGGGTGCAATTGTAATATTACCTAGAAACATAAAAGAGCGCTTAGGAAAAATTGTAACAGAGACAAATCTTGTAAACCAAAAAACTGCTCTCTTTCATCTGCGCTGATTTTCAAGAAAGAAATGCTTCAAGAATACAATTTCCATTGAATACACCGATGTGCGACACAATAATAATAATAATAATAATAATAATAATAATAATAATAATAATATTAAGATGATGATGATGATGATGAAGAAGAAAAATGAAGGAGATGAAGAAGAAAGAATGAAGAAGCAATCAATAGGACTACGCTAATTTATTCGAATTTTTTGTTCCCTACACACTGCTAGTGTAATCCTTCATTTTAGGAGAAGTCAATAAAGCTTCCTTCGTTGTCATTCCCCACCTCACCAATGACTATGAAATTTCTTTTTTCCGTTCTTTACTTTTTTGTTCTCGATTTAGTTCCCACGCTTCGATTCAGCCATTTTTATCAGTTTGTGTACTCAGTTTCACAGTCGTTTTTGCGCTTGATTTCCATAACACTTGGCAAAATATACAAGTAAATATTCTTTTCCTCATCAAGCACTTTCCCGATTCCGATTCCTTATTCTTCTATAGAAATGATATAGTTTCACCAATTGTATCTTCCTTTATACGTGTTCGATTGATTATATTTTTTGTTTGTTTCTTTATTTTATTTCTTTTTATTTTTTTGTTTTTCACCTGTTATTTTTCTTTCTTTCTTTCTTTCTTTCTTTCTTTCTTTCTTTCTCTGTTTCTATCTTTCTTTCTCTCTTTCTTTCTTTCTTTCTTTGTATATTCTCCAGTTTTCTTCTATATTTATTACTTGTCTATTTCATTCTTTCTCTATTTTTGAAAATTTCTCTCGTTCATTCATCTACTTATTTTTTCTTAATTTCAATACAAATTCACTTTTTAACAATGTCTTGCTCTTTTTTATTAGGTTGGTGCAAAAATAATGACGTAATAATGTCGTTTTTGACGTATTTTTAACGTCAAAAAAACGACATTATTACGTCATTATTTTTGCACCAACCTAATACTTTTAGTTTTTTTTTTCTTTTATCTTCTCTTTCTTTAGTCCCCTGTTATATTTCTATTTTTCTTGATTTCTTTCTATCTTTCTTTCTACATAATATTTTCTTTTTTTAATTATTTTTCCGTTTATACGTACATGACATTTTGATTTTTCGTTTTTCATTTCTTTCTATTTTCATTCTTTTTGATGTTTCTTTTATCTAATAATTATTATAAAATATTTCTTTCTATTTTCTTTCCCTTTTTACTCACTCTGTTATACTTCAATTTTCCTTCAATCTATTTTTTGCACTTTCAATGTTTCTCGATATTATTTTCTTAAACGAGTTTTCTTTTTGAGTCCGACCTTCCTTTCAGTAGCCTTCTCTTTTTCTTTCTTTTACT
>OZ010579.1:55390545-55393045 GCA_963932145.1 Acanthosepion lycidas | reverse complement strand
GTGTGTGTGTGTGTGTGTAATTGAAGAAGATACAGTGCAGCCTACAAAACACACTCATTCTATTCATATTTCATTTAAAAAAAAAGGAAATTCTATTCGAACAGTTTCTACCGCTACTTTTGTGACCGACCTTCAAATGGTTCCTTTTCAACATGTAAACTCTTACCTACTTCAATCTAAACGTTAGTTTTCCTACATATCCTAATAACCTACGCTTGTTATCCCTTAATTTTACCGCTCATATAACAATCCACTTCAGTAACCCTCTATCTTGAATGTTTTTCCTCAGGCCTTTTTAGACTGAACTTTAGTACAAAAATGAATTATGGAGTTTTTCAGAGAGAGCATTTATATAAATTAAATAAAAACGATCAATTTTTTCTTGAAAATAAGTTTATGAAGCAAAATAGTACACATGTATTCGTACAAACAATAAGGCTAAATATATAGGAACATAAACGTATCTATCTATCTATCTATCTATCTATATCTATATCTATCTATCTATATATATATATATATATATATATATATATATATATATATATATATATATATGTGTGTGTGTGTGTGTGTGTTTGTGTGTATTTAAGTATGGTTGATGTACTCACATATACGTGTGTATGTTTGTGTCTATGTATATTTATATACATATTGTTAAACATAAAATATATGTATATATGCGTATTAAAGTACTTCGGCTGATGTGTAAGTCTAATTCTATGTATATATTTGAAAACAATAGATTTTGAGAACATCTGATTTAAAAAATAGAAAATGAAACGTAAATATTTACTCAACATTGCATCAAACATTTAAAAACACTTAAAAAATTAAGTTTTTGATTTCTTTTCCTCCTTTTTCCTAGTTTTCATCCCACCTTTTCTATTTTCCTTCCAATCACCAGCCTCCATCCTACCAATTCCTTCCTTCCTTCCTTCCTTACTTGCTTCCTTCCTTCTTTTTTTTCCTTCTTTCTTTCTTACGGGTTTTTTTTCCTTCTCTTTAATAATATCTTCCTATGTTTCATTCAATAATTATTTCTTGCTATTCTAACCTTCTCAGTCGCGTTACTTTCTCTCTTTCATTTCTCCTTGAATTGTTCTCTCTTTATCCCTTCGCTCCTTGTTTTGCCATCATCTAAGTGCTAGAAATGTTACTTTCTTTCCAACCTTTGGTGTTGCGTCTCTTCAGAGCAGGATTTTCTCCTTTTGTTCGTCTTTCCCAATGTTTTGGCAGCCGACAAGGACCTGCATTGACAAAACGATACGCAAAGAGTAACGAATCACATACAACAATAACTCTTTTTTTTTTATTATTTTAATTTCATTTTTCTTCTTATTTTAATTGGATTTTTTATTTCTAAGAATATTCTTGGATTACTTCTCTTATTGTCCTCTCCATTGTCTTCCTTGCTTGTTATTGATGTTCATCTTCAAATTGTCGTATCATAACTATTTTTTTCTATTTTTACACATTTCTTGTTTGGCATGATTCTTAATCAATTTATTCAAGTTAATTTTTCTGTTTCCTCTGCTTTCCTTTGGAGTTAACCAAAAACTATTTTTCCTGTTTGCCATGTTATTTTTACGGTGCCTTCTACACAGTCCTTTTGTTTTATGGCTTCTTTTTCTTCTGCGCCGGTCTTTATTTACAGAGGGTAAGTCCTTGAAGTTTTCTTTCTGCTCTTCTTGTCGAAGCTTTTGGTTACTTAAATATTTTTTTCCACCAAAGTTGGTTCAAACGTTCCAATACTCAACCAAACTTTATAAATATCATTATGATTTTAATTTTCATCGTTTTAATTATCGACCAGGATTTCAAGTATGCTGATTATTTTTTTAATCAGCAATACATTCTTTCTACAAGATCGTTCAATTCTCATGTTCATTGCCCTGCCGAAGAATGAAATTCATGATAAATGAAGATTGCATCTGAAGCATTGTCAGACGTGAAAATGACTTGTCTGGCACAAGGTTACAAAATATAAGTAAATATAATCAAATCCAATAATAAAACTGTGGATATCAGGGAAATTATTTTTTTTTGTTTTGCACGTGCATTTATGGTAAGAGTTAACGGCTCGGAAAACGATATCTGTGAGTTCGAATTCCGGTCAAGGTACTTACATCTATTTTCGCAGAAATATTTTTAGGAAATGTATGAATCTGTATTTTTTTCATTGGGATGTATGTTTCCCTATCAGTTAAGAGTTAAATTGCATAGCAAACCGGATATTTTTGGCCATGGTTGGCAACCAGTCTATGAAAGGAAAAATCTCTGAATTAAAAATTAGTATTTCTTTTTTTCTGGTTTGCATGTGGTCTCGTGTGATGGTAAGGGATAAAATTTTGTTGAATATTGATAAAAGTAACAACTTTGCCTCTGTTTTATGGCTGGAAAAATGCCCACCACATATTCAGAAAGTGGCGGGAGATCAGAGAGGCGTTCTGATAAAAAAAATACAAAGAAGAATGGTGCAATGAATTGTCAAAACTTC
>OZ010579.1:55375545-55388045 GCA_963932145.1 Acanthosepion lycidas | reverse complement strand
GCCGAGTTCTAATTCCATTTGTGTTCGGTATATTTACTTACAAGAAAATACCCTTTAGAAAGTAATAAATCCGCAGGTTTTCTTTCTAGCCATGAGTTAATTAGTAAGATTTAGATTACTAAATTCATTATTATCTTTAAAAAAAAAAAAAAAAAACTGCGTGCATAATATTTAGACTTCGGTATGTAGTAACCCATGGAGGTGTTGATATACCGTTAAACAAAAACAACTATCTACAGCTGTTGTCAAGAATTAGACAAATTTAACGTCATTTGATTTGATTGACTGATTTCGTTTAGCGGCATATCAATACTTAATGCCGAAATCTAAATATTTTTTATGAAATTTTATGGCTTCACCTACATATAATTTGAAAGCATGTCTATGCCTTCAAATAGAAATAGTTTTTACATAATTGTGTACTTTTAGGGTTAATACGTTTTAAGTATATAGTCTGTAGATGATAAAATGTATTGTTGGTGATTTTTTTAATCATGCATTGCTGGTAATTTCACTACAAATATAGAGTGTTGGTATTAGGTTGGTGCAAAAATAATGACGTAATAATGTCGTTTTTTGACATATTTTTTAACGTCAAAAAACGGCATTATTACGTCATTATATTTGCACCAACTTAATAATTTTTATAAAAATGTATTGCTGGTAATTTTGCTATAACTATGTAATTTTATACAATCCCTAAGAGTAAATAATTTTTATACAATACAATATACAATTTTTATACAATATACAATACATATACAATTTTTATACAATCAGTCAGTTGTGTGTCATGGGTGATACACGCTTAGGCATTAGGTTGCCATTTCTTTCTGCGGTAGATTAGTTGCCATCGAAGGCTATAGAACCCGATCTCCCCTGCTATTTACATATAGCCGGGGGGAAGAAGAGGAAGATTCAAGGGTATAAGTCTAGAATTCGAAGAAGGCTCTCCGATTCCTCCATCCGAGCCGCTATCCACTACTTCACAACCTGGTCTGTCCTGCTATTTACTCATAGCTGGAGTGGCGGAGGAGAAGAACTGGATTTATCTATTTCCAATGGTATTAGCAATATAATGGATTCGACTAGAATTCGAACTCGCCTCTCCGATTCATTAGTCCACATTTTATGCAATACACATACAACAACAATATATTTTTTATAAAAAAATGAAAAGCAATGCAACACTAAAAAATTGTGGCATTGATGTTGCTATAAAAATGTGCTGTGTTTTATTTTATTATAAAATGTATTGCTGGTAATTTTACTGTAAACACGTATTACTTGTAAATTTTATTATAAAAATGTACTGTTGAATTTTGTTTGGATGTTCACGATTTTCCTGAACTCTAACAGGTTCTACCACCGTGGGTCAGGGCGGACCTGGTAACAGCGACAGCTAAGAGGTGGATACACGCTCCAAAAATCTTCGAATCTCACGATCAGAACTGTTGTTTCCAGATGTAGTTTATCGTCATACCAAGGACGGAACGACATTTGATGATGGTAGGATAGAAAATCTCATCGAAATAGCCATGTTGATTTTCGAATGAATATATTTAGTCTTGGCCTTTGCATTTTAAATCACACCTGCCTGTTTGTGTTATTTGTGGTTATGTTATAAGATAAGCCCAAAAGGAATCAACTCGCCTGTCTATGCACCCCAACACGCGCGTTAGCGGTTGGTTATATCTGGTCATTTGATTCTCTCTCTCTCTCTCTCTCTCTCTATATATATATATATATAGAAAGAGAGGGAGAGAGAGAGGGAGAGAAAGACAAAGAATGACAAAGAAAGAGTGATTTAATGAAAATCACTGTTAATGAAATTTGAGGCATAAAATGACAAATGATAATATTGTCAATTAGGTTGATGATATATATATATATATATATATATATATATATATATATATATATATATATATATATATATTCAATAAAGGTGCAATCAATTTACAAATTCATGAATTATTCATACATAAATACAAACGTTAATGATTAAATGGCGAGAAATCCATCTTCGCGAAAAATTCAATAATATACAAAAACCCCGTTATTTTTCCATATCGTAGCAAAGGTTTAGAGGGTTTAGTGGTTGTGAGGGGCAGAATGATAATCCTTTATTTAATAAAGAGGTTTCTCCTTGGGTGAGAGTGTATTTAGATAGGTTAGCGATGTGGTTGTCAGCAGAGGTAGTATTGGTGTAGTGAACATAATGAGATCTTCGTGGGATCTGTTGTATTAAATAGTCTTTCAGGTAAGTTATGTGTTGTAAAATGGGGTATTCAGCTATTAGTTTATTGAGTTTTTGGTTTTTCAAAAATATACACTGTGTCAGTTTTTTTTGGTACAGGAAATTGAGTGTTTTTTTTACTTGAAAGTATTGAAACGGAGAAAGTGTTAGGTAGAGAGAATAACAGATTTTTTTAGATAAGTTCATGTAAAAAGATTTTTTAATGAAAGCAGTGTTGTGTGCAAGATTTCTTACTTGCGTGAGGGTTCAATAAACTCAATAAACTAATTGCTATTTACCTTCGTAGACTGAGACTAAAAGAATATTTTTCAGACAACAAACCTACTTCTAATAGAGACAACAGCGCTAACCAATCATGTTCCAAACTTCCTCCGACGAAAAATAACAATATATGGACCCCACCAAGTGGACGTAACCAACACTTGGATCAATATGCCCACAAAGCCAGACAACACATGGATAACTTCTTAAAAAATAAAGGACACCAGATAAAAAAATACAACTTATCCAAAATAGAACAGCAAGCCATCTATACTCTTAAAAGTAGCCGAGACATAATTATCGTACCAGCCGACAAGGGCGGAGCTATAACCATCTTAGACACTAACAACTACATTAAAGAAGCAGAATCACAACTTCAAAATAACAGATTCTATGTACCCTTACCTCTAGACCCAAGTAGCACATTCAAAACAGAATTATTACTTCTCACTCAGAACCTGAACCACAACATAAAAAATACTATACAATCTCTCTCTGAGAACCCTAAAACAGCAACATTCTACACTATCACAAAACTACATAAACTCCCCAAAATCCTTTCAGAAAAACACCCTAACACTTTTTCATCCAACCCACATCAAATTACACAATCAAATAATGAAGAGAACATCTATGAAATTTCAAAAACCCTTAAAATCATGCCACCTGGTAGACCGATAATATCAGGCATTGGTACCCTCACAGAACTTATATCTGGGTACATAGACAATATCCTAAAACCTTTATTGTCCGAAATACCTAGTTATATTAGAGACACTACTGACTTTCTCAACAAAGTACAAAACATTAACTTAGTCCACCATGATACAATCCTAGTAACGATGGAGGTTTCGTCCCTTTACACGAACATTCCACATGTTGAAGGAGTATCAGATTGCTATGAGTTCCTTAGTAACAAAAAATTACCTAACTACCAAATTACAGATATATGTCAATTAATAAATTTCATCTTAACACATAATAATTTTAAATTCAACAATAAACTCTATTTACAGATTAGTGGCACAGCAATGGCCACGAAAATGGCACCTAGTTATGCTAATATCTTTATGCACATTCTAGAAAAGAAGATACTAGACAATTCAGAATATAAACCATCACATTACTTTAGATATACTGATGACATTTTATTACTATGGACTCATGGATCAGAAAAATTAAAAACCTTTTTCACTTTCTTCAACAATTTCCACGATACAATTAAATTTACCATGGAGCACTCATACACATCCGTCCCTTTCTTAGACGTTATGATAAAATTAAACAAACATACACTTTCTACCATTCTATACAACAAACTCACAAACCAACATAAATTCCTGCACTTTAACAGCTGTCATCCCTTTAAATTAAAAAAAATCTATTGTATACAGCTCATTTCTAAGAATCAAACGTATATGCTCAGACCATTTAGATTTTCTATACAACATTAATAACTTAACAAAACAATTCCTAAAATGTAAATACCCAATAAAAATAATAAAAGAAACACTAAATAAAACTATCCTGATAAATCGTAACACACTTCTTACATACAAGAAAAATAAAAACAACAATCGGATTCCCATGGTTCTTAACCACAATCAATATTCCCACACACTTATTCACAATTTAAAAAAGGATTACAAGAACCTCCAGTTAGACAATAAGATCAAAGACATTTTCGATAAACCACTCATAAATGCAAAGAAACAATCAACTAACCTAACAGCTATCCTCACCTCTACCAAATATCTAAACAATACAAACCAATCAGGAAATTACAAATGTAACAAACCTCGTTGCTTAGTTTGCAAACATTTAATAATAGCTAATATATTTTCTGTACCCAACACCAATATCAAGGTACAGCCACCTAACCTCACCTGCGATAGCCATAACGTAATCTATTATCTATTCTGCACCTTATATGCTAATAGTGGATATATTGGTGAGTCTGGAAATAATTTTAGATTTCGTTTCAATAATCATAAACAAACCATACGTAAAAACAACCCTTATTCCTCCATAGCTAAACACTTTAATCAATCAGGACATTCATTAGAAAACTGCAAATGTTTATTGATAGATTCCGATTTTAGTTCCACATACACACGCAGAAAAAAGAAACATATTGGATTTTAAAATTAAATGCACAAAACTAGGGTTGAATAGGGACTTGGGTGTTTCAAATCTTTATAAATATTTCAATAGTTAAGCAATTGTTTTAGATATAGTTAAAAAATTTTTTTTAAACAACATTTAAAATATTTATGACAGATTTAAGTTTGGAATATCCGAACAGTGACGTTCCGTATCACGTGATGTCCGCGTCTCGCGAAGGACGGTACTTGCTAACAAACAGTAAATTTAATTTATTTGTAACAAACAGTTATTTCTGATGAAAGATTGAGGACAATTTGAAATATCAAATATATAAATAAATAAAAAAATACTTTCATAAAATAAAACATAATTTTTTTAATTTTCAACTTTTTCTATATATATATATATATATATATATATATATATATATATATATATATATATATATATATATATATTAGTGCGCTTTTGATTAAATTGAAGCACGAATAGAAAGATTTCAAACTCAGAATTTTTGGACACGCCATTGTCTCATTTTTTTTTTTCAATGAGACGAGTGATAAACAAAAAGTGGGACTCACTTTCAGGTAAATGTTGTTGTTAGTTGCTTAGAACTCCCATTGTAGAAACTATATTCATTATGTATATATATACATATATAATGTGATATATATATATATATATATATATATATATATATATATATATATATATTCATGAATTATTCATACAAAAAACAAATAGAAAGGTTAATGATTTAAATGGCGAGAAATCCATCTTCGCGAACAATTCAAATAATATGCAAAAACCCCGAACCTGTTTATGAATGAAATGATCCTGTTTTATAAATTTCAGTTGCACAAGGTCTTATTATTTTTACAAGCTTTCGTCTGTTCCTACAGACATCCTCAGGTATGAAATAGATTTTGTTCTTGTTTTTACTCTCAGTAATAAGTGGACAACGAAAATAGAGTTGTAATCCGAAAAATGCTATGAGAAATGTGTTATTGTTTTGGAACGTTCAGTCGCAACGCTGAGTTTGAATTTAGATTTTAAGGTTGTGCGTTTTTGTACAAATATTTTTTTACTGGTAGATTTTCCGTCAAAGTATATATATATGTATATGTATATATATATATATATATATATATATATATATATATATATATATATATATATATATATATCTCACATTATATATATATATATATATATATAACAAATCGTAGACTTCAGAAAGCCATTATAATATTTTATTTCGCGAGACCGATCACGCTAAAAAAAATATTACCATGGATTTCTGAACTTGATCTGTTTATTACATTGAGCTCTCGGGATTTATATCCTCCCTGAAATAATCCATATGGATTACCAATTAACTTGATCATATTACACACACACACATATATATATATATATATATTTATATTTATATATATATATAATCATATGTTTTATGTATATTGTGTATTGAAAAGGATGTGTATTTCATCCCACTTAACATGTGATGAATTCGCAGGGTCTAATAACTCTTCACATTCATGCCATATATTGTACTGGGTTATATGGTAGCAGCAGGGAGTTTATCTTAGAAGAAACACTTTTTATTACTGTTTCTTTTATATTGCTATTATATTTATAATGCATCATTGTGGTTTAGAGGTTGAATAACATCTTTTTTATGAAAACTTATTTGCAGGAAAATAGGTTTCCCAAGTCCATTAACTATTTTGGGTCTTTCTAGTCCTTATAGGGGTTTTCTTCCTCGAAGTAGCGTGGAACTTCAATATCTTTCTTATGCTGTTAAATTTTCTCTTCGATTTATATGTGATATTCATTTTAACTGTTAATGCTATAGGAAGTCCTCAAGTGAAATGGTTTCTATTATTTGGTACATTTTACCGATTCTATAGCGCCAGTCCTCGAGGTTAGAATAATGATGGTCGAAGCTATTTTTAATAATTGATCTGAGAATGCAGTCTTAGACAGTTTGGAGCATATATATATATCTGATTTGTTTGTTTTGTTTGTTTAACGGCATATCAATATTTAGTGGATCATTTAACGCCGAATTTAATTTTCTTGGAAAAATTAATTATTTCTTTTACAAAAGTGTATTCTTAATATTGTTTTTTTCTTTTTCTCTACAAAAATATATTGCTAGTAATTTTTTTAATATGAAAATGTATTGCTGGCACCTTCACTATAAAAATGTATTTCTACACTTTCATAGTGATTCGGTCCAATTTTTGGGCTTGATTATTTGCCCATAGCTGGAAACCCTAATAGGTGCTATCACTCCGGGTCAAGATGGATATGGGAACAAGAGTAATGAAGAGGCGGTTCCACGCACCTTAAGATATCCTAATTAGAAGCCTGGCTGTCAGATGTAGTATAAACTACATACCCAGGACGAAGATTTATCTGAACGTTATGATCACAGGGAGTAATTTCGTTCCACTCTGAATATAGTTTACTCATTTAATTATCAAATATCTATGCAGTTACAGTCGGATATCAATAGTAGGATGGCCAAGAAGGCATTCCAAAAGCTGCGCAAAGTATTGCGATACAGGACGATATCTTTGGTAACAAAGAAAAGAATACTCAACTGTTACGTGACATCTGTCTTTCTTTACGGCAGCGAACGTTGGAATATTTCATCAATGAGGAAGAAGAGACTCGCGGCTACAGAGATATGGTTCTACAGAAGGATGCTAAGGATATCATGGACCGAGCGTGTGAGTAACGATGAGATCTTAGGTTGCAAACAAGGAGGAGGCTTATAATTAATATCAGGAAGATGCAGCTGCAGTTTCTGGGACACATAATGATGGAGGGGGCCCTGGAGAAGCTGATACTCACGGGTCGAATAGAGGGAAAGAGAGACAAGCGAAAACACCACATGCCATAACCAGTGTCCTTAAGCAAGTGAAAGATTGAATGTGGTCAAGGGAAGATGGCAGAAGGAAGGAAATTGGGGAGAGCTGCAAGGGATAGAAAGAGGTGGAGAGCCATGATCACCTACGTCCTGAAAGGACATGGCACATAAAAAGAAGAAAGAAATTGATATCAGACTATAGTAATACACAGAAGAATGTGTATTACTATAGTCGATTCAGGGAAGACGTTCGTATTAAATCCGTGTAACTAATTTCTTGAGTATAGACCCCTATGATATACATATTTACAAAAATGTATATGTTTAAACTTGATTATATAAATATATAAACTATAAAATATTAGTACAGATAACTGAAACGCTGTACTAGAAAATTTGCTTACCTATCGCTATGAAAAATCAGGCACACTAATATTTTAAAATATCTTAATATCTTTGGTTTATAGAAATAGTCGCACTAACAACAGTTTTATTCCCAGAGGCTTGGCAGGCGTACTCAAAAGTTTGTACAAACACTAAAATAATCAGCAAGATTTTCTTTCCCTTATTGCATGGAACATGATGAGAAAAAAAAACGGAAGGTTTCGCAGATGTAAGCAACAAAGAGAATTGCATTTATAAAGAGTTAACACGTGGAGGAAACAGAATAAAAGGGAGAGAAACAAATAAAAAGAAGATACAAATAAGTGATGATGGGGTAGTAAGAGAGAGAGAGAAAAAAAAGATTTGCCAAAAGAGAAAGAGCAGATTAATTGTTTTGTAACGTATAAAGGTTTATTTTTACTGAGGAAGTTTGAAGAAAAGATTAACGGATTCTGATTCTTTTCTTTTTACAAAACGAATCGAGAAGAAAGAAACTTCAATACGAAACCAGGAATTTACTTTGAAGTGTTTATGTGTTATTTAGATAGATAGTTAGATAGATAGTTACATAGATAGATAGATAATGAATAGACATAGATAGATAGATAGATAGATAGATAGATAGATAGAAAGATAAATAATGAATAGATAGACAGATAGTTAGATAGATAGATATATAGATAATGAATAGACATAGATAGATAGATAATGAATAGACATATATAGATAGATAGATAGATAAATGAATATACATAGATAAATAGATAGAGAGAGAGATAGATAGATAGATAATGAATAGATAGATAGATAGATAGATAATGAATAGACATATATAGATAGATAGATAGATAAATGAATAGACATAGATAGATAGATAGATAGATAGATAGATAGAGATAGATAGATAGATAGATAGATAGATAATGAATAGTTAGATAGATAGATAGATAGATAGATAGATAGATAATGAATAGACATAGATAGATAGATAGATAGATAGATAGATAGATAGATAGATGAATAGACATAGATAGATAGATAGATAGAGAGAGAGATAGATAGATAATGAATAGATAGATAGATAGATAGATAGATAGATAATGAATAGACATAGATAGATAGATAGATAGATAGATAGATATAGATAGAGAGATAATGAATAGATAGATAGATAATGAATAGACATAGATAGATATATATATATAGATAGATAATGAATAGACATAGATAGATAGATAGATAGATAGATAGATAGATAATGAGTAGACATAGATAGATAGATAGATAGATAGATAGATAGATAGATAGATAGATAGATAGATAGAGATAGATAGATAGATAGATAGATAGATAGATAATGGTCAGAGATAAATGGAGATAGGGAAAGAAAGATAGGTTTAGATAAAGAGTTAGCATGTGTGAGTTAGAAAGCGAAAGAATCTGAAATACTGAGATAGAAAGCTAATTTGATCAAAATGAGAAAGAGAATAGAGCGATAGAATTAAAATAGGTATGGAAAAAAAAACAAAGTAAGTGCGCACTTACATTCAGATTTAATTATTGCCTTATTACCTCATGAAAGAAACGCATAAAATAAAGAATATGGTGTTTGTTTTCTTCCATCTTCGATATTAGAATGTATAAAAGTAAATACGCCAATTTTGACAAATTTGAACAAAAAACAAAAAAAAACAAATAGCAAATGAGTAGAAACAATGAAATCAAAGGCGATCTTTTCGTATGAAGTTAGTGAGAATAGTGTAAATGTTTGGATGAGCTAAAGATTCGTTGAAATCAAAATAAAAACTCAAAGATATGACATACATCGAAAAACGACGCCCAGTGTAGCAAGTGCATCATATATGGATCAGAAAAATCATAAATTGTGAAGCAAGAATTTATCCTATTTTTTCTTTAACGCGTAATACATAATCTAGGGTCATTCTTTTTCTTTTTTAAATAGTTCTTCCTGAGATAATTTCGACTCTGGTTGGACTTCATTTTGGTTTATCAGACTGAGTAACATTTCAGAATATTGACTTCATGTGTGGAATAAAATTGCTTCACTAAATCGAAATATATTTCTGTGCGCATAGAGAGGTAGGTAGATGAACAGTCAGACAGATAGATAAACAGATAAAAAGATAGATAGATAGATAGATAGATAGATAGATAGATAGATAGATATTAAGAGACTAAGCTAGATAGCTCGATAGATAAATATGAAAAAATAAGATAAATATAAAAATTAAGATAGATATGAAAAAAGTAAGATAAACAGAGGAATCAACACGGCATAGTCATTGACAGGTTCGCGCTTCAAACTTCGCACTGAATGTTTCCTATGCCATAGAAACGAAACACATGGAAAAATTTACACTCTGTATATATATATATATTGGAAGGGTGATTGAATAGAAGGTCAACTTGGGTGTTGAGGTAGCGGCATAATTTACACGGGCACTGGTTGTCAGTGGTCGAGTCCATGTAACCGCTATAATTTTATTACTTGATTAAAAGGCAGAGATAAGCTCCCCGTTTGGAAGAATTCATTTTCGCAAAATTGAAGTAATTTTAATATGATTTACATGTCTAATATTTAAACACATGAAATATTGATAAATGACACCTTTTCTCAAATCATTTCACGTCAAGGTAGGTAATAAAGCCCCTAAGACGCAAGGCAGTCAATGTTAAACAATATGAGAAAAATATACTACTAAAGATAGAGGACATTAATGGAAAAAAGACTGAAATCGCATTACATTTATTGAAGATAAAACATTAATTATACATTTTTATGCTCAACAGTTTCAACAACTCCATAAAGCTTTGATGCGTCAGTTGTAAAATGGTTTTCCCTACAATATCAACGCAACGTCGCCATACAGCAAGAATATAATTTTGGAGCTCGGTTCTTCTGTTCTACTCATATTCAATTGATCTTACACCAAGCAAATATTATCAACATATATATATATATATATATATATATATATATATATATATATATATATATATATATACAAGTATATACAGAATAAATTCCAATAACCAAAAATTACTATATATATATATATATATATATATATATATATATATATATATATATATATATATATATATATACAAATATATACAGAATAAATTCCAATAACCAAAAATTACTATATATATATATATATATATATATATATATATATATATATATATAATTAAGTTATAAGGAACTTGGTAAATTGTGGAAATACAATTAGTCGGGTGAATAAACTATTAAAATTTTAAATATTTCTTTATGTCCTAGATAAATATGTTTATTACAATAATAGTTATATTTAGTCCTGAAATTATTTACTTAAAAAATTAAACATTTAAGTTAATAACAAATTTTTTTTTTCAGACATCGAATTTTCTATCAAACATTGTAAACTATATTTTACATAATTTTGTTAAAACAAAATTATAACAACTCCATCTCTCTTTCCCCCTCCCCCTATCTCTCTCTTTACCATAAGACTCACTTGTATACATTTTCTACAATTCATTTCCGTTTTATTAACCATCTAAAAATGTCAAGGTCCTGTCACTCCTCCTACTCCAATATAAAACATACTTAAGAGAGATATAAAATTAACCCCTCCCTATACTTTATATTGTCTGTTTAACTACCACTCTCAACCCCCTCTATTAAATTACAAAAATTACACTACCCACCAATTTCTAATCTCATTTATTTTCTCAATTCGTTGTTGGAAGTTTTACCTGATGATCCTGAATCCTCAAAAAAGGATTTAGGTGAAATAAATTATCGTAATGGTACCTTAAAGTGGTTTGCTTTTCATTACATTATATATATATATATATATATATATATATATATATATATATATATATATATATATATATATATATATATATATATACATATACACATTATATATATATATATATACATACATATACACATTATATACATATATATATATATACATATACACATTATATATATATATACATACATATACACATTTTATATATATATATATATACATATGCACATTATATATATATATATACATATACACATTATATATATATATATATACATATACACATTATATATATATATACATATACACATTATATACATATATATATATATACATATACACATTATATATATATATATATACATATACACATTATATATATATATATAATCTGTATATGTATATATATATAATGTGTATATGTATATATATATATATATGTATATATACATATACACATTATATATATATATACATATACACATTATATATATATATATATATATACATATACACATTATATATATATAGATACATATACACATTATATATATATATATATATATATATAATACATATACACATTATATATATATATATATACATTTACACATTATATATATATATACATATACACATTATATATATATATACATATACACATTATATATATATATATATATACATATACACATTATATATATATATATATATATATATATATATATATATATATATATACATATACACATTATATATATATATATATATGAAGTCT
>OZ010579.1:55365545-55370545 GCA_963932145.1 Acanthosepion lycidas | reverse complement strand
TTATTACTACTTATTCTGTAACTATGTGAGCGGAAATTACATTATCTGGCGTGATCAAGATTTTAGTACCCTTAAACTCTCGGCTGCGCTTATTTTTAACGTGGTGTTCACACAACCGTCGACAGCCTCCGAACTGTTTTGTCTACCCTGTTTTACTCACAAGGGTAAGGTTTGTCGGGCACTTCCGAACAGTGCCTTAAGATGAGAACATCTCTCCTGGCCGATAATATCACCTTGACAAATCGACTTTGGTGAGATTCGAACACGGGTTTCATTGTTGGAACGCTT
This sequence comes from Acanthosepion lycidas, assembly GCA_963932145.1. NCBI lineage: Eukaryota > Metazoa > Mollusca > Cephalopoda > Sepiida > Sepiidae > Acanthosepion > Acanthosepion lycidas. Next base: position 55,370,257 of record OZ010579.1, on the reverse strand, counting down.
ATTTTCTAAGCACTCGATCACTGAATAAATTTGTGCGCATGGCTGACTATTTTTTTTTATTTGTTTTCATTTTCACTTGTTCGCCATTAGGTTTTTACTATGAAATTCCATTATTATGAATAAAGGCTTACTATGACACAACATCCATTCATTGAGGCTTGATTTTTGTTTTAATAACAGGAAAATATGGACTGAAAAAACGAGTAAGGGCCAACAGGCATAAAATATATATCATTGCTGCTAACAGTCAATTTTTTTTTCGGTGAACTATGACGAATAAAAGATTAAACCACTTTGATGTTTAGTGTTCCCACCTGGCATTTGCTGCGTAGGCGGACGATTTCAGTTTGCGGATTTGGCGTGTGAGTTTCATTTCTATTTCGAAGTGTTTATTCGTATTCAGCGCTGAGCCCTTAAATCAATAAATGTATTTGCAAACTTGAAGGGTGCGTAACATATTATATGCATTATGCACGGGCGTGCAGACATACATTGATTCACTCATATAAATATACATATATGCAGATGATATGCATATTATGTAAAAGTTCCCTAAACTTTTTTGTTCAATATCCCTTCAGGACGTTGGTGACCATGGTTCTTCAAAGTTTTCTGTCATTGCTAGCTCTAATAGATTTTCAGTTTTTATCTCTCCTGAATCATATCCCGCTATCCATGCTCTCTATGTATGCGCTGTTTTCCTCTGTCCTTGCCTTCAATCTGCCTTGTGAGTATCGAGATTTACAAAGCTCCTTTCCTCGTTATTTGCCGTAAAAATTTAAACTTAAATTTATCTTTTCATAATGTTAAGTGTAAGTGTCCTTTTTTTCTGGTATTTTTTATCTAAAACGCTGTCGTTGCTCACGTGTTTGGTCCATGGTATTCTCAGCATCCTTCTGTAGAACCATATTTATGTTGCTTCATGTCTCTTTTTGCCATAGAAAGAAAGGGAATTCCAGCAGTTAGAGACTGATGCAAGCAATCCTAACAATATATTGTTATTATCCGCAAGAAACGACTATACCTGAAAATAATAATGATCAATAAAAAAATCAATAAAATTCATTAAAAAAAAACAATAAAAAATGCAACTTGACATGCTACTTTATTAATACTACTACTTTTATAGACCGCGTTCCTTCAGAACGTTGACGATCATGGCTCTCCATAATTCACTGTCCTTTTTAGCTCTCAATAAAGTCTATCTTTTACTTATCTTTATTAAACCTTCCTCTGCCACCAATTTACTCAAACTCTCTAGGTAGGTTACACAATGTTTTCCTCTGACCCTGTTGCTTTCAATCTGGCCTGTGCGTATGGAAATTTCCCAGATTTCTTTCCTCATTATGTGCCCTAGAATTTCAACTGTCTCATCATAATGTTATGTGTAAGTGTCCTTTTTTTGCCATTTTATTTAAAACTTCGTCGTTGCTCACATGTTTCGTCCATTGTACTCTCAGCATCCTTCTATAGAACCATATTTACATTACCTCATGTCTCTTCTTGTCTGAATAGATCGTCGCGCGATCAAGTCATATAGGCGGACTGATATTACATAAGAGTTCAGTACTCTTTCTTTGTTTCTAATTATCCATAATTTTGTCATTATAGATTTTATGATTTATCTGTGAATTCGCAAGTGAATTTCGATATAACAATTAAGTCTTGTCCAGGGGATCAAGTAACATTTCTAAAATACCGTTTAGTAGATGCCGAATTATGAATTAACATTCAGGTCGGTCGAATGTGCCTAGATTTATTTTATGATTTTACGATTCATTTTATGTCTTTGCATAAAATTATACTTAAGTTGATGGGCACAACGTAATCTGACTGGTTCGCTTATAAGAAATATCGAAATGTTGTAATGGAATCATTTTTGTAGACAAACATATATTTTCAACCTTCTTGAAGCCACAGCGGTTGTCATCATCAAAGAATATTTAGTGTTTATTATACTAGAAGTGGGGATCTGTTCATAATATAAATACAGTCTCAAAATCGATGTCTGATTTCTTAAACGCAGTGACCCCACCCACCCTCAGCGCTATATCCTTGGTCTTACCCAGTTTTTTTTTCATTTTCATAAATGACCTTCCCGATGACATCATCTCTCAAATTGGTATCTACGCTTATGGCGCAACCATTTACTCCTGCCTGGATAGTAAGGATGATCTGTCCGACAGGGTCAAAATGGCAGCCGATGTCCACAACGACGTCAAGTCCGTTGTTAACTATGGCCAAAAAATGCCTTGTTAATTTTAACGCTTCCAAAACTAAACTTCTCTCTATTAATCATCTGAATGACCCCTTTCTGACTTCCATTACCATGTCTGATGCTAACCTGAAGAAATGTGGCTCGTTGCCCTTTGTCTGGCTAAAATTCTCAGTTGACATGAAGTAGAAAGACTATATTTAAACGATTGCTAGGTCAGAAAATTGGATCCCTGTGTCGTGCGAAACATTTTATCACTCCAGAAACTATCTCACATATCTATGTCTACCATTTGTCCATGCTTAGAATATTGAAACCACATATAGTCCGGTGACTCTTCTTTTTATCTTGACCTTCTTGATAAAATCCAAAGAAGAATCTGCAGTACTATTGGTCCTGAACTGGAAGCTCGTCTTCAGTCACTTAAACACCGCCGTAAAGTTGCCTCTCTATAATTACGTCCATGGCAATTTTTCGGATGAGCTCTTGGATGTGATACCCAGATTTTTTTAAATCTAAGCGCTGTACTATATTGGGGTCGAGATCTCATCAATTTACAGTTGAGTTGGCTAAACGTGGCCTTTCTAACAATACCATATTTAGCTTGGTAACATTTTTCCCGGTGCACATTAGTATCTACCAGACTACTATCTTTTCGGTGCCAGGTGTTAATTAGGGCTTTTTTGGTCAAGACTTCTTGGCAGACATTTCAGATCGAACCTTACAATCAACTTAAAATGACCAGGGTGTAGTATCCAAGTGTTTGCTGAGGACAGAATCAATTCCCAAAATTAAAAAAAAAAAAACATTAAGAAATGTGAAAAATTCATTAGAAACAAAGAAAGGTCGAAAAGTTGAACTGCTATGCCGACAGACCGACAGTATGTCATTGAATTCTGAACAATTTCCTCGCGTATGAAAGATAAACTAGAGGAATACACGAAAAATTAAACATATCTTGGAGATGTTTTAACGGATGACGAAAAATATGATACCGTATACGAGAGCGTATTGGAATAGCAAACGATGTATTTTAAAAGCTAAATAAAACTATTATGAAACAGGAACAATTCGTCAGAAGGAAAGAAATAAGTGTTGAAATGTTAATATCAGTTCTCTTATATGGTAGTGAATCCAGGAAAATTTCCTTACAGATAAAGAAGCTATTTCAGGCAAGAGAGATATGGTTCTATAGAAGAATGATGATAATACTATGGTCAGAGCATGTAATCAAAGGGAAAGTTTTAAGGAAAATTTAAAAGTAAAGGGCAATTATATATAAAATCAGAAAGAGACTGTTGATATTTTTGGTGCATCGAATGAGAAGAGAAGGAGTGGAAAATTTTATACTCACAGGATATATTTAAACTAAGAAGGAAAGGGGAAACCGCGTTTAACCTACCTAATGAACGTGTGTTATTGGATGGCAGGACATAGAAGGGATAGTAAAAAAAAATGAAATAAATAAACATTGTTAAGATATACGATCGCCAATACATGACATAGTGTGATGGTTAGCGAGCTTGTCTCGCTAAAATAGTTATGACTGAGTAGTGATTTCGATCCTCACTGGGTACCCCATACTTTCGGCCTTGTGCGACATCTGAGCTACGTTTAGAAAATCGCTACATGAGTAATAAACACTAATTTAAATACTACTGTATAAATACTACTTTATATGAACAAATAAAAACAATTATGAAGTCCCCTATCCAATTAGTACCTTGGTGACCCGTTGCAAGCAGCTCTTTGCGCAAGAAATTTCTGGCTATTTGCAGACAAAATAAAAAAAGTAAATATATATGTATACACCAATTTGAAAAAAGTACATATCTAAGCTAAATAAGTTTGAATAAATTTTATATTGTCAAAGATAAAAGTATGCTTTCGCCCACTCAACAGATTTGCAATATATCTGTCTGTTTCACTTTCTTTCTTACTCTCTGTTCAATTGGGTCTAGGATATAGGTTCGATATACAAGAGTTAATAGATTAAAATCGTAAGTAGGTGAAACGGCCGTTGCTACCATGATTTCGCTGGGTGTGATCAGAAAGTACACAACAGTAGACAATTCTAAATCAAAGACAGTTACACACCAGTTCGTTATACAGGACGAGTATCCTAGTGACAACCCCAGCGTCAAGTACAAAAAAGGATAGTGGGCGAATGTTTGCTAAAAGAAAGAAGAAATAGATAAAGAATAAAATAGATAAACAAACAGAAAATGTGTTTGTAGAGAGCAACTATGGCACAATAAGAACTAACATCTATCTATCTATCTATCTATCTATCTATCTATCTATCTATCTATGTCAGTGTATTAATATCTATCTATCAATCTCTCTACCTCTGTCTATCTATCTATATATAGATATATGGATATTTGTCTGTCTATCTACATATATACTACCTATCTATCTCAGTTTTCTTATATATATCTATTTCTCTCTGTCTCTCTCTCTGTCTCTCTTTCTCTCTCTGTCTCTCTCTCTCTGT
>OZ010579.1:55278045-55363045 GCA_963932145.1 Acanthosepion lycidas | reverse complement strand
ATATATATATATATATATATATATATACAAATATAGATAACTAGACTCGTTTCGAAAAACCCTCGAATTTTTTATTTGCCGAGATTTCCCTGTCGATCCGTTTAGGTGAAACCTAGGTAGGTTTGTCTGGCTCACTAGGTGTATCTATCTATCTATCTATCTATCTATCTATCTATCTATCTATCTATCTATCTATATATATATATATATATCTATATATATATATATATATATATATATCTTGTTCTCTTAATCTTTTACTTTAAATTTTCATTCACTTAGGATTGTGACGTCATCAAAAGTGACATGTTTGAAATATAAAAAAGCCAAAACTTCGTTGCAATCTCTTCTGTTACAATGCAAAGAATAATGCTGGTTGTACTTTGAAATATTTATGTATTTAAGTACCAGTACTAGAAAATTAAAATAAGACTATATGTACATACCAAAAACTTCACCTCAGAAAAAGAAACAAAAATAACTATGATAACGTCAGTAATTATGAAAGAAAATGTCAGTTCACCATATTCACGATTACTTTTAGAATAACTATATATATATATATATATATATATATATATATATATATATATATATATATATATATATATATATATATATATATATTTACGACAGTCAATTTTTAGTAAGATATCCGGAGGGTTCCATTCAGTGCCACAACTACAAAAGTTGAGGCATCAATTGAAAATTCTACGCGGGCAACATGGTATCTTTCCTGCTTGTGATAAGTTTAAGTTTATAGCAACAAGTCTCAACAATCCGGGAATAAAACCTTTTGGTATTCTGTCCTCGACTTCACCAATGGTGCCCAACCCACAGGTGCAAAATTATGACGCACTTGAAGTGATTAAAGAGAGGATTCGATACATCGAGCGCAAAAAGAGAAGGAAATAAAAAGAGTTGTGAAAAAAGAAAGTGTCTAAACTGGCAAGTTTGTGATGAGGTGTGTATGTGTGGGGGGTCAACTTTGGATAACGCCATCAAAATGTAAGGTAAGAGCTCCCTTGTCAATGAGTCGAATGTAAATTGTCGCTTAATAAGGGCAAATATTTACCTTTCCTTTGTCGTACGACTGCGTTAGAGAGGGAATGCATGCGTATATGTAGGCGTTTTTAGCATTATTTATGTGCGTTTGTCGACGGAATGTCCATGTGTGTGCCTATATATATATATATATATATATATATATATATGTATATATATATATATATATATATATATATGCTTTAATGTCAGTATCAATGTATGTCACCAGTCAAACCAGCGTTGGGCGGTAAGATAGAATCGTGGGACGGAAAGAATTTCAGAAGGATGTCAAAAAATTGTATCAAAAAATCAGAAATGGATAAGACGAATTGTTGTGAGATTCTTGGTAGGTAAGAATGTGTAGCTTGATCGGCAATAAAAAAAAAAAACTATTCAAGTGACTAAGTGGGGAATAGCCCGTTTGCAATTTAAAACCACACCTGACCCTCTCTTTTGTCTTGATACCAGCACATTAGTTTGTGTTGAGAAGCGACTCGTAATATTTTAAAATATACCCTGACCCTTCCTACGGGCCTTGCTCTTGAGAAAACTTGTTGATCTTATTGGCTAGCAACACCTGCATATTAGTGAAAACCACTTAATTTCTGGACGTTTGTGCGGGGGGGATTGTGGAATTAATAGCAAATATACAAACGGTTTTAATCGGATAGTCTCTTGTGTGACACTTTGACATTGTAAACAGCAATATAAGAGAAATGAACGAAAGAATGGGTGAGGCATAACGTAGCACTAAAAAGAAAACAATACTTTGACTCGCAAACAAGCGAGCTAAAAATAAACAATTGCTAGGCTTTAGTTATTAATTTAAACGCGACAGTCATGTCGTCGTTTTTCTATCTTCCATGTTACGGTTAATATTAGTTTGGTTCAAAAATAATGCCGTTTTCTCACATATGTTACTTTTATATATGATTTCTGAATTAATTCATTGATATATATATAGCCATGTTATATATCATTTTGAAGCGCGTTTTTCGCTCTATCGAATCCTGTTATTCGTTACCGTTCTCAATCTCTTCATTCATTTTTTTGCAGGATTTTCGACAGCATGGACAAAATTCAAATCCGCACGATTTTCTTGTTCCAGTTCAAACTAGGCCGAAAAGCTGCCGAGACAGCTCGTGATATCAATATGATGCGTTTGGCCCAGGAACCACTAACGAATGTGTGGCACAACGGTGGTTCAAGAAATTTTGCAATGGTGACGAGAGCCTCGAAGTTGAAGACGGTCGCGGCCGGCCGACTGCGGTTGATAACGAACATTTGAAAGCCTTAATTGAAGCCGATACTCGCAAAACCACACGAGAAGTTGCTGTTGAACTCGAGGTCGACCACTCAACAGTCGTTCGCCATTTAAAGCAAATAGGGAAGTCAAAAAAGTTGGATAAATTGTCAAAAAACGACATTAGTTTATTTAGTGCAACATGTTTATTTAATACATTTTTAAAATCATTTTACTCCAAGCAAAACGGAAATGCCCTTAGTACGCAAGGGGTTACAGAGAGTTAAAGTTAGGGGAAAGACAGATTATAGGTAAGACTGAGGAAAGGATGAAAAATGAACAGGATTCAAGAAAACAGAAGATGGCGATTGACGCTGCATTTGAACTTTTGAAGATTGTAGTTACCTGGGAATCAAGTAAACGCGAAGGATTTCCACAGGCGAGAAGTGCAAGAAAAGAAACAGTTGGAGTAGAAATGGCGGTTGCATTTAGCTATTTTAACAGTGAATGGATAGATGCCAATCGAGTAGCACGCTTAAATTCATGTCAGGGGCAGTTGCCATGAAAACATTTGTAAACAAGGCAGAGAGACAGTGGCTGAGGTCGAGATGACAAGTCAGGATCGATTATATTAAAGGTCCTTATTTGAATTTTGTCAAGAATGGCTGAAAAAGAACTATTTTCAAAGATTATTTGGATACAAGACCGCAGCTGTTAAGAAAAAACTGTAAAATAATATAATACTCTCCTATGTCCGCATTTTACTTGCTATTATCACAACTTTTCTATAACCTTCAAATGTAAATGCGTTGTCCAGTAAAATTAACATCAAAACCTATGAATAAAATGCTGTTTATTAATATCTAATATGAAATCAAATCTTAATACGATATGTAATATACAGGGATATATTATTTTCGTCCCGGGGTCCATGTTTCGTGATATCTCGTCTAATCCATTTTTAAAATAATTCAGTTATTGTTCGCCTTAGTCATATACTACCAATCCACTAGTATATAGACTCATGGGACAATAGACAAGTGAATTAATGAGTTGGTTCGTGCATTTATTGGCGTGATAATTGTGAGTTCAATCCCAACGGCGGCTAGTAGACTATTGGAGAAACGGGAAATGTAATAACTGAGCACTATGAAAAACATCAAAGCGAAATATCTCTAGACAGATACAACTGAACGAGGACACTGTATAGCTTTGTTTAAATAAAGGGTTCAGTTCGAAACTTCCGAACGTTATTCGCATCGCCTACACACGCGAAGAAGTTCGGAGAGCACAACAGTCGAAACGTTGTGATAGCAACATAAGGATATTAGGCTAAATGTGAATAACGATCAACACTTGTTCCCAGAAATTATCAGCTTTTAATTCGTTTTAATAACGGCACACTGAGTATTTAGTTAGTGTATGACACAAGAATACAACGATTGCGTGTTCAATTTGAATATCGAAATAAACTACTAATGCTGTACGAATCTAAATTACTAACGTTTGCTTTTGTTCAGATGCCCAAGTTTCTTGCTGATGGTCAAGATTGTTGGCTAAATCCCTTGCAAAGTTTGCAAAGGATATTGGAATTGTATAATAACCGAGAAAACTTATTTTGTCATATTAGATACTAATGAACCGCATTTTATTCATAGGTTTTTGATGTTAACTTTATTGGACAACGCATTTACCCTTTTTGTTCCACTATTCTCTGCCATTTTCTGGCCTTCTCCAACTTTTAATCATTCTCACCAAAGATCCGCTGTATAGAATTGTTCAGGAAATTGAATTTGTTTTTCATTAACGTAAATTCTGTAAAGTACGGAATCCAAAATGTAATATCTGATAAATATGGTGGATGAATGAAAATTTCCAAGACAAGATGTAAGAATTTTTGCTTTTCACAAAAACCCGGATGTGCGGCTAGCGTAACGTAGAATCGGCAAGGCGAGTTCCATTCCAATTACGGTCTAGGTTAGTTACGATCACTTTCGAACTAATGCACTTGAGGAAATGAATCAAAACGGGGAAAATTAAGACAAGGCGCTCTCCCAACTTAGGTTGCAGCCACTTTTGGAGAAAGCGTTTTACCTTTGCCAAAAAGTTCATATATTTTTTTAATTAATGGTCACCTTATATAAGGACCCAAGGTAGAGGGTTACTGAAGAGGGTTATTCATGGTATGTTCTTTGTCATTTTTCAGAAATATTTTTGAGTTACCTAGTTTACAACAATTTAACCAGCATATTTCAATAATAATCTCTATCTATAAAAGGCAGGATGTGTGTGTGTGCGTGTAACGAATGCACGATCGCAATTTTCGACGGATTTGCACCAAAATTTACATGCACATGCTCCAAGTTAGCGGAAACTCCAAGACCGACGTTGCATTTCCCAACTCTCATCGATAGTGGAAATAATCGATTTTTCATGCTTCTACGGCACTCTTCATGTAGTTTGCGGCCATTTTATATTGGCTAGATTAAGAGCCTATAGCTAGCCGCCACGAATAGGCAGGAAGCTTCTATTGGCCAGCGTGAGAGCCAACAGCTGACTGACACGAATGTTAACTAGCATGCTAGCATGCAAAAAGAAGCTATATCAGCATTCGTCACAAGTGGGAAAAATTTAAATCTGCATTGCACTTTACTCCAATTGGATCATTCGCTTGCTTAAACTCAATGTTGATTCTGATTCCGCAGAACTGGGTTGGGCGTGAAAAAATTCAGCAGGTCATGTTATTTTATTTATGGTAACTGTTTATTTATTTATTTTTATTTTTTATTTTTTTTGTATGATTGACTTAATCGGTTTCCGTCGTTCGATAATGTACCTGAAAAATGGCGAATTTACTTCCTCTCTCTCTCTCTCTCTCTCTCTCTCTCTAAACTTCCGTCTTCCATTTTTTCTTTCTTTCATTTTCTCATTTAAACGAAATAATGACTAATCGTTACTGTCCTTCGATACTGTGTCTCAAAAATAGTAGATTTTTTCGCGGTCGTCATCACTTCTTGGCCGAGATCAAAATTTAGTATCAGTTAATATCTGTTTAATCTGATTTCTGTCTCTCTGTCTGTCTCTCTGTCTCTCTCTCTCTCTGTCTCTCTCTCTTTCAAATTCTATCTCCTTCCTTCTTTCATTCGTTTTCTCATTTAAATGAAATGACTAATGGTATTTAAGGAAGTAAGGAAACTATTCAGTTTTTTTTTTGTTGCTTTTTGCATAATGATCATGTTTTCTGCTCTATTGTTTATTTTTCCGAAATCGTGTATTTTTATTCTATTCAATTGTATTTTATTTACTTACTTTTTTGTTAAGCTCACCCAATAAAATGTTCAAGATCAATTCAGGGCAGCGCATTACTGGATCAGGGAAGTTGTACGGACGTCAGAGTAGGAAATGAAGATTGCGCGGATATGGTGGATCGATGACGGTTGACAGTGATGTTTAAGAGGTTAAGATTGCTGTATTAATGGAATTATCTACGTGAGCTTAGGTTCCAAAAAGCAGTAGTTCTTCCAAAGAAGGTATCTGAGTAGGACTTCCTTCTTTTCAATGGAATACGAAATGAACGAATATAATTCGTCTCTTTGGGTGTAGCATAGTGGGTCTTGGGTGTAATTATCTGAACTGGCGGAATTAAAGAATGAACCTTGTCCTAACGTTTGCAATGGAAATAAGCGAAAGAATAGCAGCAGGATTTCAAGGTTTCGTCTTTGGGTAAGGAACTGCACCTCTGACACATGTTGCCTCGGTACAAGGAAAGCGATATTCAGGCTAAAAATGTTATCAGAAAGAGCGGCATTTGTGCCGCTCTTTCTGATAACCTGTATCAGAGATGACGTGTATCGGAGATGTGTCTCTACAGAAGGATGCTAAGGATATCATGGACTGAGCTTGCGAGTAACGATCAGGTCTTAGAGAGGATGCAAACATGGAGGAAGCTTATACTTAACACCAGGAAGAGGCAGCTGAAGTTTCTGGGACACAGACTAAGGAAGCAGGGCTTGGAGAATCTGATACTCACAGGTCGAATAGAGGGAAAGAGAGACAAGGGAAAACAACACATGACATACCTAGCGGTTTTAAGCAAGGGAATGACAAAACGTGGTCTGGAGGAGGTAGCAGAGAGAAGAAAATTGTTGAGACCTGCAAGGGATAGATGGAGATGGAGAGCCATGATCGACTACGTCCTGAAAGGACATGTCCCACAGAAATAATTCTAAGATCCACCTGGTTATCTGACATTCTGTTATTTTTGGAGTGTGACTTTATAAAGTTTTATATGTGTTACGTTTAATTGATTGATTTTTTTTTATGATGCATCAAACTTTCGCAGCTTATATAAAGCCAGAAAATATTTTTAGAGTGTAAGAATTATTTGCAGATAATAATAATTTATTGATAAAAGTTCTACTAATTAATCCATAGCTGGGAGGAGAAGAGATGGATTCAAACATTTTTCCAAGGTAAGTGAATATACCGAATCCGACTAGAATTGGAAATCGCCTCCCCGATTTCCAATTTCGAGGTGTTACGAATTAAACCACCTTCGCATCGAAGCTTACAGCATCTGATATTCTGAAATGTTCACCCATGTAGGCACTGAACAGGCTCCACATTGTTTACTTGTTTTGGTGTGTTTTCTTTTACGGTATATCGACCTCAATGGGTTATTTAAAGCAAACAAGATGTTTATTGCTGGTAATATTTTTTTTCAAAAATGTATTACCGGTATTGTTACTTTTTCCAAAAAAGTATTGCTGGTAATAATGTATTGCTGGTAATAATGTATTGTTGGTAATAATGTATTGTTGGTAATAATGTATTGCTGGTAATAATGTATTGTTGGTAATAATGTATTGCTGGTAATAATGTATTGTTGGTAATAATGTATTGCTGGTAATAATGTATTGTTGGTAATAAATTTTTCTTCGAAAATTTATTGCTGGTAATAATCATGTATTGATGGAATTAAAATCTATTTTTACATGTTTTAACTCCAATTTGGTGGTTAACCACTTGCTCATAGCTGTGACCACAACAGTAGCCACCACTCCAGGTCAAGGTGATCCCGGAAACACCAGCAACCAAGAGGTAGATCCACTCTCTTTAAAACCTATTTTTCGACTACAGTTAGGCGGTTAACAACTTGCAAACGCTCCTCGAAAGCCATTTTATCACTTCGTTTTACATTTTTGAAAATGTTTCTAAGAATGCAAAGTAACTAATATGTATTAAAAATTATTCATTCCATAAAAGAAAAGAAAAACAAACTAAATTAAAAAAAGGGATAGAAAATAAGAAATCAAGAAAAAGATAGAATAAAAAAAGGAAATGCATAAGAAAGCATAAGAAATCAACCGTACTATCAAGAAAAGGGAGAGAAAAGAAATTAAAAAGAAGAGGAGTATATCCAAATTTTACAGGTTCAAAAGAAAAAGGAATGAGAAGAGAATACGAAATGAGAAGTTGTTGATACAGGATTTAGCCAATGAAGATACGTTAAGATTGAACAGAAATATAACGCGACAACATATGAAACATATTACAGATACAATGTCGCATTTCAAAATTCATGACAACAAAATTCAACATAGTACGTAAATAAAAGTAACTTTAAGAAGAAAAAAAACATATACAAACAAAACAACTACTTAACTATACCAAACTTACATTATAAATTAGAATACTAATGACATTTAAAACAATTATATGAATTTTATATATTATTTTAACTTAAAAAGACATTTATATGAATTTTTATATAATAAACTTTAATCATTTATCAGACATTTATATATTTTTATTAAATTAAAAACTATTATCAAAGAACATCACATGTAAAATAATTATAATCAAATTAACGGCTAACCATACTACCAGTAACTTATGAATCCTAACCTATTTAATATTTTAATAAAGAATACACCACAAAGGATAATCTTAAAATGTTTATATAAAGATAATATAACATCAGAGAAGCGATTATTGAGTTATACAGTTTTGTAAGATTGTATGGTTAATACTTTAATGTGTCTACAATTCACTCTCGTTTGCTAGCTCTGATTTAACAATTGATTACTATTCAAGAGTTTAATTATCTCGATTTTCTCCTGTAGACAAAGAAAACACGGTTCAATCAACGATCTACCGCTTGTTTAAGAATTTTCCATTTAACTTTAGGTGTTTTGTTTTCGTCTTTCAATTTCCAAAAACGTTTAGAAAATAAAGTCATATTTCGTTTCAACATTACTAAAAGATGAAAGATGATTGTACAAACGCTTTTTAAAGGTATTCATTATGCTTTCAACATTTATTTTAACAATTTCTGCATTTTCATTTGATGAAATAGAGTAAATATACACAAAGGATTTCGTTAAGCACTTGTTAGATAAAGTAAATTGGTTACAATATCTACAATTACATAGGTTAGTTATAGGAGACAAATGAAAATCTGTACTAGCATTACAGTTATTATTGTTATATAATTTTAAAGTGTTATTATATAATTTAATTATTTTCTCTAGATTATTAGTGCACCTATAGCTAAGGTTTACATCTGTATCTATCTATCTATCTATCTATCTATCTATCTATATATATATATATATATATATATATATATATATATATATATATATATATAATCTTTTCATACAAAAACAATTTTGTTTGTAAGTAGGCCATCAATTTACGATCTCAAAAATCCTTCAACAAACTGATATCACCAAACACTATTGTTTCACTCCGTCACACTGTTGCCTCTTTTAATTTGCTTTATCCTTATACGTTCCCTCTTAAAATGTACCTTTTTTATTTTTCAGAAAATTGAAAAAAAAGAAGTGATGTTCCATCTGCGGCCTGCTTACCAACAAACCTTTTCATAACCATTTTGGTTCTCACCAGTCGAGGTGCAACTAAATGCAGCGAGACGAAGTTGCACATTTGTTGTGAGTAAATTGTTTTTGCCTATATGAAAAAAAAATATAATAAATAATTATCGCTCTAATATCGGTATTGAGCCCCGTTTTGAATTAATGCTGTGAACATTATAATTTATATATTATTTTCGTTCTCATTACATTCGGATATATATTAGGTTGGTGTAAAAATAATGGCGTTTTTTGACGTATTTTTTAACGTCAAAAACGCCATTATTTTTGCACTAACCTAATATATATATATATACATACATACATATATATATATATATATATATATATATATATATATATATATATATATATATATATATATATATATATATATATAAAGTAATTCCTTATTTTTTACATGATTAACTCTCCCATCCTGTAAATAATATAGACGTAAGTGTCATCACCCATAAAATAGTAAGTTACTTTTTAATCACCCTGTACATATTAAATATGTACTAAAATGGTCATGTTAATGATAACCACTCATGGAAAACAAAAAAATAAAATAATGGAGTTTGTTACAAAAAAAAAAAATAATATTAACCAAGTGAACACTTCCTGAGAAAACTCTAACTCGCTTGAAAACTAATCTTTATGCATAAATTATTGGTTTCGTTTCACTCGTTTTGTTTTTATCTTTTCCACTTTTACTGTAGCTTTTTTCTTCTTCTCTTTTCTTTTTTTTTTAATGTTGGGTGGTGTGTTTGTTTCACTAGTCATTTTTTTTCACTCGTTGTTTTCAGCATTGTCATTGCCGGCTCCTTTTCACTTCAGCCGCGTGTATTTACACTTCATTATCAATTACCATCTGCAAAATAAAAGAAGAGCAAAGGACTCCAAGTTTTGTTTCAAACGAGTATTGACAGTTCTTTTCACTAGAGTCGATCAACTGCTGGTCTTAATTTTACCGCCGCTGTATCTGATCAGTGCAGTAGAATGCGCATGCGCACTTTTTCTATTCAAGCATACTTCATTATAAAAATAAAGAAGCTTCCTTTAGTTAAAAAAAATAAGTTTGGACGTACTTATGTATCAACGTATAAATCAATGTAAATTATTATTATTATCATTATTATTATTATTATTATTATTATTATTATTATTATTATTATTAATAATAATAATAATAATAATAATAATGATAATTTGGTTTGTTAAAGTCCAAGTCATACAAAATCTCTCAGCGGCAAAAAACTGCCAGGGGATATTCTTATTTTCTTCAAAAAATTCTAACGCGCATTTATTAATAGTATTAATATTATTATTAACATATTATTAGCAATTATTTGTATACCTTTTTGTCTTGCAGTAACTGTAATCTATCTGTTTGGGTGTGTGCATAATTATTTTTTTCAATTAATAACAGATATATCACACATATTCTGAAGTATCGAAGCGAATATAATTTAAAGCACATTAACAACAACGTGTATGCCTAAGTTGATAAAATGTGAAATGTATGTTGTCGTCGTTTCATAATGGAAACATAGATATCTTTTTCTAAAGCATGATAAAACATTGTCAAAAATGTAACGAAAAACACGTATCCTTGGGTGTGCGGAAGGTGTATTGGTTAACTGCTTGGAATGCGAAATCGGGTTCGAATTCCAGTCGGTTTCGTTATATTTACTTACACGGAAATACAATTGGGGAAAGTACGAATCTACATCTACTCCTCCCTTGCTATGGGTTAAATACCAGGACAGACTATGCACATGACTTGTGCGACAACCAGTAAGAAAAGGCAGCCTACCGTGTGATTGACTGATCCATTAATTTCTACAGCATATCAACCCATTGCAGTTTATTTAACAAGTTGGCTCCCAAGCTTGATTTCTCTTGTGGTCCCAGCACTATATCTTAATTCATTTTAGTACAAGGGACTTCCAGTTGACTGACACGAGCGAGTAGCCCTGCAGGAGGTTTGAACTCCGGACGGTTTCGCTCTTGGGATCACTGGCAGAAATAAGCCCTCCAACATGACAAGGAACCACCACATATATTTTACATTTAATAATGTATGACATTGATATATATATATATATATATATATATATATATATATATATATATATATATATATATATATATATATATATATGTGTGTGTGTGTGTGTGTGTGTGCGTGTATGTGTGTGTGTACGTGTACGTGTGTGTATGAGAGAGAGGAGGCCGTGTGTGTGAGAGAGAGCGTGTATTTGCATGCGTGTGTATAATATAGGCCAAACGCTAGTAACTGGATTAATATGTTTGTGTGCGTGTGTTTATATGTATGTGAGCGTTTGTTTGTTTGTGTGTATCAATGTGTGAGTATACTATAGATCCAATGTTAATAACAGGATTAATATATATATATATATATATATATATATATATATATATATATATATATATGTGTGTGTGTGTGTGTGTGTGTGTGTGTGCAAATATATGGATATAGATCCGACAGTATGAAGAAAAATATACGGAAAAAACAAACAATTTCTTGATATGCAATTATGTTGTTTTAATGCTACTATAATGTTAAAATTTTGTTTGTTTTTTCCGTATATATATATATGTATATATATATATGGGTATGTCATAAGTACTTCAACAAACTTCGGGGTCGGATTCCTCACACTAAAACAAAACATTTTACTTTGTCCATATAAACATATGTCCAGAAAGCCATCGTTGTGCACAACTCATAACAGATGTTTAAAATGGCCTCCGCGTGCGTACATTTTCAAACACTACCACACGGTGTCGAATGGTTTTGCAGGTTTCCATGACACGTTGCTGAAGCGTCTCTGGATAATTAATGCCTGATGCATAAACAAATTGTTTTAGTTGGCTCCCACCCATAAAAATTCAAAGGATTGATGTCGGGGAAGGTGCAGACCCTAAAACCCTTTATCCCCTAACTATCTATTAAGTTGGTGAAAAAAATAATGACGTAACAATTTCGTTTTTTGACGTTAAAAATGACGTCAAAAAAACACATTATTACGTCATTATTTTTGCACCAACTTAATAGAAGCAAAAGTTCTCCTGTGATGAGTGTTAAGATGTCGGACGCTCCTGCACACGTTACAAATGATACGGATACAGAAGCTGGAGTACCCTCGATGTGCTTCTGTGAGATATACAACACGCTAGGGCCATTTGACGTGTGCTACTTCATCAGCGACAGCCCGTAGAATCTGTTCTTCGTGGTCAGTCATACAAGCAGGTGTCGGTTTTGCTCGATATACAGTTTCTGGTGCTACGGATCGTGTCTGAGTAACACGACGATAAACAGCAGCAAAGATTGCATGACGTGGCTGGCTTCGTTTTGAAAATGCAAAGTTATAAAGCTGTGCAGCCTCGCGCCCTTTACCAATCTTGCCGCCGTATGTAAAAATCTGTCTGCTCACGATATGAATATCCTGCCATTGTTAAACGGAACACTTCTCAGTTAAATCACTATTGCACACGTTAAATGTTGAAGACAAACTAGCCACAAATGTACGCGAATGATAAATGTAACTTAGTCTCCATGAGAACACGGCGCCATCTACCGTAAACTGTCTTTAAACTTAATAACTCAAAAACGAAAGATTTGCGGATATGTGTTTATAGGGACTGTTGTCCTTGCTTTCGTGTAAGGAAGCCTCCCCCAACTTTTGCAAGTTATTTTTTATACAATATATATATATATATATATATATATATATATATATATATATATATATATATATATATATGCTTTTCATATAAATTCGATCGTTTTTTACATTTAAAATAAATGTATAAAATGAACGAATTTCTGTGATAAACCAATATAGCAAGACTCTTCGGTAAAGTGAATCGAGTAAAATTCACCTTCGTCCCTAGCGTGACGGCATTGTGGTGGAATCTCCGACTGACGCCAATTTAGCCGGGTTTCGATCCTAGCTAGAGGCAACCGGATGTCTAGCCACACTAAAGAGCTGTGATAGAGCGAAACAGTCTGTCTGTGGATGACAATATATAAGCTCCTGAAAAATTGATTTCGGGGGAGGAAGTGTGAGTTTGTAAACAGCGACTATTACGGCTATTATAGCAAGATTTATCGGTAAAGCGAATCGACTCCTCTCAGTTACTCTGTGTTTATCTAAAAATAAATACGCTTCATCCCTGCCATTTGTCGACGGCTTAGTGGTAGATTCTCCGACTGATTGTGGATTATTATTATTATTATTATTATTATTATTATTATTATTATATATATATATATATATATATATATATATATATATATATATTAGGTTGGTGCAAAAATAATGACGTATTTTAACGTCAAAAACCGCCATTATTTTTGCACCAACCTATTATATATATATATATATATATATATATATATATATATAGAGAGAGAGAGAGAGAGAGAGAGAGAGATTGATAGATATTAGATATATGTGTGTGTATGTGTGTTGTCAGATAAATCCATTATTTTCAATTTGTTCTATTATATATTTTAACAAAACTGTCTATAACAAATCTGTATATATATATATATATATATATATATATATATATATATATATATATATATATATATATATTTATATATATATATATATACATATATATGTGTGTGTGTGTGTGTGTGTGAGTGTGTGGTCATCTGCAGAGAGAGACTGTTTCACAGATCCTCAGTGTGACTAGACGTCTGATTACTTCAAACCGGGATCGATATATATAGATATATATATATATATATATATATATATATATATATATATATATATATATATACCGATTTGCCCACAGAGGCACGTCGGTTAGCAAGGTCGAATTTACTGTATTTAAACGTCCATTTCAAAATGTATATATATATACATATACATATATATATATACATACATATATATATATATATATATATATATATATATATATATATATATATATATATATATATATGTGTGTGTGTGTGTGTGTGTATGTGCGTGTGTGTGTGTGTGTGTTAAAACAAAAATGGGTCTTTCATCCCAGTTTGTTAAACAATACCGACACGGACTGTCTGTTCAACGTTTCTTTTAGTTTTTAAAACTCCCGAAAATTAATTTCGATGATCACTGCAATCGTTACAATCAAGAATTATGAGTTATTAATCTGTTTATGGAAATGCGTTTGGAAAATGCAAGTGTTTTTTCTTTGCTGGAATAAAATGTAAGTCAATTAAAGGTGATATTATATGCGAACAGAAAGTGGGACGTTGTCGGTATTGTTGAATAAAGATTATTTGAAAAGCAAACACGCACATATTGAAACCTCCTGACGAGTGGACCGAACGATTACAAAAGTTTCGTCATCGAAACTCTAGAGTTAGTTATGTGGGAGAGGCTAGATATAACATCAATCAGCTATATGACTACCATACTTATTCGATTGAAATTCTAGTGGTCCCATTATTTTCATTCTACAATGAAAATCGAAAAAAAATATTCGTAAATCTACGTAACAAACCTCTCATTCCAACACAGAACAATTCTGTTGTAAATAACTGTATCTTTATTTTATTGAATTTAAAATAATCATTTAGTAATTCACAAATTTGGCCTGTTCATTTTGCTAACAAACATCAATACCACCTTCTTGCAACTGGTGTTAAGTCCTTTTTTTTCACTTTGATTCACTAACATACAAATTGTAGATACTAAAGTCTAACGATTTAAATATCAGAGGACAGAAAATGCGACACTGACATCCGGAGGAGCGTTGGGATAGCGAAAGATGCCTTCCAAAAGTTAAGCATAATATTGAGAAAATTTCGTTAGGAACAAAGAAAAGAGTACTGAAATAATATGCAATATCGTCCCGGCTTTTCCACTAAGACGCAAGGGGTTACATAGAGTGAAAGTAAGAGTAAATAGGAGTATTTGATGAAAGGCTAAAGTGAAGGACGGCGATGAATATCAATACATTAAAAGATGTCGATTGACGTTACTTTTAAATTTTTGAAGATTATAGTTATCAGGGAAGCAAGTAAGAGGAAGGGAGTTCCACTGTCGGTAGTGCGAGAGAAGAAACTGTTGGAGTAGAAGAGGCGGTTACATTTAACGATTTCAGCAGAAAAAGGGTGGGGTATAGTAGCACGCTTAAATTCATGCACCAGTGAAAATAACTCACCAGATCAATTGGCGGCTCGACACAGAGAATCAATTTTTCTTGCGGTAGAACGATAGATACAATGTAATTGTTCCAACTGAGGTCAGTGGCAAACTTAAGATCTAGAAGACGCAGAGAAACGCTCTAGTTGAGTTGAGCATTAGCCATGCTGATAGGAGGCAGCGGGGGCGAGGAGTTTCTCGATAGCGGGTAAATGAGAGCAGTTTCGTTTTGGAGGCATTAAATTTTACAAGCCATTTCCTGCCCCAGTCGACTACAGATTGGAGGTTGTTTTCGAAATCAACGGCCAAGTTTTGCTAGTGATTGCTGGAAAATCTCCCCATAGGTGCAAGTACGGATTTTTTCAGCAACAGAAATGCAGTTCTACGGAAGGATGCTGAGAATACCAAGGTCCAAATACTTGAAGAACGACGAAAGTTTACAAAAATAGAAACAAAAATAACATAATGAGGAAAGATGGCTTGAAAATTTTGATACTCACAGGACATATTGAAGGCAATAGGGTCAGAGGGAAAGCTACCCAGAGAGCTTGTGTAAATGGATGGCGAAGACATGTTTAAGGGAGATAAAAAAAATAGATTTTAATAAGCGCTACAAAGAACAAGAATTTGTGGAGAAGAGACACGGCATACAGAAGTAGTATTAACAATGTTGCGTGTCAAGTTGCATATTTTTTATTGGTCATTATTATTGTATACAGATTAATTTCTGCGCGATGTCTCTCTGCACGTAAAGAAATGCATACAGATGCAAATATAGTCGTTTGTTGCGGATAATAAAAAACTATTGTTAGGATTGCTTGCATCAGTTTCTAAGCCCTTAGAACCTGTTTCTTCCTGAATGTGCTTGCACAATATATAGCTATATGTCAAAATTCTCTCCCAGACAAATATCAAGTTTAATAGTTTAAGCTTCCACGTTGACATTGTATTTATATATTTATATATATATATATATATATATATATATATATATATATATATATATACAATTCTATTCCTTATCTATCTACAGTGCATTCTAAACCCATTCCTGAAGTATATATTGGTATTCATTATAATCTCTTTAATTCCTTATCTATCTATCTATCTATCTATCTATCTATCTATCTATCTATCTAATTCTATTCCTTATCTATCTATCTATCTATCTATCTAATTCTATTCCTTATCTATCTATCTATCTATCTATCTAATTCTATTCCTTATCTATCTATCTATCTATCTATCTATCTATCTATCTATCTATCTATCTATCTAATTCTATTCCTTATCTATCTATCTATCTATCTATCTATCTATCTAATTCTATTCCTTATCTATCTATCTATCTATCTATCTAATTCTATTCCTTATCTATCTATCTATCTATCTATCTATCTATCTATCTATCTATCTATCTATCTATCTATCTATCTAATTCTATTCCTTATCTATCTATCTATCTATCTATCTATCTAATTCTATTCCTTATCTATCTATCTATCTATCTATCTATCTATCTAATTCTATTCCTTATCTATCTATCTATCTATCTATCTAATTCTATTCCTTATCTATCTATCTATCTATCTATCTATCTATCTATCTATCTATCTAATTCTATTCCTTATCTATCTATCTATCTATCTATCTATCTAATTCTATTCCTTATCTATCTATCTATCTATCTATCTATCTAATTCTATTCCTTATCTATCTATCTATCTATCTATCTATCTATCTAATTCTATTCCTTATCTATCTATCTATCTATCTATCTATCTATCTATCTATCTATCTATCTATCTATCTAATTCTATTCCTTATCTATCTATCTATCTATCTATCTATCTATCTATCTATCTAATTCTATTCCTTATCTATCTATCTATCTATCTATCTATCTATCTATCTATCTATCTAATTCTATTCCTTATCTATCTATCTATCTATCTATCTATCTATCTAATTCTATTCCTTATCTATCTATCTATCTATCTATCTAATTCTATTCCTTATCTATCTATCTATCTATCTATCTATCTATCTATCTATCTATCTATCTATCTATCTAATTCTATTCCTTATCTATCTATCTATCTATCTATCTATCTATCTATCTATCTATCTAATTCTATTCCTTATCTATCTATCTATCTATCTATCTATCTATCTAATTCTATTCCTTATCTATCTATCTATCTATCTATCTATCTATCTATCTATCTATCTATCTATCTAATTCTATTCCTTATCTATCTATCTATCTATCTATCTATCTAATTCTATTCCTTATCTATCTATCTATCTATCTATCTATCTATCTATCTAATTCTATTCCTTATCTATCTATCTATCTATCTATCTATCTATCTATCTATCTATCTAATTCTATTCCTTATCTATCTATCTATCTATCTATCTATCTATCTATCTAATTCTATTCCTTATCTATCTATCTATCTATCTATCTATCTATCTATCTATCTATCTATCTATCTATCTAATTATATTCCTTATCTATCTATCTATCTATCTATCTATCTATCTATCTATCTATCTATCTATCTATCTATCTAATTCTATTCCTTATCTATCTATCTATCTATCTATCTATCTATCTATCTATCTAATTCTATTCCTTATCTATCTATCTATCTATCTATCTATCTATCTATCTATCTAATTCTATTCCTTATCTATCTATCTATCTATCTATCTATCTAATTCTATTCCTTATCTATCTATCTATCTATCTATCTATCTATCTATCTATCTATCTATCTATCTGTCTATCTATCTATCTAATTCTATTCCTTATCTATCTATCTATCTATCTATCTATCTATCTATCTATCTAATTCTATTCCTTATCTATCTATCTATCTATCTATCTATCTATCTATCTATCTATCTAATTCTATTCCTTATCTATCTATCTATCTATCTATCTATCTAATTCTATTCCTTATCTATCTATCTATCTATCTATCTATCTATCTATCTATCTATCTAATTCTATTCCTTATCTATCTATCTATCTATCTATCTATCTATCTATCTATCTATCTATCTATCTATCTATCTATCTAATTCTATTCCTTATCTATCTATCTATCTATCTATCTATCTAATTCTATTCCTTATCTATCTATCTATCTATCTATCTATCTATCTATCTAATTCTATTCCTTATCTATCTATCTATCTATCTATCTATCTATCTATCTATCTAATTCTATTCCTTATCTATCTATCTATCTATCTATCTATCTATCTAATTCTATTCCTTATCTATCTATCTATCTATCTATCTATCTATATATCTATCTATCTATCTATCTATCTAATTCTATTCCTTATCTATCTATCTATCTATCTATCTATCTATCTATCTATCTATCTATCTATCTAATTCTATTCCTTATCTATCTATCTATCTATCTATCTATCTATCTAATTCTATTCCTTATCTATCTATCTATCTATCTATCTATCTAATTCTATTCCTTATCTATCTATCTATCTATCTATCTATCTAATTCTATTCCTTATCTATCTATCTATCTATCTATCTAATTCTATTCCTTATCTATCTATCTATCTATCTATCTATCTATCTATCTATCTATCTAATTCTATTCCTTATCTATCTATCTATCTATCTATCTATCTATCTAATTCTATTCCTTATCTATCTATCTATCTATCTATCTAATTCTATTCCTTATCTATCTATCTATCTATCTATCTATCTATCTATCTATCTATCTATCTAATTCTATTCCTTATCTATCTATCTATCTATCTATCTATCTATCTATCTATCTATCTATCTAATTCTATTCCTTATCTATCTATCTATCTATCTATCTATCTATCTATCTATCTAATTCTATTCCTTATCTATCTATCTATCTATCTATCTATCTAATTCTATTCCTTATCTATCTATCTATCTATCTATCTATCTATCTATCTAATTCTATTCCTTATCTATCTATCTATCTATCTATCTAATTCTATTCCTTATCTATCTATCTATCTATCTATCTATCTATCTATCTAATTCTATTCATTATCTATCTATCTATCTATCTATCTATCTATCTATCTAATTCTATTCCTTATCTATCTATCTATCTATCTATCTATCTATCTATCTATCTAATTCTATTCCTTATCTATCTATCTATCTATCTATCTATCTATCTAATTCTATTCCTTATCTATCTATCTATCTATCTATCTATCTATCTATCTAATTCTATTCCTTATCTATCTATCTATCTATCTATCTATCTATCTATCTATCTATCTAATTCTATTCCTTATCTATCTATCTATCTATCTATCTATCTATCTATCTATCTATCTATCTAATTCTATTCCTTATCTATCTATCTATCTATCTATCTATCTATCTATCTATCTATCTATCTAATTCTATTCCTTATCTATCTATCTATCTATCTATCTATCTATCTATCTATCTATCTATCTATCTATCTATCTATCTAATTCTATTCCTTATCTATCTATCTATCTATCTATCTATCTATCTATCTATCTATCTAATTCTATTCCTTATCTATCTATCTATCTATCTATCTATCTATCTAATTCTATTCCTTATCTATCTATCTATCTATCTATCTATCTATCTATCTATCTATCTATCTATCTAATTCTATTCCTTATCTATCTATCTATCTATCTATCTATCTAATTCTATTCCTTATCTATCTATCTATCTATCTATCTATCTATCTATCTATCTATCTATCTATCTAATTCTATTCCTTATCTATCTATCTATCTATCTATCTATCTATCTATCTATCTATCTATCTATCTAATTCTATTCCTTATCTATCTATCTATCTATCTATCTATCTATCTAATTCTATTCCTTATCTATCTATCTATCTATCTATCTATCTATCTAATTCTATTCCTTATCTATCTATTTATCTATCTATCTATCTATCTATCTAATTCTATTCCTTATCTATCTATCTATCTATCTATCTATCTATCTATCTATCTATCTATCTATCTAATTCTATTCCTTATCTATCTATCTATCTATCTATCTATCTATCTATCTATCTATCTATCTAATTCTATTCCTTATCTATCTATCTATCTATCTATCTATCTATCTATCTAATTCTATTCCTTATCTATCTATCTATCTATCTATCTATCTAATTCTATTCCTTATCTATCTATCTATCTATCTATCTATCTATCTAATTCTATTCCTTATCTATCTATCTATCTATCTATCTATCTAATTCTATTCCTTATCTATCTATCTATCTATCTATCTATCTATCTAATTCTATTCCTTATCTATCTATCTATCTATCTATCTATCTATCTATCTATCTAATTCTATTCCTTATCTATCTATCTATCTATCTATCTATCTATCTAATTCTATTCCTTATCTATCTATCTATCTATCTATCTAATTCTATTCCTTATCTATCTATCTATCTATCTATCTATCTATCTATCTATCTATCTATCTGTCGTACTGTCTAAACCCATTTCTGAAGAATATACTGGTATCCACTATAAATCCCTTTCTAATGGCCGTGCCAATTCATATACATTCAATTGAGTAGAAAATTTTCAGTTATTTTTTCAATTACAACAACTTACATAACCACACGCCCGAAACGTTGTGATAACTAAGGCAACAAAGATGAGGATGATAGTCTGAACAATGCAAAGTGTCTATATAATACCTCATCTCAGAAATATAAACAGGCTCTTTGTTAGTTAAAAAATTAAAATCTTCAGACACACTGGGTTGTAGATTAATATGCTTTCGTTTTTTTTATTATTATTATTTCATTTAAATTCCTCGACTACTTTCGGCCCAAAAATGGCTATCATCGGGAGGAGAAATATTTCTGCTTGCTGGTAGCAGTAAACTACAGGAATGAATCTTTTGCTGGAAAAAATGAACTTTTGTCTGTAGTTTTCTTTTGTTTATTTTTTTTTTAAATCTTTTTAGCATGAATCTTTTAACATTCCTTGTGTTGATCAAACAGCCTCCTTTCAGTTGTTATTTGCGATAAGAGCTGGATGGATCTATGCTTCTCTGAATTCCCTTGGTCAGTTTGACAGTTTTATTGTCCTGGAGAGGGGATGTGTCTCTGTTTAGTGTTTGTGTGTGTGTTATTTGGTTCTTAGTGAGTGAGTGAGTATTATATGTGTAAGCGTGTGTATTGCTGTGGGTGTGTGTTATCATTTGACTCATTAGGGAGTGAGTGAGTATGATGTGTGTAAGTGTGTATATTCGTGTCGGTGAGTGTATAAGCGTGAGGCCTCCACACCTCCGTAAGCATGTCTGTCTTGTGTGGGTGAGAAATGTGGGTAGGTTTTGATTTGTTGAGTTATATATTAGTACTACCTATATTGTTAAATTTATGGTTGGATGTTGTGTTTTTAGACGTTGTATCGACTTATTTTCATGCGACTCTAAAATCTTTCTAATGTTATCTGCTCTGAACTTATGCATTTATACTCTCAATTCTTTTGTGAAGAAATAGTAGTAATTCTAAACCTTGCTGGATGTGAGTAGTAGTAATTCCATGTTTGAGTGCATTCAGAACACAGCTAACACAGCTTACTAGTTTCCAAGCAAGGTTTAGAAATGGGTGATTAAAACTGTTTTATAAAATGTATTTCTATTAAACGTCCTTCACAATCAGATGTTTTTGTAATGACAATATTAACAACAGTGAGTTTTCTCGTGGAGGCAGGGAATTGTATATGTGATTTTAAATGTTTCACAGTCGAACTAAGATCACCTAAGAAGGTTGTGAGCTTCCGACTAAATTACTTAGTCGTCTGGGCAAAGTATGCGCTTGACTTACTTTCTTGTTTATTACAAGATTCATAGTCATAAATGGGACAAGGAAATTGATATAATAGTTTAGGGGATTGAATATATATATATATATATATATATATATATATATATATATATATATATATATATATATATATATATAGCTAGATAGATATTTAGATAGATAGATATACAGAATCCGCCAAACAATTGTATGCACATTTCAGGAGAGGGAAAACTGGTATAGATATTATAATACTAAATTTGTTAAATAATAAATTTATTGAGACACCACGAGATTAATATAAGTTGCCTTTGGACGCCACAATCACAAAAGATGCACAAAATGGCGGTCTTTAGCTTCCAGAAATTTATTAGTATGGCGAATGACTGTTTCGGCAACGTTGGCCATTGGAATTGCTGCACATTGGAATCGGTTTTCATTGCATCCTTCAGGAATTGTTGATGCTACAGTCATGTAATACTTTGAAAAATATAGTATTACAGTAAACAGTATTGTCGCAATTTGATATACTTTTCCTTCTTTGAAGTATGTATATATTTTGGGTGGAATATATATATATATATATATATATATATATATATATATATATATATATATATATAACATTGGTCTCTTTAACTGAATTGATCACTCCGGTCACTCGTGTAATTCGTATATTAAAAAAAAAAACGTTAAAATTTGCCATTCTCTCTGCCGTGCGACGATAGCCTAGGGTAGGACCTCAGAATAATCCCAAATCGGTTTGGTTTCGATCCCAGCTTTAAGCAATTGGACGTCTAGCCGCACTAAGGGTTTGTGAAACAGTCTGTTTGTGGATGATAATATACATACATATATATATATATATATATATATATATATATATATATATATATATATATATATACATACACACACACACATATATATATAGATAGATAGATAGATAGATATATTAGTTAATCATATATACGTATATGGATGTATACGTGTACATCAGAAATGGTGTCTTTTGGTTTGAAAATTCTAGTTATTTTATAAGGATTAACAGAAAACAGTTTCCTATTGTGTAAAATTGTGTGCAGACAAGCGTCCATTTGTAACAGAACAGCCATGACATCACCCATAACAAGCGCACATATGTCGATAACGCCTTCCGCGTTAATCTCTCCATCGAACACAAACAATTACGAAACGACGCCGAACCTTCAAATTAATCGTAAATAAATAAAATTAGACAACCGGACGACATGATTAGCCTATGCGCATTTCACCCAGCGCAAACGACCCCTGTCGACATCTTTCCGTTCTCATTCCTATCAAAACAACAAAAACAATATATAGATATTTATACAAAATAAAATAAAAGTCTAAAAAGATTTGAAATACGATGGAATAATAATAATAATAATAATAATAATAATAATAATAATAATAATAATAATGAAATGAAGAAACTCAATCCGTTGAATTGAAAACAACAGGCAGGTTCTGATAGAAATTTCCATGTTTTTGACAAATAGAATTTTTCGACTAACGCAAGCAGTTATACAAAACGTTATTGGCAGGCTGTGTCATATAATGATGATCTCAACTTGTTCGTTCAATGGATACGGAGTCTTGCTTACAGAGGTTAATAAATACAGGTCGGCCATTTTGTTTGTGTGGCGTTGCGTCCTGCTGCTGGTGTTGATTGTTAGAAACTAAAGAAAGCTGTCAGCGAAATATGATCGAACAGTTGGTGGCGAATCAAGTTCTTGTTCTGTGGGGGCTAGGGTTTTCTCAGAGGATTTATTAAGAGGAATATAGTCTGCGTACAATAATCAGAAGACAGAGAGAAAGAAAGAAACACGGAATGAAATGATAGAATGAAATGAAATTGAAAAAAAAAAGATCATTTTCATGAGGGAAATATATACTAACTACTCAATGTTATATCCTCGAACCAAATTTTAAACGAAAGGCATCGACTTTTAAGATTTTTTTTTAAGATTTTTTGTATTCTTACTAGTGTTGGTCGGGTAGAACTTTGAATATTTCAGTAAATGGGTTTAACGGTTTCTTTTTGTAAAATTTAATCTATGTATATTGAAAGCAAAGACAACTTTTATTAAGCGTATCTAGTTAATGTTATGCCAATAAACGGTAATTGTATTAATAAAATGAACTGGAACGATTTCATTGGAGGGGAAATGTAGAGATGTTTTCATTGGATAAATATCCTCACGAAAATAGCCTCTGATACCTGTTCTTAATTGTTGACCTTCAAAAGAAAAAAAATCTCACATATGTACATGGGAAAGAAACAGAATTCTTTGACATTAACTGCTATATTAACTCAAAATAATGTCTCCTTGTAATCACCAGCATATTCCCAACTATTTGGCAAATTACCCATACCTGTGCGCACAAGCTTTCATGTAAAGAAACACTAAACATATGATTTAAACTCTTCTCAATTAACAAACATTTTTCACTGTGAAAATATTGCAATGATTTGAAATAATGAGTATTAGATGGAGCAAGGTCAGGAGAGTAAGGATGATGGGGAAAACTTCCATATTTATTACCATAATTCTGTTCCTGGGGGATTTTGGCAATAATTGATCTAGATTATCGTGTATATATTGGATAAACCAGGGATGAGCACATATTCTACAGATTTTTGTGCAATTCTTGCAAGTGATATCAAGGAAATATTCGGCATTCATCGACTGAAAATTTAGAGTTATTGTCGATTTATAAAATATTTTTTTCTAAAAAGAGTTTTTCAGGAAAATGGGTTTTTAGCGATCGCGAACTTATCTCTTTTTTTGCTAGCATAGATAAGTTTTGTGAGCAATTCCTTTTGTTTAAAGTAGTATCAAATGTCTCATGATTATGTCATTATATTCTATTCGGGTTTCATGTGCAATGCATTTTAATTGTTACTGCTGTTGAAAATCTTCAGGTGATGTCGTTTCTCCATTTTGTTACAGTTTTTTTATGTCCATGATTCTGGATCGGTGTAACACATTTTTCTTACATCGACTGGTCCTTGTTCCGTATTTTACAAAGTCGAAAAAGTCCTTACCTTACCAAATGTATAGGAAGCTTTTCACGTAGATCTAGTTGCTATGATATTGAGTTCGAGCCTGTCTGTTGCCGTTTGATGCTAGATTAATACAAAATCTTTAGTCACTTTAGCTGAAATAAACAAAAATAACTTAAAATTTTCCTAGGATAAACATTTAATTATAGCAATAAATTCGAACATGTTAAGTAAAAATGAAATCAAAACAAACGCAGCAAAAACATTACCCTAAAGTAATTCTTTTGATAAAATCCAAAAAAGAATCTGAAATATTTCTGTTCTTGACCATTTATTTTGGCTTCAATAAAGTTTTCACCTTTGTACTGTAGCTTCTCCGTGTTTTTTTATTTCTGTAAATAATATCATATCAATTGTTCTGATTAAATGTCTTCTATGGTAGACTTCCAAAACTATTTTCCGTCATTGCCCATTTTAACAGGGAAAAATTTTCCACCGCCAACTTGTATAGTAAATATTCAAATGCATACCAAAATTGTTGGGTAAGTTTGTTACTAGTCCATAAACTGACTTTATAGTGATTTTCTAAGCGCGCCTTAGATGTGGCACAAAGCAAGTAACTAATAAAAATTCAGCGAATATTTTTGTTGTTCATGGGCTTACCTTATCGGATTTATATCCGAAAAAATCTTAGTGCGTCTAAAGAACTGTTTGAAATGACCATTTTCAAAACTGTAGTAAAATATTCGTTGCGAGGATATTTATATCTTTTCTAGGAATGTGATCCAATTACTTATAATTATCTTTGGGAAGTGTTCATATATATATATATATATATATATATATATATATATATATATATATATATATATATATATATACAGGTTCTTGGCATATATACTTAGTACAGTTTTTTTCGTATAGCATATGTTGAAATTAATTTTTAATATTCAAAATCATATATTTTCCACCAAAATTTCTAATGCCCACCATTTTCTGTTCAGCCGCTTGTCGCTCACCCAACAATTGAAATCGACCACTGGTGGGTGATATCGCCCAGGTTGGGAAGCACTATTCTATTATACCGAGTCTTTATGAATTTAAGCGTAGTACTAGATTGGCAGCAAGGTCTCACCACTTTACCGTTGAAATCAACTTTGATGTTCAAAAATTTAAATGCAACGCTAATCGTTATCTTTTGTGTTTATAATCCCTGTTTATTAATTTCTTTCTCTCTCCTTAATAATATTTTTCTCATATTTTCTTACACTCAGTAACTGCTTGAGACTTAGTGGCTTTATTAACTTGTTTGGTGCGAGATGATTAAAAATAAGTGGTAAAACACATTTAACAAACTGGGTGATCACATTCGACGCCTCGAAAAGCACACTAGTGATGTTTCATCATCACGAAGCAGAGAACGAACTTTCACCGATCACGATATGAACAGAAGTTCCATCAGTGAGGCTCCGTTCATTGAGGGCTTGTCAATCGAGACCTCGAGTGGAACTCATACATACAATCCATCGCAAAGATGCTGGAAAATGGTCGATTCCCTGTAGCGCTCCTGTAAGTACATGATTACTTCCTGCTATACTCTAACCAAATCAGGCCTAAAATGAACATCTGATCTCATATACCGGCAGAAGCTGTCCAGTCTTCACTTTCCATTCTCGATAGATTGCAACAGCGTCTTTGCCAACAACGTGTTCGCCTCCTTGTGGTTGATGAATTATTTTCCACGCTACAATCCCTTTCACGCAAACGAAACGTCGGAAATCTCCCTCTACTGCATCTGTCTATATAGATGAGGTATTATGTACACTATTTACATTATTCAGACTATTGCCCTCATCTTTGTTGCCATATTTATTACAACGTTTCGGCCGTTGTACGCTCCGGCCTTTTTCAGGTGGTTGGAATGTCGAACTGAACCCTTTATTTCTCTGACTGGAGTAGACTGTTCTAGTTCCATATGCCATGTCTAATGGATGTCAGTTTTCAGTTATCTCCTGTTAATTCCCTTCACCAAGTATTGAACTCACACTCTTTGGGTCCTGTCACTGGATCTAACCAACGCCTTTATCCACTGTGCCATGTGTCCTAAGGGCACTCTTTCACCGTTTCCATAGAAATTTTTCAGGCAAGCTACATTACTTTAGTTATATCAGTTCTAACATTCACGGCTGAGACTAGCCATAATACGCATATTTTAGCAAACGACCCACATTCCCTTCGTCTTTCATTGGTGAGATGTAAGTTCCACTTGAAGAGTTGTTTCACACAAGCCATAACTTTGTGGAACTAACTGCCAAGTGGGTCCTTCCTCGATCTCTACAGCTTTATTTGTTGAAGTCTGCGGTCAACCGTTATTTTACACACATATCTTCATAAACTGTACTTCTTACTCTGTAAATCTACTTCGAGTGGATCTTAGGCCTTGTGCTGGCGAACAGCATTGTAATAAAAAGCATTTGGTACTTTTACAAGGTGAACATAGTTGTAAAAAGAAGTCATCATCTTATATGCGCAAAATTCTTGTCTGTGATTTAACTCTGATATAGAATTTAAGCTAATCCAGCAGAAGAGTTCTTTCCACTTCGAAGGGCAACATGATATTCCCAGTTACCTTTGCCGTTCCGCTCTGCAAAACAAGACTTTATAAATATTAAGTGTTCGTTGTCTTTTAAAACTAAGATAGGAGAGTTACAGGAACTGACTTTAAGATACAAACTGAAATAGATAGAGAAACAGTGAGACGGAAATTAGAATCCAGGGAAAGAAAGACAAAAGCAAGAAGTCAAGAAGCGAAGAAGCTGTGAGTATTTTTCGCGAAGAAAAGGTCCGGATCAATTTCTTAGTCTTTTATCGACGCTACAAGAGCCACTTGTTGTACGCAACGGGTCATCGCGCGGCCGCCATTGTTATTGCAAGTAGATCGTGACCGCGGAGAATAGACAGCGCTCGCAGGCCACTTCAACTGGCTACATTTTATAAAAGTGTATACAGTGACTGCTCATTCAGACCTCTCATAAAAGCACGCAACAGATGTGGCCACCCTGATGCCGCAGCCCTCTTTAAAAGTGAGCTTTCCAAACGAAATATTTCCTCTTGAGAAGACCAATGTATGCATACGAAGGCACGATGGCGGATGAACTGTGTGATGACAGAACGGTTAATTAAGTGACGTGGATGATGATTTGGGGCGTAGGAATATGTAGGATCCGTTTCCATAGGCAATGTCTCCTTTTCCGATTCGACTGGACTGAAGAAAATTGAGATCTCGCAAATGTCAAAAATATGTGTATGTATACACATCAGTTTATCTGCTTATCCTATTATAGTTGAGCTTACCCCTCCCTCCGTTAGTTCGGAGTGCCGTCATACTCTGCCAATACCTAATAAATAAAGGACTATTCCGTTTTGATTTCGTAGAAAGAGGGGAAAAAACTACTTGGTTTCAGTGTGAAAATGAAAGAAAGAAGGAAAGGTAGAAGCAGAGAGTGAGAATCATATTAAATGATAAAAACAGTTACTACACTTTGATCTTAGCTATTTGATTTAGAAGCGCATTATCGAATCATTGAAACCGTTACTTGTTAAATTCAGCTCATACTGCTTATCCTATTACAGTTGAGCTTACCCCTCCCTCCGCTATTTCGGAGGGCCGTCATACTCTGCCAATCATACTGTAGACAACATTTGTCTATTGTAGTCTTCGTATGCATCTTAAACTCAGTCCCTGTAACTCTCCTATCTAAATATTTTTTAGAGTGCAATCGGAAAAAAATGAGATACAATAAAAATATAACATCATCTGCTGAATTATTTTTTTCAGTTAATATTAAGAGAAATGTTCTTAATACGGGGACTGGTATTTACCCATTCCTCCCCACAAGGAGGGATATGGTACAAGGCCGGTTTTTATGTGGGGCGGTTTCGTAGGCTCGGGCAAAAATTCTCCTTAGATACCGTAGACACAAGGATAGGGTTTGTCTACCTCCTCAGATGCGACTCTGCTCGTAGCAGACCCTCGTCTGTGTTCCTCTTTGCCCGATGACAGGGAATTTGCCAAGTCTATCGCGAGCATTGCAGCGAACTGCCTGACACCGATGTGATTATATGTATTTTAGTAGTAGCTTAGATGTGGCACAAATGTGGCGAAAGCGATAAGCACCCAGTCAGGATCAAACTCGCTACTTAGTCGTAATTGATGTAGCAAAACCAGCTTGCTAACCATTACACCAAGTTGATGTAAGACGGGGGAGGGTTGATTAGTGTGTATTAAGCAGCTATATTTATGAAAAAGCCATGAATCTTGTTCTCCCTGTTTCTTAATTTACATGTGACGATGGTTAACAAAGAAATTAAGATTTATTAAGATTTGTTTTATTAATTCGTTTTTACGGCTTATCAATCTTTGCAGGTTATTTAACGCCAGAATATTTTTTAGAGTGTAAGAATTTTTTTTTTTTTTTTTTTTTTTGAGACAATAATGTGATTTTAGTGAGACAAGTCTTAATAATTAACCCGTAGCTGGAGGATGAAAGATTATTTGCGTGTAAGTAAATATAACGGCCCCATCTCGAATTTGATCTCGGCTCTCCGATTAACAATTCCGAGCCAAAATCCATGACACCATCCGCACATCCAGCACCTGGTATAACCAAGCTTTAAGCCTTCTAGGTACTGACTAGTCACAAAGTTGCTTAAATTTGGAGATCTTTAGGGCTGAATCAACGTGATGTAGCTGTAAGCCTAATTAAGTGTGAATCAGGGACTCTCCCATCATACCTTACCTGTTCTAGTGGCGTTGGAGAGGCATCTGCTGACTATTACTACTGACGAGTGAGATCGATATATAATATGTACGCTATATTCGTAGCATGGTCCCTCTGGACTTACTGCAAGTAAGGGAGTAAAGGGAGGAAGTGTAATCAATTTAACGAGCTACGTGAAAAGATATACCTTAAAGGCCCAAAAGTTGCTTCGAGTACAAAAGACATTCAGGCGCGCCGTAATGACGCATGACGTGAAAGGATGATGCTAAGACAACATTTGTCTATTAATTGTGATTTTCAAATATTCCGATTCGGAACATATTTAGAATCAGAAAAAACAAAAAACAAAAAAAAACGCAGTTGAAATTTTTTGAACACATAATGAAAAAAGAAATTCTGGAGGATTTGGGACTCACAGTATATGATGAAAGCAATTACATAAGACAGCGCATGGACTACCTAACGAACTTGTGTAACTGGTTGGCAGAATATGAATAAGGAAAGATAGTAAAAAGACAAAACTTACTAAGTGTTACAAAGAACAGGAAGTTATACAGCGCCATGATCGTCTGAAGAGTTATGGCACATAGAAGAAAAAGTAAAGAATTTATACGTCTTATGATAAACGTATTTGGATTTTATTATTATTACTATTTTAATTGTAAGATTTTTTTAAATTAAAAAAAAAAATCTATTTTTTAACATTTTAATTTTTCTAAAATTTGTATTATTATAACAAAATTAAATCTAAACGTCCGTGTTTTTGAAACGCCGCCTTCGTTCGCTTCGGATTTTGTCAAGCTGTTAATCATAAAGCAGTTGTCGAATCTACTCTTATAGGCAGAGACAAAGGAAATAAAATAATAGCAAGTATAAGCATATGTTAACATAGATAAACATTGTTTTACTATGATTATCAATCGGACTGTACAACTTATAGGTAACGTTGGAATTCCTCATTTGTTGTCCTTGTTTTTAAGAATCCTGGAGACCCTTCTAACCCATCTGACTACCGTCCTATCAGTCTCCTACTACTCTTCGTCAAAGTCTTCGAATCTTTAATCAGCGCCGAAGTGTTTAAGCACCTTACATCACATGATCTATGCACCGACAAGCAATATGGTTTCCACTTTGCCCCGTCTACCGCTGACATGATCACGGCTATAACTGAATCTGTATACAAAACACTTCACAATAACAAAGAAGCTGTGGCTGTAGATATCTCTAAGGCGTTTGATAGGGTTTGGCATGCCGATACGCTATTACAGGACTATTATTTCACTTAATGCAATAATTCCTGTCAAACCTTGAAATGAAGGTCGTCCTAAACGGGTTTTCTACAGTTCCCCAAGGCTCTATCCTGGGTCCTACACTATTTCTGATCTTCATCAACGACCTTCTTGGTGTCATCAGTTCCCAAGTAGGCATCTACGCAAACGATACTACTATTTACTCGTGTCACAATAGTAAATCCGGCATTGCCGGCAAAATTAAACTGGCCGTCGATCTCGAATAGAACCTCGAATCTGGGTTAAGGAATGCCTTGTGAACTTGTAATGCCTCCAAAATGAAACTGCTCTTATTTACCAACCATAGGGAACCCTCCCTGCTTCCTATCAGAATGGTTGATACGCAACTCCGCAATAGAGTCTCTCTGCGCCTGATTGTTCAGACGCTTTCCACAAACCTGAGGTGGAACAATTATATTGAATCAGTAGCTTCATCTACCACAAGGAATGTTGGTTCTCTGGGTCGTGTCAGTAGAGGTTTCTCGCCCATCTTTCAAATCTAAAATCAACCATACTTCCTTGCATCGAATCCTGCTACCATATATGGTCTGGTGGCCGGCTGTTCATCTCGAGGTTCTCGGACAAAATCCAAAGGCGGATATGATCGGTCCTGATTTAACATCTTTCTGTGTTTTCTACAAATATTTTCTTGGCAACTGATCTGACTTGGTACCCCAACTGCATGAATTTAAGCGTGCTACGAGGTTGACATTTGCATGAATTTAAGCGTGCTACTAGGTTGACACTTCGGTCCCGCCCTTTCATTGTCGAAACTGTTAAATGTGGCCGTCTCTTCTACTTCAACGCTTCTTCTCTCTCACTTCCAGACACTGGAACGCCCTTCCTTCTAATTTCTTTTTCTGATGGCTATAATCTTCAAATATTCAAATGTAATGTCAATCGACATCTTCTGATGCCTTGAATCTGATCCCCATCGTTTGTATCCTATCCTCAAACGCCCCTCTTTACTCTTGCTCTCATTCTCTGACATCCTTTACATGCTTGTGGCACTCCCGCCTTGCTTGGAGTTAAATGCTTAAAGAAAGTGAATGGGAAATCTATTGAAAAATTTGCTAGGTCAGATGCTAGGAAAGTTAGTTCACTACGTTTTGCTAGACAATTTTTCTCGTCAGAATTTATCTTATATTTATAAGTCTCCCATTTACCCATGCTGTAAATATTTCGGTCGCCTATAGTCCAATCTTCCTGCTATATATTTAGTGATTCTTGAGAAAATCCGAAAAATCCACAATATTATTGGTCCGGGCCTGACATCTCGGCTTTAGTCAATTTCCCACCTGCGTAATGTAGCATCGCTGTGTCATTTCTACAAATACTTTCATAGTAAATGTTCTTATGACCCTTCCGTTATGGTACCAATAATTTTTGAATTTACTAGCAGTTCCAGATGGTAGTGGTGGTGGTGGTGGGGCGTATTCATATAATTTTAGTCTTGAAATGGCTAGATATAACCATATTTTCTATGGTAACAGTTTCTTCTCTCGCACTTCACGCTTGTGGAAATCTCTTCCGGGTTTCATGCTTTCCAGTCAACTTTTATCTTCAAAACTTTAAATACGATATCAATCATTATCTACTGTATTCTTGATTCCTCTTGTTTTATACTTCTTACACTTCTATATAATTGTTATAGTACCTATTCTATTGTAATGGACGCTCCCACAGATAATAAGTAGTAGTAGCAGTCGCCAGTTCGGCTAAGTGCCGTCCGACGGTCTTTGACTGCGGACGCCTTCTGTCCAACTCTCTGCGTTAGCAGTGAGGAACCCGGACGAGGCTTTGCCGAAGGGCAAGGTTTCGTCCGGGGAGGTAGCCAGAGCCTGAACCCGTCAAGGCGGGTTCAAAGGCCATATTTTTGGCTGAGCCTACGGGCTCGGAAATACCCACATTAAACCGGCCTTGTGCCACATTTGATCCTTGTGGGGGGATTAATAAATACTAAGTGCCGTCCGACGGTCTTTGACTGCGGACGCCTTCTGTCCAACTCTCTGCGTTAGCAGTGAGGAACCCGGACGAGGCTTTGCCGAAGGGCAAGGTTTCGTCCGGGGAGGTAGCCAGAGCCTGAACCCGTCAAGGCGGGTTCAAAGGCCATATTTTTGGCTGAGCCTACGGGCTCGGAAATACCCACATTAAACCGGCCTTGTGCCACATTTGATCCTTGTGGGGGGATTAATAAATACTAAGTGCCGTCCCACGGTCTTTGACTGCGGACGCCTTCTGTCCAACTCTCTGCGTTAGCAGTGAGGAACCCGGACGAGGCTTTGCCGAAGGGCAAGGTTTCGTCCGGGGAGGTAGCCAGAGCCTGAACCCGTCAAGGCAGGTTCAAAGGCCATATTTTTGGCTGAGCCTACGGGCTCGGAAATACCCACATTAAACCGGCCTTGTGCCACATTTGATCCTTGTGGGGGGATTAATAAATACTAAGTGCCGTCCCACGGTCTTTGACTGCGGACGCCTTCTGTCCAACTCTCTGCGTTAGCAGTGAGGAACCCGGACGAGGCTTTGCCGAAGGGCAAGGTTTGGTCCGGGGAGGTAGACAGGGCCTGAACCCGTCAAGGCGGGTTCAAAGGCCATATTTTTGGCTGAGCCTACGGGCTCGGAAATACCCATATTAAACCGGCCTTGTGCCACATTTGATCCTTGTGGGAGGATTAATAAATACTAAGTGCCGTCCCACGGTCTTTGACTGCGGACGCCTTCTGTCCAACTCTCTACGTTAGCAGTGAGGAACCCGGACGAGGCTTTGCCGAAGGGCAAGGTTTCGTCCGGGGAGGTTGACAGGGCCTGAACCCGTCAAGGCGGGTTCAAAGGCCATATTTTTGGCTGAGCCTACGGGCTCGGAAATACCCATATTAAACCGGCCTTGTGCCACATTTGATCCTTGTGGGAGGATTAATAAATACTAAGTGCCGTCCCACGGTCTTTGACTGCGGACGCCTTCTGTCCAACTCTCTGCGTTAGCACTGAGGAACCCGGACGAGGCTTTGCCGAAGGGCAAGGTTTCGTCCGGGGAGGTAGACAGGGCCTGAACCCATCAAGGCGGGTTCAAAGGCCATATTTTTGGCTGAGCCTACGGGCTCGGAATTACCCACATTAAACCGGCCTTGTGCCACATTTGATCCTTGTGGGGGAATTAATAAATACTAAGTGCCGTCCCACGGTCTTTGACTGCGGACGCCATCTGTCCAACTCTCTGCGTTAGCAGTGAGGAACCCGGACGAGGCTTTGCCGAAGGGCAAGGTTTCGTCCGGGGAGGTAGACAGGGCCTGAACCCGTCAAGGCGGGTTCAAAGGCCATATTTTTGGCTGAGCCTACGGGCTCGGAGATACCCACATTAAACCGGCCTTGTGCCACATTTGATCCTTGTGGGAGGATTAATAAATACTAAGTGCCGTCCCACGGTCTTTGACTGCGGACGCCTTCTGTCCAACTCTTTCCGTTTGCAGAGAGGAACTCGGAGGAGGCTTTGCCGAAGGGCAAGGTTTCGTCGGGGGAGGTAGACAGAGCCTGAACCCGTCAAGGCGGGTTCAAAGGCCATATTTTTGGCTGAGCCTACGGGCTCGGAGATACCCACATTAAACCGGCCTTGTGCCACATTTGAACCTTGTGGGGGGATTAATAAATACTAAGTGCCGTCCCACGGTCTTTGACTGCGGACGCCTTCTGTCCAACTCTTTGCGTTTGCAGTGAGGAACCCGGACGACGCTTTGCCGAAGGGCAAGGTTTCGTCCGGGGAGGTAGACACAGCCTGAACCCGTCAAGGCGGGTTCAAAGGCCATATTTTTGGCTGAGCCTACGGGCTCGGAAATACCCACATTAAACCGGCCTTTTGCCACATTTGATCCTTGTGGGGGGATTAATAAATACTAAGTGCCGTCCCGCGGTCTTTGACTGCGGACA
This sequence comes from Acanthosepion lycidas, assembly GCA_963932145.1. Taxonomy (NCBI): domain Eukaryota; kingdom Metazoa; phylum Mollusca; class Cephalopoda; order Sepiida; family Sepiidae; genus Acanthosepion; species Acanthosepion lycidas. The sequence goes on along the minus strand of OZ010579.1, from coordinate 55,327,795 downwards.
CCTTCTGTCCAAGTCTTTGCTTTTGCAGAGAGGAACTCGGACGAGGCTTTGCCGAAGGGCAAGGTTTCGTCCGGGGAGGTAGACAGGGCATGAACCCGTCAAGGCGGGTTCAAAGGCCATATTTTTGGCTGAGCCTACGGGCTCGGAGATACCCACATTAAAGCGGCCTTGTGCCACATTTGATCCTTGTGGGGGGATTAATAAATACTAAATACTAAGTGCCGTCCCACGGTCTTTGACTGCGGACGCCTTCTGTCCAACTCTTTGCGTTTGCAGAGAGGAACTCGGAGGAGGCTTTGCCGAAGGGCAAGGTTTCGTCCGGGGAGGTAGACAGAGCCTGAACCCGTCAAGGCGGGTTCAAAGGCCATATTTTTGGCTGAGCCTACGGGCTCGGAGATACCCACATTAAACCGGCCTTGTGCCACATTTGATCCTTGTGGGGGGATTAATAAATACTAAGTGCCGTCCCACGGTCTTTGACTGCGGACGCCTTCTGTCCAACTCTTTGCGTTTGCAGTGAGGAACACGGACGACGCTTTGCCGATGGGCAAGGTTTCGTCCGGGGAGGTAGACAGAGCCTAAACCCGTCAAGGCGGGTTCAAAGGCCATATTTTTGGCTGAGCCTACGGGCTCGGAAATACCCACATTAAACCGGCCTTGTGCCACATTTGAACCTTGTGGGGGGATTAATAAATACTAAGTGCCGTCCCGCCGTCTTTGACTGCGGACGCCTTCTGTCCAACTCTTTGCGTTTGCAGTGAGGAACCCGGACGAGGCTTTGCCGAAGGGCAAGGTTTCGTCCGGGGAGGTAGACAGGGCCTGAACCCGTCAAGGCGGGTTCAAAGGCCATATTTTTGGCTGAGCCTACGGGCTCGGAAATACCCACATTAAACCGGCCTTGTGCCACATTTGATCCTTGTGGGGGGATTAATAAATACTAAGTGCCGTCCCACGGTTTTTGACTGCGGACGCCTTCTGTCCAACTCTCTGCGTTTGCAGTGAGGAACCCGGACGAGGCTTTGACGAAGGGCAAGGTTTCGTCCGGGGAGGTAGACAGAGCCTGAACCCGTCAAGGCGGGTTCAAAGGCCATATTTGTGGCTGAGCCTACGGGCTCGGAAATACCCACATTAAACCGGCCTTGTGCCACATTTGATCCTTGTGGGGGGATTAATAAATACTAAGTGCCGTCCCACGGTCTTTGACTGCGGACGCTATCTGTCCAACTCTCTGCGTTTGCAGTGAGGAACCCGGACGAGGCTTTGCCGAAGGGCAAGGTTTCGTCCGGGGAGGTAGACAGAGCCTGAACCCGTCAAGGCGGGTTCAAAGGCCATATTTTTGGCTGAGCCTACGGGCTCGGAAATACCCACATTAAACCGGCCTTGTGCCACATTTGATACTTGTGGGGGGATTAATAAATACTAAGTGCCGTCCCACGGTCTTTGACTGCGGACGCCTTCTGTCCAACTCTCTGCGTTAGCAGTGAGGAACCCGGACGAGGCTTTGCCGAAGGGCAAGGTTTCGTCCGGGGAGGTAGACAGAGCCTGAACCCGTCAAGGCGGGTTCAAAGGCCATATTTTTGGCTGAGCCTACGGGCTCGGAATTACCCACATTAAACCTGCCTTGTGCCACATTTGATCCTTGTGGGGGGATTAATAAATATTCAGTGCCGTCCCACGGTCTTTGACTGCGGACGCCTTCTGTCCAACTCTCTGCGTTAGCAGTGAGGAACCCGGACGAGGCTTTGCCGAAGGGCAAAGTTTCGTCCGGGGAGGTAGACAGGGCCTGAACCCGTCAAGGCGCGTTCAAAGGCCATATTTTTGGCTGAACCTACGGGCTCGGAATTACCCACATTAAACCTGCCTTGTGCCACATTTGATCCTTGTGGGGGGATTAATAAATATTCAGTGCCGGCCCACGGTCTTTGACTGCGGACGCCTTCTGTCCAACTCTCTGCGTTTGCCGAGAGGAACTCGGACGAGGCTTTGCCGAAGGGCAAGGTTTCGTCCGGGGAGGTAGACAGAGCCTGAACCCGTCAAGGCGGGTTCAAAGGCCATATTTTTGGCTGAGCCTACGGGCTCGGAATTACCCACATTAAACCGGCCTTGTGCCACATTTGATCCTTGTGGGGGGATTAATAAATATTCAGTGCCGTCCCGCGGTCTTTGACTGCGGACGCCTTTTGTCCAACTCTTTGCGTTTGCAAAGAGGAACTCGGACGAGGCTTTGCCGAAGGGCAAGGTTTCGTCCGGGGAGGTAGACAGGGCATGAACCCGTCAAGGCGGGTTCAAAGGCCATATTTTTGGCTGAGCCTACGGGCTCGGAGATACCCACATTAAAGCGGCCTTGTGCCACATTTGATCCTTGTGGGGGGATTAATAAATACTAAATACTAAGTGCCGTCCCACGGTCTTTGACTGCGGACGCCTTCTGTCCAACTCTTTGCGTTTGCAGAGAGGAACTCGGAGGAGGCTTTGCAGAAGGGCAAGGTTTCGTCCGGGGAGGTAGACAGAGCCTGAACCCTTCAAGGCGGGTTCAAAGGCCATATTTTTGGCTGAGCCTACGGGCTCGGAGATACACACATTAAACCGGCCTTGTGCCACATTTGATCCTTGTGGGGGGATTAATAAATACTAAGTGCCGTCCCACGGTCTTTGACTGCGGACGCCTTCTGTCCAACTCTTTGCGTTTGCAGTGAGGAACCCGGACGACGCTTTGCCGTTGGGCAAGGTTTCGTCCGGGGAGGTAGACAGAGCCTAAACCCGTCAAGGCGGGTTCAAAGGCCTTATTTTTGGCTGAGCCTACGGGCTCGGAAATACCCACATTAAACCGGCCTTGTGCCACATTTGATCCTTGTGGGGGGATTAATAAATACTAAGTGCCGTCCCGCCGTCTTTGACTGCGGACGCCTTCTGTCCAACTCTTTGCGTTTGCAGAGAGGAACTCGGACGAGGCTTTGCCGAAGGGCAAGGTTTCGTCCGGGGAGGTAGACAGGGCCTGAACCCGTCAAGGCGGGTTCAAAGGCCATATTTTTGGCTGAGCCTACGGGCTCGGAAATACCCACATTAAACCGGCCTTGTGCCACATTTGATCCTTGTGGGGGGATTAATAAATACATATGCCGTCCCACGGTCTTTGACTGCGGACGCCTTCTGTCCAACTCTCTGCGTTTGCAGTGAGGAACCCGGACGAGGCTTTGCCGAAGGGCAAGGTTTCGTCCGGGGAGGTAGACAGAGCCTGAACACGTCAAGGCGGGTTCAAAGGCCATATTTTTGGCTGAGCCTACGGGCTTTGAAATACCCACATTAAACCGGCCTTGTGCCACATTTGATCCTTGTGGGGGGATTAATAAATACGAAGTGCCGTCCCACGGTCTTTGACTGCGGACGCCTTCTGTCCAACTCTCTGCGTTTGCAGTGAGGAACCCGGACGAGGCTTTGCCGAAGGGCAAAGATTCGTCCGGGGAGGTAGACAGGGCCTGAACCTGTCAAGGCGGGTTCAAAGGCCATATTTTTGGCTGAGCCTACGGGCTCGGAATTACCCACATTAAACCGGCCTTGTGCCACATTTGATCCTTGTGGGGGGATTAATAAATATTCAGTGCCGTCCCACGGTCTTTGACTGCGGACGCCTTCTGTCCAACTCTCTGCGTTAGCAGTGAGGAACCCGGACGAGGCTTTGCCGAAGGGCAAGGTTTCGTCCGGGGAGGTAGACAGGGCCTGAACCCGTTAAGGCGGGTTCAAAGGCCATATTTTTGGCTGAGCCTACGGGCTCGGAATTACCCACATTAAACCGGCCATGTCCCACATTTGATCCTTGTGGGGGGATTAATAAATACTAAGTGCCGTCCAACGGTCTTTGACTGCGGACGCCTTCTGTCCAACTCTCTGCGTTAGCAGTGAGGAACCCGGACGAGGCTTTGCCGAAGGGCAAGGTTTCGTCCGGGGAGGTAGACAGGGCCTGAACCCGTTAAGGCGGGTTCAAAGGCCATATTTTTGGCTGAGCCTACGGGCTCGGAATTACCCACATTAAACCGGCCATGTCCCACATTTGATCCTTGTGGGGGGATTAATAAATACTAAGTGCCGTCCAACGGTCTTTGACTGCGGACGCCTTCTGTCCAACTCTTTGCGTTTGCAGTGAGGAACCCGGACGACGCTTTGCCGAAGGGCAAGGTTTCGTCCGGGGAGGTAGACAGAGCCTGAACCCGTCAAGGCGGGTTCAAAGGCCATATTTTTGGCTGAGCCTACGGGCTCGGAAATACCCACATTAAACCGGCCTTGTGCCACATTTGATCCTTGTGGGGGGATTAATAAATACTAAGTGCCGTCCCGCGGTCTTTGACTGCGGACGCCTTCTGTCCAACTCTTTGCGTTTGCAGTGAGGAACCCGGACGACGCTTTGCCGAAGGGCAAGGTTTCGTCCGGGGAGGTAGACAGAGCCTGAACCCGTCAAGGCGGGTTCAAAGGCCATATTTTTGGCTGAGCATACGGGCTCGGAAATACCCACATTAAACCGGCCTTGTGCCACATTTGATCCTTGTGGGGGGATTAATAAATACTAAGTGCCGTCCCACGGTTTTTGACTGCGGACGCCTTCTGTCCAACTCTCTGCGTTTGCAGTGAGGAACCCGGACGAGGCTTTGACGAAGGGCAAGGTTTCGTCCGGGGAGGTAGACAGAGCCTGAACCCGTCAAGGCGGGTTCAAAGGCCATATTTGTGGCTGAGCCTACGGGCTCGGAAATACCCACATTAAACCGGCCTTGTGCCACATTTGATCCTTGTGGGGGGATTAATAAATACTAAGTGCCGTCCCACGGTCTTTGACTGCGGACGCTATCTGTCCAACTCTCTGCGTTTGCAGTGAGGAACCCGGACGAGGCTTTGCCGAAGGGCAAGGTTTCGTCCGGGGAGGTAGACAGAGCCTGAACCCGTCAAGGCGGGTTCAAAGGCCATATATTTGGCTGAGCCTACGGGCTCGGAAATACCCACATTAAACCGGCCTTGTGCCACATTTGATACTTGTGGGGCGATTAATAAATACTAAGTGCCGTCCCACGGTCTTTGACTGCGGACGCCTTCTGTCCAACTCTCTGCGTTAGCAGTGAGGAACCCGGACGAGGCTTTGCCGAAGGGCAAGGTTTCGTCCGGGGAGGTAGACAGAGCCTGAACCCGTCAAGGCGGGTTCAAAGGCCATATTTTTGGCTGAGCCTACGGGCTCGGAATTACCCACATTAAACCTGCCTTGTGCCACATTTGATCCTTGTGGGGGGATTAATAAATATTCAGTACCGTCCCACGGTCTTTGACTGCGGACGCCTTCTGTCCAACTCTCTGCGTTAGCAGTGAGGAACCCGGACGAGGCTTTGCCGAAGGGCAAAGTTTCGTCCGTGGAGGTAGACAGGGCCTGAACCCGTCAAGGCGGGTTCAAAGGCCATATTTTTGGCTGAGCCTACGGGCTCGGAATTACCCACATTAAACCTGCCTTGTGCCACATTTGATCCTTGTGGGGGGATTAATAAATATTCAGTGCCGTCCCACGGTCTTTGACTGCGGACGCCTTCTGTCCAACTCTCTGCGTTTGCAGAGAGGAACTCGGACGAGGCTTTGCCGAAGGGCAAGGTTTCGTCCGGGGAGGTAGACAGAGCCTGAACCCGTCAAGGCGGGTTCAAAGGCCATATTTTTGGCTGAGCCTACGGGCTCGGAATTACCCACATTAAACCGGCCTTGTGCCACATTTGATCCTTGTGGGGGGATTAATAAATATTCAGTGCCGTCCCGCGGTCTTTGACTGCGGACGCCTTCTGTCCAACTCTTTGCGTTTGCAAAGAGGAACTCGGACGAGGCTTTGCCGAAGGGCAAGGTTTCGTCCGGGGAGGTAGACAGGGCCTGAACCCGTCAAGGCGGGTTCAAATGCCATATTTTTGGCTGAGCCTACGGGCTCGGAGATACCCATATTAAACCGGCCTTGTGCCACATTTGATCCTTGTGGGAGGATTAATAAATACTAAGTGCCGTCCCACGGTCTTTGACTGCGGACGCCTTCTGTCCAACTCTTTGCGTTTGCAGAGAGGAACTCGGAGGAGGCTTTGCCGAAGGGCAAGGTTTCGTCGGGGGAGGTAGACAGAGCCTGAACCCGTCAAGGCGGGTTCAAAGGGCATATTTTTGGCTGAGCCTACGGGCTCGGAGATACCCACATTAAACCGGCCTTGTGCCACATTTGAACCTTGTGGGGGGATTAATAAATACTAAGTGCCGTCCCACGGTCTTTGACTGCGGACGCCTTCTGTCCAACTCTCTGCGTTAGCAGTGAGGAACCCGGACGAGGCTTTGCCGAAGGGCAAGGTTTCGTCCGGGGAGGTAGACAGAGCCTGAACCCGTCAAGGCGGGTTCAAAGGCCATATTTTTGGCTGAGCCTACGGGCTCGGAATTACCCACATTAAACCTGCCTTGTGCCACATTTGATCCTTGTGGGGGGATTAATAAATATTCAGTGCCGTCCCACGGTCTTTGACTGCGGACGCCTTCTGTCCAACTCTCTGCGTTAGCAGTGAGGAACCCGGACGAGGCTTTGCCGAAGGGCAAAGTTTCGTCCGGGGAGGTAGACAGGGCCTGAACCCGTCAAGGCGTGTTCAAAGGCCATATTTTTGGCTGAGCCTACGGGCTCGGAATTACCCACAATAAACCTGCCTTGTGCCACATTTGATCCTTGTGGGGGGATTAATAAATATTCAGTGCCGTCCCACGGTCTTTGACTGCGGACGCCTTCTGTCCAACTCTCTGCGTTTGCAGAGAGGAACTCGGACGAGGCTTTGCCGAAGGGCAAGGTTTCGTCCGGGGAGGTAGACAGAGCCTGAACCCGTCAAGGCGGGTTCAAAGGCCATATTTTTGGCTGAGCCTACGGGCTCGGAATTACCCACATTAAACCGGCCTTGTGCCACATTTGATCCTTGTGGGGGGATTAATAAATATTCAGTGCCGTCCCGCGGTCTTTGACTGCGGACGCCTTCTGTCCAACTCTTTGCGTTTGCAAAGAGGAACTCGGACGAGGCTTTGCCGAAGGGCAAGGTTTCGTCCGGGGAGGTAGACAGGGCCTGAACCCGTCAAGGCGGGTTCAAATGCCATATTTTTGGCTGAGCCTACGGGCCCGGAAATACCCACATTAAACCGGCCTTGTGCCACATTTGATCCTTGTGGGGGGATTAATATATACTCAGTGCCGTCCCACGGTCTTTGACTGCGGACGCCTTCTGTCCAACTCTCTGTGTTAGCAGTGAGGAACCCGGACGAGGCTTTGCCGAAGGGCAAGGTTTCGTCCGGGGAGGTAGACAGAGCCTGAACCCGTCAAGGCGGGTTCAAAGGCCATATTTTTGGCTGAGCCTACGGGCTCGGAGATACCCACATTAAACCGGCCTTGTGCCACATTTGATCCTTGTGGGGGGATTAATAAATATTCAGTGCCGTCCCACGGTCTTTGACTGCGGACGCCTTCTGTCCAACTCTCTGTGTTAGCAGTGAGGAACCCGGACGAGGCTTTGCCGAAGGGCAAGGTTTCGTCCAGGGAGGTAGACAGAGCCTGAACCCGTCAAGGCGGGTTCAAAGGCCATATTTTTGGCTGAGCCTACGGGCTCGGAAATACCCACATTAAACCGGCCTTGTGCCACATTTGATCCTTGTGGGGGGATTAATAAATACTAAGTGCCGTCCCACGGTCTTTGACTGCGGACGCCTTCTGTCCAACTCTCTGCGTTAGCAGTGAGGAACCCGGACGAGGCTTTGCCGAAGGGCAAGGTTTGGTCCGGGGAGGTAGACAGGGCCTGAACCCGTCAAGGCGGGTTCAAAGGCCATATTTTTGGCTGAGCCTACGGGCTCGGAAATACCCATATTAAACCGGCCTTGTGCCACATTTGATCCTTGTGGGAGGATTAATAAATATTCAGTGCCGTCCCGCGGTCTTTGACTGCGGACGCCTTCTGTCCAACTCTTTGCGTTTGCAAAGAGGAACTCGGACGAGGCTTTGCCGAAGGGCAAGGTTTCGTCCGGGGAGGTAGACAGGGCCTGAACCCGTCAAGGCGGGTTCAAATGCCATATTTTTGGCTGAGCCTACGGGCCCGGAAATACCCACATTAAACCGGCCTTGTGCCACATTTGATCCTTGTGGGGGGATTAATATATACTCAGTGCCGTCCCACGGTCTTTGACTGCGGACGCCTTCTGTCCAACTCTCTGTGTTAGCAGTGAGGAACCCGGACGAGGCTTTGCCGAAGGGCAAGGTTTCGTCTGGGGAGGTAGACAGAGCCTGAACCCGTCAAGGCGGGTTCAAAGGCCATATTTTTGGCTGAGCCTACGGGCTCGGAGATACCCACATTAAACCGGCCTTGTGCCACATTTGATCCTTGTGGGGGGATTAATAAATATTCAGTGCCGTCCCACGGTCTTTGACTGCGGACGCCTTCTGTCCAACTCTCTGTGTTAGCAGTGAGGAACCCGGACGAGGCTTTGCCGAAGGGCAAGGTTTCGTCCAGGGAGGTAGACAGAGCCTGAACCCGTCAAGGCGGGTTCAAAGGCCATATTTTTGGCTGAGCCTACGGGCTCGGAAATACCCACATTAAACCGGCCTTGTGCCACATTTGATCCTTGTGGGGGGATTAATAAATACTAAGTGCCGTCCCACGGTCTTTGACTGCGGACGCCTTCTGTCCAACTCTCTGCGTTAGCAGTGAGGAACCCGGACGAGGCTTTGCCGAAGGGCAAGGTTTGGTCCGGGGAGGTAGACAGGGCCTGAACCCGTCAAGGCGGGTTCAAAGGCCATATTTTTGGCTGAGCCTACGGGCTCGGAAATACCCATATTAAACCGGCCTTGTGCCACATTTGATCCTTGTGGGAGGATTAATAAATACTAAGTGCCGTCCCACGGTCTTTGACTGCGGACGCCTTCTGTCCAACTCTCTACGTTAGCAGTGAGGAACCCGGACGAGGCTTTGCCGAAGGGCAAGGTTTCGTCCGGGGAGGTTGACAGGGCCTGAACCCGTCAAGGCGGGTTCAAAGGCCATATTTTTGGCTGAGCCTACGGGCTCGGAAATACCCATATTAAACCGGCCTTGTGCCACATTTGATCCTTGTGGGAGGATTAATAAATACTAAGTGCCGTCCCACGGTCTTTGACTGCGGACGCCTTCTGTCCAACTCTCTGCGTTAGCACTGAGGAACCCGGACGAGGCTTTGCCGAAGGGCAAGGTTTCGTCCGGGGAGGTAGACAGGGCCTGAACCCATCAAGGCGGGTTCAAAGGCCATATTTTTGGCTGAGCCTACGGGCTCGGAATTACCCACATTAAACCGGCCTTGTGCCACATTTGATCCTTGTGGGGGAATTAATAAATACTAAGTGCCGTCCCACGGTCTTTGACTGCGGACGCCATCTGTCCAACTCTCTGCGTTAGCAGTGAGGAACCCGGACGAGGCTTTGCCGAAGGGCAAGGTTTCGTCCGGGGAGGTAGACAGGGCCTGAACCCGTCAAGGCGTGTTCAAAGGCCATATTTTTGGCTGAGCCTACGGGCTCGGAGATACCCATATTAAACCGGCCTTGTGCCACATTTGATCCTTGTGGGAGGATTAATAAATACTAAGTGCCGTCCCACGGTCTTTGACTGCGGACGCCTTCTGTCCAACTCTTTGCCTTTGCAGAGAGGAACTCGGAGGAGGCTTTGCCGAAGGGCAAGGTTTCGTCGGGGGAGGTAGACAGAGTCTGAACCCGTCAAGGCGGGTTCAAAGGCCATATTTTTGGCTGAGCCTACGGGCTCGGAGATACCCACATTAAACCGGCCTTGTGCCACATTTGAACCTTGTGGGGGGATTAATAAATACTAAGTGCCGTCCCACGGTCTTTGACTGCGGACGCCTTCTGTCCAACTCTTTGCGTTTGCAGTGAGGAACCCGGACGACGCTTTGCCGAAGGGCAAGGTTTCGTCCGGGGAGGTAGACACAGCCTGAACCCGTCAAGGCGGGTTCAAAGGCCATATTTTTGGCTGAGCCTACGGGCTCGGAAATACCCACATTAAACCGGCCTTTTGCCACATTTGATCCTTGTGGGGGGATTAATAAATACTAAGTGCCGTCCCGCGGTCTTTGACTGCGGACACCTTCTGTCCAAGTCTTTGCTTTTGCAGAGAGGAACTCGGACGAGGCTTTGCCGAAGGGCAAGGTTTCGTCCGGGGAGGTAGACAGGGCATGAACCCGTCAAGGCGGGTTCAAAGGCCATATTTTTGGCTGAGCCTACGGGCTCGGAGATACCCACATTAAAGCGGCCTTGTGCCACATTTGATCCTTGTGGGGGGATTAATAAATACTAAATACTAAGTGCCGTCCCACGGTCTTTGACTGCGGACGCCTTCTGTCCAACTCTTTGCGTTTGCAGAGAGGAACTCGGAGGAGGCTTTGCCGAAGGGCAAGGTTTCGTCCGGGGAGGTAGACAGAGCCTGAACCCGTCAAGGCGGGTTCAAAGGCCATATTTTTGGCTGACCCTACGGGTTCGGAGATACCCACATTAAACCGGCCTTGTGCCACATTTGATCCTTGTGGGGGGATTAATAAATACTAAGTGCCGTCCCACGGTCTTTGACTGCGGACGCCTTCTGTCCAACTCTTTGCGTTTGCAGTGAGGAACCCGGACGACGCTTTGCCGATGGGCAAGGTTTCGTCCGGGGAGGTAGACAGAGCCTAAACCCGTCAAGGCGGGTTCAAAGGCCTTATTTTTGGCTGAGCCTACGGGCTCGGAAATACCCACATTAAACCGGCCTTGTGCCACATTTGAACCTTGTGGGGGGATTAATAAATACTAAGTGCCGTCCCGCCGTCTTTGACTGCGGACGCCTTCTGTCCAACTCTTTGCGTTTGCAGAGAGGAACTCGGACGAGGCTTTGCCGAAGGGCAAGGTTTCGTCCGGGGAGGTAGACAGGGCCTGAACCCGTCAAGGCGGGTTCAAAGGCCATATTTTTGGCTGAGCCTACGGGCGCGGAAATACCCACATTAAACCGGCCTTGTGCCACATTTGATCCTTGTGGGGGGATTAATAAATACATATGCCGTCCCACGGTCTTTGACTGCGGACGCCTTCTGTCCAACTCTCTGAGTTTGCAGTGAGGAACCCGGACGAGGCTTTGCCGAAGGGCAAGGTTTCGTCCGGGGAGGTAGACAGAGCCTGAACACGTCAAGGCGGGTTCAAAGGCCATATTTTTTGCTGAGCCTACGGGCTCGGAAATACCCACATTAAACCGGCCTTGTGCCACATTTGATCCTTGTGGGGGGATTAATAAATACTAAGTGCCGTCCCACGGTCTTTGACTGCGGACGCCTTCTGTCCAACTCTCTGCGTTTGCAGTGAGGAACCCGGACGAGGCTTTGCCGAAGGGCAAAGATTCGTCCGGGGAGGTAGACAGGGCCTGAACCTGTCAAGGCGGGTTCAAAGGCCATATTTTTGGCTGAGCCTACGGGCTCGGAATTACCCACATTAAACCGGCCTTGTGCCACATTTGATCCTTGTGGGGGGATTAATAAATATTCGGTGCCGTCCCACGGTCTTTGACTGCGGACGCCTTCTGTCCAACTCTCTGCGTTAGCAGTGAGGAACCCGGACGAGGCTTTGCCGAAGGGCAAGGTTTCGTCCGGGGAGGTAGACAGGGCCTGAACCCGTTAAGGCGGGTTCAAAGGCCATATTTTTGGCTGAGCCTACGGGCTCGGAATTACCCACATTAAACCGGCCATGTCCCACATTTGATCCTTGTGGGGGGATTAATAAATACTAAGTGCCGTCCAACGGTCTTTGACTGCGGACGCCTTCTGTCCAACTCTTTGCGTTTGCAGTGAGGAACCCGGACGACGCTTTGCCGAAGGGCAAGGTTTCGTCCGGGGAGGTAGACAGAGCCTGAACCCGTCAAGGCGGGTTCAAAGGCCATATTTTTGGCTGAGCCTACGGGCTCGGAAATACCCACATTAAACCGGCCTTGTGCCACATTTGATCCTTGTGGGGGGATTAATAAATACTAAGTGCCGTCCCGCGGTCTTTGACTGCGGACGCCTTCTGTCCAACTCTTTGCGTTTGCAGTGAGGAACCCGGACGACGCTTTGCCGAAGGGCAAGGTTTCGTCCGGGGAGGTAGACAGAGCCTGAACCCGTCAAGGCGGGTTCAAAGGCCATATTTTTGGCTGAGCATACGGGCTCGGAAATACCCACATTAAACCGGCCTTGTGCCACATTTGATCCTTGTGGGGGGATTAATAAATACTAAGTGCCGTCCCACGGTTTTTGACTGCGGACGCCTTCTGTCCAACTCTCTGCGTTTGCAGTGAGGAACCCGGACGAGGCTTTGACGAAGGGCAAGGTTTCGTCCGGGGAGGTAGACAGAGCCTGAACCCGTCAAGGCGGGTTCAAAGGCCATATTTGTGGCTGAGCCTACGGGCTCGGAAATACCCACATTAAACCGGCCTTGTGCCACATTTGATCCTTGTGGGGGGATTAATAAATACTAAGTGCCGTCCCACGGTCTTTGACTGCGGACGCTATCTGTCCAACTCTCTGCGTTTGCAGTGAGGAACCCGGACGAGGCTTTGCCGAAGGGCAAGGTTTCGTCCGGGGAGGTAGACAGAGCCTGAACCCGTCAAGGCGGGTTCAAAGGCCATATTTTTGGCTGAGCCTACGGGCTCGGAAATACCCACATTAAACCGGCCTTGTGCCACATTTGATACTTGTGGGGGGATTAATAAATACTAAGTGCCGTCCCACGGTCTTTGACTGCGGACGCCTTCTGTCCAACTCTCTGCGTTAGCAGTGAGGAACCCGGACGAGGCTTTGCCGAAGGGCAAGGTTTCGTCCGGGGAGGTAGACAGAGCCTGAACCCGTCAAGGCGGGTTCAAAGGCCATATTTTTGGCTGAGCCTACGGGCTCGGAATTACCCACATTAAACCTGCCTTGTGCCACATTTGATCCTTGTGGGGGGATTAATAAATATTCAGTGCCGTCCCACGGTCTTTGACTGCGGACGCCTTCTGTCCAACTCTCTGCGTTAGCAGTGAGGAACCCGGACGAGGCTTTGCCGAAGGGCAAAGTTTCGTCCGGGGAGGTAGACAGGGCCTGAACCCGTCAAGGCGGGTTCAAAGGCCATATTTTTGGCTGAGCCTACGGGCTCGGAATTACCCACATTAAACCTGCCTTGTGCCACATTTGATCCTTGTGGGGGGATTAATAAATATTCAGTGCCGTCCCACGGTCTTTGACTGCGGACGCCTTCTGTCCAACTCTCTGCGTTTGCAAAGAGGAACTCGGACGAGGCTTTGCCGAAGGGCAAGGTTTCGTCCGGGGAGGTAGACAGGGCATGAACCCGTCAAGGCGGGTTCAAAGGCCATATTTTTGGCTGAGCCTACGGGCTCGGAGATACCCACATTAAAGCGGCCTTGTGCCACATTTGATCCTTGTGGGGGGATTAATAAATACTAAATACTAAGTGCCGTCCCACGGTCTTTGACTGCGGACGCCTTCTGTCCAACTCTTTGCGTTTGCAGAGAGGAACTCGGAGGAGGCTTTGCAGAAGGGCAAGGTTTCGTCCGGGGAGGTAGACAGAGCCTGAACCCGTCAAGGCGGGTTCAAAGGCCATATTTTTGGCTGAGCCTACGGGCTCGGAGATACACACATTAAACCGGCCTTGTGCCACATTTGATCCTTGTGGGGGGGATTAATAAATACTAAGTGCCGTCCCACGGTCTTTGACTGCGGACGCCTTCTGTCCAACTCTTTGCGTTTGCAGTGAGGAACCCGGACGACGCTTTGCCGATGGGCAAGGTTTCGTCCGGGGAGGTAGACAGGGCCTGAACCCGTCAAGGCGGGTTCAAAGGCCATATTTTTGGCTGAGCCTACGGGCTCGGAAATACCCACATTAAACCGGCCTTGTGCCACATTTGATCCTTGTGGGGGGATTAATAAATACATATGCCGTCCCACGGTCTTTGACTGCGGACGCCTTCTGTCCAACTCTCTGCGTTTGCAGTGAGGAACCCGGACGAGGCTTTGCCGAAGGGCAAGGTTTCGTCCGGGGAGGTAGACAGAGCCTGAACACGTCAAGGCGGGTTCAAAGGCCATATTTTTGGCTGAGCCTACGGGCTCGGAAATACCCACATTAAACCGGCCTTGTGCCACATTTGATCCTTGTGGGGGGATTAATAAATACGAAGTGCCGTCCCACGGTCTTTGACTGCGGACGCCTTCTGTCCAACTCTCTGCGTTTGCAGTGAGGAACCCGGACGAGGCTTTGCCGAAGGGCAAAGATTCGTCCGGGGAGGTAGACAGGGCCTGAACCTGTCAAGGCGGGTTCAAAGGCCATATTTTTGGCTGAGCCTACGGGCTCGGAATTACCCACATTAAACCGGCCTTGTGCCACATTTGATCCTTGTGGGGGGATTAATAAATATTCAGTGCCGTCCCACGGTCTTTGACTGCGGACGCCTTCTGTCCAACTCTCTGCGTTAGCAGTGAGGAACCCGGACGAGGCTTTGCCGAAGGGCAAGGTTTCGTCCGGGGAGGTAGACAGGGCCTGAACCCGTTAAGGCGGGTTCAAAGGCCATATTTTTGGCTGAGCCTACGGGCTCGGAATTACCCACATTAAACCGGCCATGTCCCACATTTGATCCTTGTGGGGGGATTAATAAATACTAAGTGCCGTCCAACGGTCTTTGACTGCGGACGCCTTCTGTCCAACTCTTTGCGTTTGCAGTGAGGAACCCGGACGACGCTTTGCCGAAGGGCAAGGTTTCGTCCGGGGAGGTAGACAGAGCCTGAACCCGTCAAGGCGGGTTCAAAGGCCATATTTTTGGCTGAGCCTACGGGCTCGGAAATACCCACATTAAACCGGCCTTGTGCCACATTTGATCCTTGTGGGGGGATTAATAAATACTAAGTGCCGTCCCGCGGTCTTTGACTGCGGACGCCTTCTGTCCAACTCTTTGCGTTTGCAGTGAGGAACCCGGACGACGCTTTGCCGAAGGGCAAGGTTTCGTCCGGGGAGGTAGACAGAGCCTGAACCCGTCAAGGCGGGTTCAAAGGCCATATTTTTGGCTGAGCATACGGGCTCGGAAATACCCACATTAAACCGGCCTTGGGCCACATTTGATCCTTGTGGGGGGATTAATAAATACTAAGTGCCGTCCCACGGTTTTTGATTGCGGACGCCTTCTGTCCAACTCTCTGCGTTTGCAGTGAGGAACCCGGACGAGGCTTTGACGAAGGGCAAGGTTTCGTCCGGGGAGGTAGACAGAGCCTGAACCCGTCAAGGCGGGTTCAAAGGCCATATTTGTGGCTGAGCCTACGGGCTCGGAAATACCCACATTAAACCGGCCTTGTGCCACATTTGATCCTTGTGGGGGGATTAATAAATACTAAGTGCCGTCCCACGGTCTTTGACTGCGGACGCTATCTGTCCAACTCTCTGCGTTTGCAGTGAGGAACCCGGACGAGGCTTTGCCGAAGGGCAAGGTTTCGTCCGGGGAGGTAGACAGAGCCTGAACCCGTCAAGGCGTGTTCAAAGGCCATATATTTGGCTGAGCCTACGGGCTCGGAAATACCCACATTAAACCGGCCTTGTGCCACATTTGATACTTGTGGGGGGATTAATAAATACTAAGTGCCGTCCCACGGTCTTTGACTGCGGGCGCCTTCTGTCCAACTCTCTGCGTTAGCAGTGAGGAACCCGGACGAGGCTTTGCCGAAGGGCAAGGTTTCGTCCGGGGAGGTAGACAGAGCCTGAACCCGTCAAGGCGGGTTCAAAGGCCATATTTTTGGCTGAGCCTACGGGCTCGGAATTACCCACATTAAACCTGCCTTGTGCCACATTTGATCCTTGTGGGGGGATTAATAAATATTCAGTGCCGTCCCACGGTCTTTGACTGCGGACGCCTTCTGTCCAACTCTCTGCGTTAGCAGTGAGGAACCCGGACGAGGCTTTGCCGAAGGGCAAAGTTTCGTCCGTGGAGGTAGACAGGGCCTGAACCCGTCAAGGCGGGTTCAAAGGCCATATTTTTGGCTGAGCCTACGGGCTCGGAATTACCCACATTAAACCTGCCTTGTGCCACATTTGATCCTTGTGGGGGGATTAATAAATATTCAGTACCGTCCCACGGTCTTTGACTGCGGACGCCTTCTGTCCAACTCTCTGCGTTTGCAGAGAGGAACTCGGACCAGGCTTTGCCGAAGGGCAAGGTTTCGTCCGGGGAGGTAGACAGAGCCTGAACCCGTCAAGGCGGGTTCAAAGGCCATATTTTTGGCTGAGCCTACGGGCTCGGAATTACCCACATTAAACCGGCCTTGTGCCACATTTGATCCTTGTGGGGGGATTAATAAATATTCAGTGCCGTCCCGCGGTCTTTGACTGCGGACGCCTTCTGTCCAACTCTTTGCGTTTGCAAAGAGGAACTCGGACGAGGCTTTGCCGAAGGGCAAGGTTTCGTCCGGGGAGGTAGACAGGGCCTGAACCCGTCAAGGCGGGTTCAAATGCCATATTTTTGGCTGAGCCTACGGGCTCGGAGATACCCATATTAAACCGGCCTTGTGCCACATTTGATCCTTGTGGGAGGATTAATAAATACTAAGTGCCGTCCCACGGTCTTTGACTGCGGACGCCTTCTGTCCAACTCTTTGCGTTTGCAGAGAGGAACTCGGAGGAGGCTTTGCCGAAGGGCAAGGTTTCGTCGGGGGAGGTAGACAGAGCCTGAACCCGTCAAGGCGGGTTCAAAGGGCATATTTTTGGCTGAGCCTACGGGCTCGGAGATACCCACATTAAACCGGCCTTGTGCCACATTTGAACCTTGTGGGGGGATTAATAAATACTAAGTGCCGTCCCACGGTCTTTGACTGCGGACGCCTTCTGTCCAACTCTCTGCGTTAGCAGTGAGGAACCCGGACGAGGCTTTGCCGAAGGGCAAGGTTTCGTCCGGGGAGGTAGACAGAGCCTGAACCCGTCAAGGCGGGTTCAAAGGCCATATTTTTGGCTGAGCCTACGGGCTCGGAATTACCCACATTAAACCTGCCTTGTGCCACATTTGATCCTTGTGGGGGGATTAATAAATATTCAGTGCCGTCCCACGGTCTTTGACTGCGGACGCCTTCTGTCCAACTCTCTGCGTTAGCAGTGAGGAACCCGGACGAGGCTTTGCCGAAGGGCAAAGTTTCGTCCGGGGAGGTAGACAGGGCCTGAACCCGTCAAGGCGTGTTCAAAGGCCATATTTTTGGCTGAGCCTACGGGCTCGGAATTACCCACAATAAACCTGCCTTGTGCCACATTTGATCCTTGTGGGGGGATTAATAAATATTCAGTGCCGTCCCACGGTCTTTGACTGCGGACGCCTTCTGTCCAACTCTCTGCGTTTGCAGAGAGGAACTCGGACGAGGCTTTGCCGAAGGGCAAGGTTTCGTCCGGGGAGGTAGACAGAGCCTGAACCCGTCAAGGCGGGTTCAAAGGCCATATTTTTGGCTGAGCCTACGGGCTCGGAATTACCCACATTAAACCGGCCTTGTGCCACATTTGATCCTTGTGGGGGGATTAATAAATATTCAGTGCCGTCCCGCGGTCTTTGACTGCGGACGCCTTCTGTCCAACTCTTTGCGTTTGCAAAGAGGAACTCGGACGAGGCTTTGCCGAAGGGCAAGGTTTCGTCCGGGGAGGTAGACAGGGCCTGAACCCGTCAAGGCGGGTTCAAATGCCATATTTTTGGCTGAGCCTACGGGCCCGGAAATACCCACATTAAACCGGCCTTGTGCCACATTTGATCCTTGTGGGGGGATTAATATATACTCAGTGCCGTCCCACGGTCTTTGACTGCGGACGCCTTCTGTCCAACTCTCTGTGTTAGCAGTGAGGAACCCGGACGAGGCTTTGCCGAAGGGCAAGGTTTCGTCCGGGGAGGTAGACAGAGCCTGAACCCGTCAAGGCGGGTTCAAAGGCCATATTTTTGGCTGAGCCTACGGGCTCGGAGATACCCACATTAAACCGGCCTTGTGCCACATTTGATCCTTGTGGGGGGATTAATAAATATTCAGTGCCGTCCCACGGTCTTTGACTGCGGACGCCTTCTGTCCAACTCTCTGTGTTAGCAGTGAGGAACCCGGACGAGGCTTTGCCGAAGGGCAAGGTTTCGTCCAGGGAGGTAGACAGAGCCTGAACCCGTCAAGGCG
Organism: Acanthosepion lycidas; assembly: GCA_963932145.1. Lineage (NCBI taxonomy): Eukaryota > Metazoa > Mollusca > Cephalopoda > Sepiida > Sepiidae > Acanthosepion > Acanthosepion lycidas. The sequence goes on along the minus strand of OZ010579.1, from coordinate 55,309,588 downwards.
GGTTCAAAGGCCATAATTTTGGCTGAGCCTACGGGCTCGGAAATACCCACATTAAAACAGCCTTGTGCCACATTTGATCCTTGTGGGGGGATTAATAAATATTCAGTGCCGTCCCACGGTCTTTGACTGAGGACGCCTTCTGTCCAACTCTTTGCGTTTGCAGAGAGGAACCCGGACGAGGCTTTGCCGAAGGGCAAGGTTTCCTCCGGGGAGGTAAGCAGGGCCTGAACCCGTCAAGGCGGGTTCAAAGGCCATATTTTTGGCTGAGCCTACGGGCTCGGAAATACCCACATTAAACCGGCCATGTGCCACATTTGATCCTTGTGGGGGGATTAATAAATACTCAATGCCGTCCTGCGGTCTTTGACTGCGGACGCCTTCTGTCCAACTCTCTGCGTTAGCAGTGAGGAACCCGGACGAGGCTTTGCCGAAGGGCAAAGTTTCGTCCGGGGAGGTAGACAGAGCCTGAACCCGTCAAGGCGGGTTCAAAGGCCATATTTTTGGCTGAGCCTACGGGCTCGGAATTACCCACATTAAACCGGCCTTGTGCCACATTTGATCCTTGTGGGGGGATTAATAAATACTCAGTGCCGTCCCGCGGTCTTTGACTGCGGACGCCTTCTGTCCAACTCTCTGCGTTAGCAGTGAGGAACCCGGACGAGGCTTTGCCGAAGGGCAAGGTTTCGTGCGGGGAGGTAGACAGAGCCTGAACCCGTCAAGGCGGGTTCAAAGGCCATATTTTTGGCTGAGCCTACGGGCTCGGAATTACCCACATTAAACCGGCCTTGTGCCACATTTGATCCTTGTGGGGGGATTAATAAATACTCAGTGCCGTCCCACGGTCTTTGACTGCGGATGCCTTCTGTCCAACTCTCTGTGTTAGCAGTGAGGAACCCGGACGAGGCTTTGCCGAAGGGCAAGGTTTCGTCCGGGGAGGTAGACAGAGCCTGAACCCGTCAAGGCCGTTTCAAAGGCCATATTTTTGGCTGGGCCTACGGGCTCGGAATTACCCACATTAAACCGGCCATGTTCCACATTTGATCCTTGTGGGGGGATTAATAAATATTCAGTGCCGTCCCGCGGTTTTTGACTGCGGACGCCTTCTGTCCAACTCTCTGTGTTAGCAGTGAGGAACCCGGACGAGGCTTTGCCGAAGGGCAAGGTTTCGTCCAGGGAGGTAGACAGAGCCTGAACCCGTCAAGGCGGGTTCAAAGGCCATATTTTTGGCTGAGCCTACGGGCTCGGAAATACCCACATTAAAACAGCCTTGTGCCACATTTGATCCTTGTGGGGGGATTAATAAATATTCAGTGCCGTCCCACGGTCTTTGACTGCGGACGCCTTCTGTCCAACTCTTTGCGTTTGCAGAGAGGAACTCGGACGACACTTTGCCGAAGGGCAAGTTTTCGTCCGGGGAGGTAGACAGAGCCTGAACCCATCAAGACGGGTTCAAAGGCCATATTTTTGGCTGAGCCTACGGGGTCGATATTACCCACATTAAACCGGCGTTGTGCCTCATTTTATCCTTGTGGGGGGATTAATAAATACTCAGTGCCGTCCCACGGTCTTTGACTGAGGACGCCTTCTGTCCAACTCTTTGCATTTGCAGAGAGGAACCCGGACGAGGCTTTGCCGAAGGGCAAGGTTTCCTCCGGGGAGGTAAGCAGGGCCTGAACCCGTCAAGGCGGGTTCAAAGGCCATATTTTTGGCTGAGCCTACGGGCTCGGAAATACCCACATTAAACCGGCCATGTGCCACATTTGATCCTTGTGGGGGGATTAATAAATACTCAGTGCCGTCCCGCGGTCTTTGATTGATGACGCCTTCTGTCCAACTCTCTGCGTTTGCTGAGAGGAACTCGGACGAGGCTTTGCCGAAGGGCAAGGTTTCGTCCGGGGAGGTAGACAGAGCCGGAACCCGTCAAGGCGGGTTCAAAGGCCATATTTTTGGCTGAGCCTACGGGCTCGGAATTACCCACATTAAACCGCCCTTGTGCCACATTTGATCCTTGTGGGGGGATTAATAAATACTCAATGCCGTCCTGCGGTCTTTGACTGCGGACGCCTTCTGTCCAACTCTCTGCGTTAGCAGTGAGGAACCCGGACGAGGCTTTGCCGAAGGGCAAAGTTTCGTCCGGGGAGGTAGACAGAGCCTGAACCCGTCAAGGCGGGTTCAAAGGCCATATTTTTGGCTGAGCCTACGGGCTCGGAATTACCCACATTAAACCGGCCTTGTGCCACATTTGATCCTTGTGGGGGGATTAATAAATACTCAGTGCCGTCCCGCGGTCTTTGACTGCGGACGCCTTCTGTCCAACTCTCTGCGTTAGCAGTGAGGAACCCGGACGAGGCTTTGCCGAAGGGCAAGGTTTCGTGCGGGGAGGTAGACAGAGCCTGAACCCGTCAAGGCGGGTTCAAAGGCCATATTTTTGGCTGAGCCTACGGGCTCGGAATTACCCACATTAAACCGGCCTTGTGCCACATTTGATCCTTGTGGGGGGATTAATAAATACTCAGTGCCGTCCCACGGTCTTTGACTGCGGATGCCTTCTGTCCAACTCTCTGTGTTAGCAGTGAGGAACCCGGACGAGGCTTTGCCGAAGGGCAAGGTTTCGTCCGGGGAGGTAGACAGAGCCTGAACCCGTCAAGGCCGTTTCAAAGGCCATATTTTTGGCTGGGCCTACGGGCTCGGAATTACCCACATTAAACCGGCCATGTTCCACATTTGATCCTTGTGGGGGGATTAATATATATTCAGTGCCGTCCCGCGGTTTTTGACTGCGGACGCCTTCTGTCCAACTCTCTGTGTTAGCAGTGAGGAACCCGGACGAGGCTTTGCCGAAGGGCAAGGTTTCGTCCAGGGAGGTAGACAGAGCCTGAACCCGTCAAGGCGGGTTCAAAGGCCATATTTTTGGCTGAGCCTACGGGCTCGGAAATACCCACATTAAAACAGCCTTGTGCCACATTTGATCCTTGTGGGGGGATTAATAAATATTCAGTGCCGTCCCACGGTCTTTGACTGCGGACGCCTTCTGTCCAACTCTTTGCGTTTGCAGAGAGGAACTCGGACGACACTTTGCCGAAGGGCAAGTTTTCGTCCGGGGAGGTAGACAGAGCCTGAACCCATCAAGACGGGTTCAAAGGCCATATTTTTGGCTGAGCCTACGGGGTCGATATTACCCACATTAAACCGGCGTTGTGCCTCATTTTATCCTTGTGGGGGGATTAATAAATACTCAGTGCCGTCCCACGGTCTTTGACTGAGGACGCCTTCTGTCCAACTCTTTGCATTTGCAGAGAGGAACCCGGACGAGGCTTTGCCGAAGGGCAAGGTTTCCTCCGGGGAGGTAAGCAGGGCCTGAACCCGTCAAGGCGGGTTCAAAGGCCATATTTTTGGCTGAGCCTACGGGCTCGGAAATACCCACATTAAACCGGCCATGTGCCACATTTGATCCTTGTGGGGGGATTAATAAATACTCAGTGCCGTCCCGCGGTCTTTGATTGATGACGCCTTCTGTCCAACTCTCTGCGTTTGCTGAGAGGAACTCGGACGAGGCTTTGCCGAAGGGCAAGGTTTCGTCCGGGGAGGTAGACAGAGCCTGAACCCGTCAAGGCGGGTTCAAAGGCCATATTTTTGGCTGAGCCTACGGGCTCGGAATTACCCACATTAAACCGCCCTTGTGCCACATTTGATCCTTGTGGGGGGATTAATAAATATTCAGTGCCGTCCCGCGGTCTTTCACTGCGGACGCCTTCTGTCCAACTCTCTGCGTTAGCAGTGAGGAACCCGGACGAGACTTTGGCGAAGGGCAAGGTTTCGTCCGGGGAGGTAGACAGAGCCTGAACCCGTCAAGGCGGGTTCAAAGGCCATATTTTTGGCTGCGTCTACGGGCTCGGAGATACCCATATTAAACCGGCCTTGTGCCACATTTGATCTTCGTGGGGGGATTAATAAATATTCAGTGCCGTCCCGCGGTCTTTGACTGCGGACGCCTTCTGTCCAACTCTCTGCGTTAGCAGTGAGGAACCCGGACGAGGCTTTGCCGAAGGGCAAGTTTTCGTCCGGTGAGGTACACAGGGCCTGAACCCGTCAAGGCTGGTTCAAAGGCCATATTTTTGGCTGAGCCTACGGGCTCGGAATTACCCACATTAAACCGGCCTTGTGCCACATTTGATCCTTGTGGGGGGATTAATAAATATTCAGTGGCGTCTCGCGGTCTTTGACTGCGGACGCCTTCTGTACAACTCTTTGCGTTTGCAGAGAGGAACCCGGACGAGGCTTTGCCGAAGGGCAAGGTTTCGTCCAGGGAGTTAGACAGAGCCTGAACCCGTCTAGGAGGGTTCAAAGGCCATATTTTTGGCCGAGCCTAAGGGCTCGGAGATACCCACATTAAACCGGCCTTGTGCCACATTTGATCCTCGTGGGTGGATTAATAAATACTCAGTGGCGTCTCGTGGTCTTTGACTGCGGACGCCTTCTGTCTGACGAGGCTTTGGCGAACGGCAAGGTTTCGTCCGGGGAGGTAGACAGAGCCTGAACCCGTCTAGGCTGGTTCAAAGGCCATGTTTTTGGCCGAGCCTACGGGCTCGGAGATACCCACATTAAACCGGCCTTGTGCCAAATTTGATCCCCGTGGTTGGATTAATATTTACTCAGTGGCGTCTCGCGGTCTCTGTCTGCGCGCGCTTTCTGTCTAGCTCTCTGCATTAGCAGAGAGGAACCCGGACTAGGCTTTGCCGAAGTGCAAGTTTTCCTCCGAGGAGGTAGACAGGGCCTGAACCCATCTAGGCGGGTTCAAAGGCTATATTTTTGGCCGAGCCTACCGGCTTGGTGAGGCCCACATTCAACCCGGCCTTGTCCCACATTCGATCCTCGTGGGTGGATCGATATATACCCAGTGGTGTTGAGCGGTCTTTGATTGCGCGCGCCTTCTGTCGAACTCTCTGTGTTAGCAGAGAGGAACCCGGACGAGGCTTTGCCGAAGGGCGGGGTTTCGTCCGTGGAGGTAGACAGGGCCTGAACCCGTCTAACCGTCTATACCCACATTAAACCCGGCCTTGTGCCACATTCAATCCACGTGGGTGGATCGATAAATACTCAGTGGTGTTGAGCGAGTCAGACTATATCGGACATTGAAGTACCAACCATCACAACTAGATTGCTGCGTCATTAACTCTTATTTCAAGTTCCTAACGTTTTGTACGTCGAACCTAATTTAGGACGACTTATTAAAATACAAGCCTTTACTGTGAAAAACTACTCTACAACAATAATATAATGCAAATGCCAGCGTGTCACTGTGTAACACTTTTTCAAATAAAGGGACACAACTCTCTAACTTTCAATAGCTCATCTATATAATAAATGCAAATGCCAGAGTGTCATCGAGTCACTCTTTTACAACTTTAAACATAGAAGCTGTAGCCGAACAAATTATACAACTACGTGAGCCAATTATAAATATTCCGGGTAGGATCTTGAGCCGCAATCATGAAATTTAGAATTCCATATTTTTCATAACTGCGATTGTTTTCGGCGATTCTTGTACGTGATTTTTTGCGAGAATTTTATTTTATATTTTTTTGCACGATAACAATTCCTTATAACATGAAAGTAAATTTGGGCATAATCGAAATTATTTGGGAAGCCTAGCGAAAGTCACCCAGGAAATAAAAATAATTGTTTGTACGGAAAGTAAGGACCTACGTACACCAAACTGTCTTTAAATTAAGTGACGGCAGAAGAATTATTGTTGAACTTTTAAAAGATAAGTTAAATTTTAATGAAATACTTTAATACAGCGATGAATTTTGAGATCTTCTGTAGTTTATTGTTGCCTATCGCATCTATTCCTCCCTACCTATTTGTGATGAAGGTTCAATGAAGAAACCTCCACAGGAGCTAGCTTAAATGCCGCTCAACAGGGTGGCTTTTAAGCTCGATAATAATGTTTTTGTTTTTTCTTGTTATTTCACACACTGTAACACCGGGTGTCTTAGTGAACTTACTGCATTGCTTGGCGTAAAATTCATAAATATATTATGTTGTGTGTGTATATATATATATATATATATATATATATATATATTCTTCACTCTCATTTCTAGGCTCATCTTCCAATTTTCGGTGGATATACTTGATAAATATATCAGCATATCTAAAATAATCCACACACCCCTGTCATTAGTATATGCCTCTTTACTAAGATGGATATGAATACATCTCTTTTCTTCTTTATCTCTTTTTTCCTATCCTAATTCTGTTTGACTGTCTTTTATCTTCCACTCTCTCAATCACTTTTCCCTTTCAATATATATATATATATATATATATATATATATATATATATATATATCACAATGATTTCTCAATCACATTATCTCTTTCAAGATATATATCTTCTTCAATCCCTCCTGCTACCAATCTAAACCTTCCTCCTCAAACACATGTGTGCATAAATTTAATATAATAATACTGAATGTTTCTTATACCTGGAATATTTGTCACCAATTTATTTGTATAAAAATGTTGATCTAAGGAATTACAATCGAATTTCGATTCTAAAGAAATTAATTATTATCACCAGGAAACCTTAAAGTTGTCTTAATATATTTATATATATTTATATATATATATATATATATATATATATATATATATATATATATTCCTAGTTTTCGTTGGAAAATAGTCTTAGCCAAACGAATTTGCACCGTTACGTTATTTGCCTGTCATCATGACGAGTGTTTTGGTCAGTTCGCATGACCTCATGTTGGCGTGTGGCAAATGCATCAACTTGGAGAGAAGGACACAATTACTGAGAGGATGACCATCTCATTTAGCCAGCTTTTCGTCCTCCCACTTTTTCTTTTCATACTTGTTCTTCGCCCAAATGACAAAATAAACAGGAGAATGAAAATACGTCGATAAGGGGAGGGCTATACGGATTGAAAACAAGGAGAGAGAAAAAAATGAAGAGGGAGATTTTAATTGCAACGGAAGAAAAGAATTGGCAATGAGAAAAAGAAATTCAGAAAGGAGCGAAAATGAAAATCAGTCGTTATGTCGTCTGCTGTCATGGAATGAGGCTGGTTGACAAATTTAATTGAAATGACTGGTTATACCCGAATAAAGTCGTTGTCAAATCTGCCGCCATAAACCCTTTACATGGACGTCAATAAGCCTTTCTTTTACTTACGCATTCATGTACAGCTATTCGTGTATTTAACCCTTATTGTTTTAAGCAAACCCATAAAATTATTTAAAGATAGCATAGTGTTTGGAAACCATATCAGGGATTAAGCAATTATACCTGAAATGGCTAGATGCAACCATAAGTTCTATGTTAACAGTTTCTTTTATTGCACTTATTACTTGCGGAACTGCCTTCCGGTTCTTGCTTCCCGCCATTTTACATTAAAATTTTCTATATGTAACCGTAAGTTCTATGATAAAAAATATCTTCTCTTGCACTTTTTGCTTGTGGGCCTCTCTTCTGGCTTCTAGCTATCCAGTCCACTTTGATCATCAAATATGTAAACGCAATATCTGTCGCTATTTTCTGTCTTTTTAATTCCTGTTCTTTTATTGTTCCCCCTCCTTAATAATGGTTTCATTTTATTCACATATTCTCTAACACTTAGTAATCGCCTTGCTTTATTGCCCTGTGTGGATTGAAACGATTAAATAAGTCTTTTAATTAGTCATTAGTGTAAAGACACATGTGTATCTAACGCTTATTGTTTTATGCACATTTATAATATATTTTTTGTCTTTCTTTAATGCCGGTTCTTTTATCGTTTCTCTCCTTAATAATGGTTTTATTTTATTCTCATATTCTCTAACACTCAGTAATCCCCTTGCGTTTTAGTGGCTTTATTGCCTTGGTATGATTGAAATAATTAAAAAAGTCTTTTAATTAGTCATTCATGCCAAGATACTCGTTCATTTAACGCTTATTGTTTTATGCCCACTTATAAAATAATTTAAAGATAGCAGAGAGTTTAGAAACCATATCAGGGATTGAGCAAATCATTTTGATTTAAAATGCATAAAAGATTATTCAACCAGTATTTTCTTTCAGTAACTGTAACTAAATTCCGCTTATAATATATGCATTATCTACTAGATGCAGATGAATTTTCTAGCTGAACACGAGAAACCATTCAGTCTCTTCCAGAAACTGTAACTAATATCCGCTCGACATAGATACATTACATTATCTACCAGATCTAGGTGAATTTTTAGATCACAGCAGTATATACGCTTTCCCGCAGAAACTGTAGCCAAGGTCTGATTAGTAGTTGCATTATCTGAACGCATTTTCTAGCAGATCAACATAGATAATACCCTCTCCCTTACAACCTGTAAGAAAGTTTGGTCAGCATACTTGTATTATCTACCATCACCCTGAACTGTCACTTTACCATGTCAGAAGTGTTCTCTCAAGGCGAATCCTTGCCTTGGACATTATTTTTATAGTGAGGTGTACCCTGTACAATGCCCGGGGGCTACTCGAGGTAGAGGCTTAAAAGTAAGAGGTAGTTTATGCGGATAGGAGGAAGATAACGGTTTCTCCTAGACTTGAGCAAGTTAAGATTGTAATGATGATTTATTTTCCACACTTGCCTTGGACATTATTTTTATAGTGAGGTGTACCCTGTACAATGCCCGGGGGCTACTCGAGGTAGAGGCTTAAAAGTAAGAGGTAGTTTATGCGGATAGGAGGAAGATAACGGTTTCTCCTAGACTTGAGCAAGTTAAGATTGTAATGATGATTTATTTTCCACACTACAGCACCTTTTGTCAAAGATGAAACGTCATAAGCCTCTCACTAGTCTATCGCTATTTCCATGACAAGCTACATTCCTTGGCTACTGGAACCCGCCCAGCCACGTACACAGAGACGAATCTTCCTCCTCCCCATATGTATTCCATAAGTAAGAAGTAAATTCCACACGTACAAATTTTCCAAAAGTTATGTTGTGTAGAGCAGACTCCCGACAGAATACTTTCCCGATCTTAACCACTTCAAATATGGAGTTAATTGTTATATGTCCTACATAAGCTAATGAACTGCACTTATTCCTCTATCTTAACATTATGCAACATCTCACAGTAACGCTCTACCGCGAGTGGCTCATGAGCCTTGTATTGGATGAAAATTAGAATAAAGATAACAGATCACATCAGATCATATGCTCTCTCTCTCTATCTCCCTCTCTCTCAAAAACAGTAACTAAGGTCTACTTGGATTCGTTGTAGTATCTCACATGATCTAGGTTTTGCTGATGATGTCGCACTACTTACTAACAAACAAACTTCGGTAATGCAGTCACGCGTTGCCTGATGCCAGCAAATTGTATTTAAAACACAACGTTTCATCAACGGTAATCACTCTGTCAAACATGTTTGCAAAGGGGCGAAAGATCAAATAAACGTTAAAGCCGATGTAGTTTCTGCTCATGTCAAAATTTGAGGCAACATTTTTGAGAATTTTTTCGATTTCCCAAATTCTTTGTTAGAGTCTGCCGCACTGTTTCATTTCTCTTATTCAGTTCTGCTATAAACTACATAGGTAATGACCGATCTGAGCGCACTACGGTGCGCAATCGGCCCACATTTTCATCTGCATTTTGTGGTCTTGGCTGCCTATTTTTTGAGTTACAAGTCACAATACTTGTTCATCCTTGAACCACACGTTTCGTTCAAAAACAATCGATTTTTATAGCTTGTTCGCCATAATTCATTTTAATGAGTTTAACCTTTCACTTTCTGCTAGCGTCACACAAAACTTGAAGTTACCCTACTGCTCCAGTTTCCCTTCGTTCATTTTTTTACCATCAGTCTAGACAAAATCCAAAGAACATGTAATGTCAATGGCTGTGACCTGGCATCTTTTCTTCAATTACTTTCCCGTCGATGTAACTTAGCTTCCCCGTAACTTTCCATAAATATTTTTTGTTTGAGTTGATTTGATGAGTTCTCGCCTTTGGTACCTCGATTTCATGATTATATGTATAGTGCGAGACTATCAAAATGGACTGATTTTACTTTCGAAATTACTTCATGTAACCGTAGGTTCTATCCTAATACTTTCTTCTCCCGGACTTTCAACATCTGGCTTGCCTGTAAGCTTCGATTTTTAAAAATATAGATGCAACGTATATCGTCATCGGGCCCCATGAATCCTATTCTTATTCATTCTAAGTAACATATTGTGTGCTAGCGGCTTTATCCTCTTGCTTGGCAGTGAAATGAGTAAAAATTAATGTAAACCTATAACGTTTTCTACTGCTCGGCAACGAATTCCCCATCCAGTCTGGGTTGCAAGAAAGAAGAATTAAAAACATATCAAAACGTGCTTGGGTACACATTATTGCCTGACTCTTTATCCCAGCAATATGTTGTCATAATTGTGTGAATTAAATTTCCATAACTTATATAATTGTTTCTGGGTTAAGGGAAGTGACCCATAGGAAAAAAAAAAGAATTAAAAAGATAAGAGATTGACTTTAACGTTGAATAACGTATAAATATTTCAGATTTCTGAAATGTTGCTTTTTTTATAACAATAACTAGATGACCTACGCTTCAATGTAGGGGGAGCAATAAGACTGCTTGATTATTACTGCTAAATTCTTGCGGCTTTGTGTCAGACTTAAGACTAGATTAATAATTAATCTTACTTCAGACACTATTATATATTTTCGCAGTAACTATAACTAATACCAGAAGCACAATAATGTCATTGAATAATAATGCAATTGAATAATAATAACATGGAATAATAATATTGAAAAATACCATTGAAAAGAGCCTCTTTCTCATTTAAAAAAAGAAAATCAGTTTTCTACTTAGTCTGCTCTAGTAACGATACACTTCCCCAGAGATGAATATCTTGAAGATGGACAAAATTGTAGAACCGTCCAGAACGTCGGCTCTAATATATAGCGTTTTCAATATTGGTAAAACACATTAAGCACAATCTAACTGTGCTCGCGTCCACTGTTTCGTTTCCATAAACAGTCAGCAAGCATCGATTCTGTCTCAAAGAAATGAAATGAAAATCTAAATGCACATTTATATGTCCAGTAGCTGCAACGTGTCCATAAATTTTTCAATATATAAAAATGTTGTTTCCCCGCGAAAGCACGTCGGGTTTTTTTTTTTAATCCTTTCTGTCATAACCCAGGAAGGGTTACTGAATGAGGGATAACAAAAACGGTGGCTGGAAATGAAATGGTAATCTTTATAAGATCAACAAAATACAATACACGCCAGCTGTGTGAAGCAGGCAAACCACTGCTAGTGATGGACTACTTAGACAACATATTACCCCCACAAACTGTATCCAACGCATTTATGAGGATTGCAACTTGCACATTAGTGTTCACAGGTACGGTATATAACAATTAATTTTACCGCCTCCTCCCCTTTTCTTCTTTAAAACATTCTTTACCTCATTCTTTTTCGCTTTGTCTTCTTCCTTTACCCACTCGACCCTCAACCAAATGACCTTTCTCGTTTCACTTTCTCACTTTGTTCCTCTCCTCTTTCGCCGCTTTATTGTTTCTTTCCATTATAATTGCTCTTCTACCTTCCTTTTTTTGCATAATTATCGCCTCCTCACTTTCTTACCTCATTCTTCTTCCCCTTTCCGCATTTCTCTGTTTCTATTTGTCGTCCTTCTCTTCCTTCTGGGTTACGGTCATATCACGTTGAAACACCGGGTCACGCGAGATCACTGAAGTTAAGTGTAACGTGTGTGATAAAACAAATAATATAAAGAGAAGTAAAGCGAACTAACTTATATATTAAAAAAAGAGTTTTATTATAATTTTAGTGATTATAGTCAGTTGATAAAAAGGAAAAAAAAAAAACATAAAGTCTTACCTGAAATAATGATTGCAAAATAACATCAGTCGGGAGTTGCTGGGGTTTTGTGGTCAGGTCAACGAATATTAGTAAACTGACTGCTCTGAAGCAGATTTCTGCAACAACTGACTTCGCCTTCCAAATCGCTTAATTTTGGCGCCAAATTACGAATACGAATACTCGGACGAAAGACCTCCACTTATAAGGTCATCCGATCACATCACATAGTTATTTGAAATCTTTAATCTATATAACCTAGAATTCGGAGAAGTTTCCTTCATAAAAAAATAGATTCTCATAACGTTAAGCAAAGTCGAGCCAGGCTAGTACTATATGGTGACCACTTCGGAATAGCAGATGGTGTAAGCATGGATGTGCGTGGGTTGCAATGGATAACGTCTCGGAATTTGAAATCAGAGAGACAAGTTTCAATTCCAGTCGAGTACGTGATAGTCACTTGTGAGCGAATCCACCTCTTCTCCCACCTACGGGTTAAGTAGTAAGAATTGTATCAGTAAATGAATATTAACTCCAAAATCTTCTTACAATCTAAAAGAATTTATGGTCTTAAATAACCTTGAGGAGGCATTTTATTTATTATTTTTTATCCTGTGATCAGGCCGGTTTTGAATTCAGATTTTTCCTTCTCCTACACTGGTTGCCCCAAGGTTATAGAACCCGTTCTGTCCTGCTATTTACCCATAACATGTGGAAGAAAAAGACGATTCATACCTTTCCCAAGTTTATTAGCACGTAAGTGAATGTAAACGATCCGACTTGAGAAGTTTCATAGACCTTAAAACACAAAAGAATCTTTTTCTTTACTTGTTATTGTCTTTTACTTCTAGCATCTCAGATTTTACAATCTTCTTTATTCTACTAATTCATCTTCCTTCACATAATATTCTTCTTTCTTGCCTTCTTTCTTTTATACCCTTTTTCATATCACTTTCTCTTCCCACCTTTCTCGTGTTCTCTTTCTCTCATATCTTATTTTAATTATGAATTCAATTTAATATTTTTCTTCGTTTTTCGTTCCTCTATAACAATCTCTTCCGTATTTTATTTTTTCTTTCTCCTTTCATCATTTTCATTCACCATTCTCCTTCAGTTATTCTTCAATTCTTTTTTTTTTAACTTAATCTTTTTCCTAGTTTTAACCTCTTTTTTTTTGCTCTATTTTTTTCTTTTCTATCCAGTTCATCCCATCTTTCGTCTCCTGCCTTTAACTTCCTCATTGTTTTTTTTTTTTTTTTTTTTTTTTTTTTCCCGTAACCCTCATCTTTTTTTTTTCAATTCTTAATTTGTTAATTGAGAATTCATTATATTTCTTGGTTTTTCGTTTCTCTTTATTTTATTTTTTTAAATTTATCTTTCTCTATCCGCCATTTTTGTTTTGATTTTGCATGCATTTTAGTTTTCCTTTTTTTTCTTTTTTTTCTCGTCTCCGTTTTTATTAAACTTTCTCCTTCTTCGTTCCTCTTTCAAGTCATATTTCCCTCTCTTCTTACATTTCTTCCTTTATTTCACCATTTATTTTCATAATAAGCAATTCATTATCTTCGATCGTCGTTCCTCTTTCGACACTTTTTCAATCTTCTTTCTCTTCATACCAGGTTCGTTTTCTTTTTTCTTTTTCTACACATTTGCTTCACTTTCCTCTACATTTTTTTTTAATCCTCTACACTTTTTCATTCTGTTTTCTGTTTTCCTCTTTACATCCTCTTTCTAGTTTCTCTTCGTTCTCCTTTTATTTTTTTTTTCATTTCTTTCTGCTCTTCTTTGTCTACTTATCTTGATACATTATTCATTCTTTTCCTTCCGACTTTCTTCCTTCTACACATTCATTAGCTTCGTTGTTTTTCTTCTGACTATTTATTATTTTTTTCTCATCTAGCACCCCTTATTATCTTTCTTGTTCATTTTCCATCTCCACACAAAATTCTTAATTTAACCTTTCTGTAGTTAATTACTAATTTATTACTTTTTTCTTTCTTCGTTCCTCTTTCGGCTCTAACCTTCTTCATGTTTCTTTTTATACTAACCCTTTTCCTATTCTACTTTCTATTCCTACATGTTTGTCTCTCTTTCTCCCGTTTCTTTTGTTTCTGTTCATATTCATTTATATTCCTATTTCTTTTCCCTTTACTTTTGTTTCTAATTCACCTCTACATTTTTCTCCTTTTTTTACCAGTTTACCATGCGTGCCATCAAGCCATCACCAAAATGCTGAGGAGTTTAATCAATTTATGATAACGCCAAGAAAATGAGTCTCACTGTCAGAACCGACCTGTAATAACGTATATCGTTAAGAATGGAGGTCATTCTTTTTCTTTTCTTTTTTGGGCTTTTTCACCTCGATTTTTTTTTCTTCTTAGATTTCTTTCCCATTTTTCTTTTCTTTACTTTCTCTTCCTTCTGGTTTCTCTTTATTTTCAACTTATTTTACATATTTATTTTGACACTTATTGCTTGTCATTAAAAGGAAACTAATGAAAAATTGAAGGGACGAATATGAAGTAAGAGAAAGAAAGGAAAAAATCAAAAAACAAAGAGATAGCGTAGAAAGTGTACCCCATCATTCCACTCTTCCTTTTCGTTCACTTCTTTTTTCCACTATGGAATAATTTGCTATATTTCATTCTCTTGTAATTTTCTAGACGTATTACTTATTCATTTATCATTGATATTAAACCAAACAGTTTTCTTTCTTTCAACTGAAATGAATAAATAAACGTTCTTACTATTCTTTTTTTTATTCTTTTCTCTTTTCTATTCTTTTTTCTATTTTTTCTTCTATATATTTGTTTCATTCTTTCATTTATTAATACGATAATAACTTCTCCGCTTCCTTTTTTTCATTTTTCACTTAGTCATCATTATATAATATTTTCTTTCTTTCTTTCTTTCTTTCTTTCTTTCTTTCTTTCAGTATTTATTTTATTTCCTACTTACTATTATTTCCTTTTATTTTTCCTTTCTGAAAGCTTCTTTCTTTCCTTCTTTTTCAAAATTTTCTCTTGTATTTCATCCTCCTTCAATATGTCTTTCTTTGTTTCTTTCGAATTGTATTTTTTATCTCTTATTGTTTCTGCTTTTCTTTTAATCCCACTATTTTCTTTCTTTCTTTCTTTCTTTCTTTCTTTCTTTCTTTCAACTTAGGTATTCTCCTTATTCTCTTTTCGTTTCTCTTTCCTGAATTTCTTATTTTATTCTTATTTATTTTTCCTTCCCTCATTTATCCATTGGTTTATAATTGCTGTTTTCTTTCTTTCTTTCTTTATATTCCTTCATCAGTTCATCCATTCGATAATGTTTTATGCCATGTTCTTTCTTTTATTTATCATCTGTAATTCATGTCTTCATTAATTAAATTTATTTATTTCCTTCTATTTCTTTCATTCTTTTTTTTTTTTCATTCTTTCAATATAAATAGATTTTCTTTTTTCTTTTTGTTTTCGGTTTTTGAATATCTATTTTGACTTTCATTTGTTGTCCTTCTTTCGTTTAAAAATCCATAAATATTTTCTCCGTATCGTTATCTTCGTTTTCATCTATTATTTAAGCCCCCGTTAGCTTTCTTCCTTTCTTTTTCTTTCTTTCTTGCGCCACTGCTTTATTTCACTTCATCATCCATTAATTTATTCTATCTTTCTTTCTTTCATCGTTTCTCCCCTTCCCTCACTTCATTATCTATTCTTTCTTGCTTTATTTCATTTACTCATTGTTTCTTCTTTCTTTCTTTCTTTCTTTCTTTCTTTCTTTTACTTCAATATTCCTTCCTTCCTTCTTTATTTCTTTCATATAAATTATCTTTTTCTATTCTTTTCCACTTTTTCTTCTCGAATGTATTTTGCTTTTAATTGTCCCTACCTACTTTCATACTATTATTCACCAGTTAAGAATTATTTGTCTTTGTTTCTCACTTACTTATTTTTACACCACTACTTTACTTAACTTACTTCTTCATCCCATTAATTCTATCATACTTCCTTTCTTTATTTTGTCATCTCTCTCTCTCTCTCCTACCCTGTCTTCATTATACATTCTTTCTTTCTTTCTTTCTTTCTTTCACCAATTTTTTATTTCACTTACTTCATTACTCGTTCATTCATTCTTTTTCATTTGTTTGTTTGATTCTTTCTTTCTTTCTTACGCTTACATCATCTCTTTTCTTACCTTACTTTTACTCTTTCTTTCTTTAATATAAATTATGTTTTTTATTCTTTTCCACTTCTTCTTGAATTTATTTTGTTTTTAATTGTCCTTAACTTTTTATTCCTTCAGTTATTGATCCATTAAAAATTCATTTGTATTGCTTGTAATTTTTTTCACTTTCATTAACTGTTTTCTTTCCTTCTTTCTTTCTTTCTTTCTTTCTTTCTTTCTTTCTTTTTTATCCTCTTCTTTATAACACTTACTTCATCATCAATTAATTCTCTTTCTCCCTTTCTTTCGTCATCTCTTTCCTTCCCTTAATTTATTGTCCATTCTTTCTTTCGGCCTTTATTACGCTACTTCTTTATAAGATTTATTTTATCATCTATTAATTTTATCTTTCTCCCTTCCTTTCTTTCATTCCCCATATCTTTCCTTCCCTTACTTCAGGATTCTTTCTTTCTTTCTTTCTTTCTTTCTTTCTTTCTTTCTTTCTTTCTTTCTTTCTTTCTTTCTTTCTTAGGTCATCTCTTTCTTTCCCTTACTACTTTATCCATTCCACCTTCTTTTCTTACATTCACTCCCCCATTCATTCGTTCTTCTTTCTTTCTTTCTTTCTTTCTTTCTTTCTTTCTTTCTTTCTTATAAATGATCTTTTTCTATTCTTTTCCACTTCTTCTTGAACTTATTTTTCTTTTAATTGTCCCTGCCTTCCTTCCTTCCTTCCTTCCTTCCTTCCTTCCTTCCTTCCTTCCTTCCTTTCTTCCTTCCTTCCTTCCTTCTATTATTATTCCATTAATAATTCCTTCTTCTGCTTTGTATTTTTCTTCGCTTTCATGAAGTATTTATTTATTTTTCTTTCTTTCTTTCTTTCTTTCTTTCTTTCTTTCTTTCTTTCTTTCTATACCCCACCCACCCATCCATCCATCCATCCATCCAATTTTCTTTCTTTCTTCCAACTCATTCTTTTCCTACTCGTCATCATTCGCAGACAATGTGCTAATTTGAATCGGTAAAAAATGACAAATAATGTAGTCAATGAACGAAACCGTTCCTTTCCTCCACTCATCCCACGACCCTAACCCACCTCTGCTCCTGCTACTGCACGGTGTCCCGTCATTTGCCGTGACCACGCTATTCTCGTATCTTATAGAAACAGTGAATGTCATATTACAAATGTCTGTTTGAAAAATTGAATTACAAACAGCAAATTGACGGTAATTACGCAGCACAATTGGTTCTTAATGTTTGCAGGTGATCAGCCGGTGTCGGACGACGATTCTTCATTAAGAACGGACAAAAACTTGGGGAGGTCGCCTTTCAGACGGCTTCGGTTCAATCACTCGTCAAATCGAGGCTTGCAACCACCTCTCGACCCTGCAAAGACCCGCGCCAAGTTTTGGTAAGAACGCGAAAATTAAATAAAAAATCTTGTTGAAAAGAATCATTGAAACGTTTTCTTATACTACTACTACTATGACTACTACTAATACTACTACTAATAATAATAATACTTATATCATTATCAAAACCAACATTACTATTATTGTTATTAGTAGTAGTAGTAATATTACAGATACTGCCATTATTACTCGTATGACTATTAATTAACCTAAAACGATAGACAACTCCACTAAATCGGTCATATTATCGTGTCTTATTTAAATTCTTATTTTACACGTTCTGTGATTAAAATATCACCCATCCCTGTATTTTGGACAACACAGTTGCGCGAATTGCCCATTTGTATGTAGTGGGCCATTCTTGTGAGGTATTTGAAAGAAAGGTTTATATTAAACTTGATAAATTTGCAATTCTCTTTATCGAGGACATCGTTGAATAGAATTTTCATTTATTTAAGTTTATTTTTAACTTAAATATTGAACATTACTTATTGATTGCTTACTGATAAATGTTTCCAAGAGAAAAAACAAAGAAAGTTACTCATTAGAAATCTTTTGGTTATTTTTTTTCAACTATAATGATTTCTGGCATCAGTTAATGAAGCCGTACTATATATTTTATTATTAATTGTCACATAAGTGCATGTTTTTTCCTAAACTGATTTAATGGTTTAAATTCAGTTAAGAAAGCAAAAATGTTATGAACCACTGGAAAATTATATAAAATGTATTAAACACAGAACTGTTGTTGGCTATCAAATACTTTTGCGCGCGCACACACACACATGCACAAACACACACACACATCTCTTATAAATGCCTCCATTTTAGTTTAGCCTTTTCTTTTTTTTTCTTGGGACTTTTCATCCTCTCTCTCTCTCATCTTCCCTTTTCATGTATACATAAGGTTAGTAAATGCAAACCAGCCGACAAATTTTCATATATACATCGGCAGTGTAAATTGGCTAGATTTTCAATTTGGATCGTATAATCAATTATTGTGTTTAATGTCACCACAAAAGTATCTACATTTTTCGGGTGTCTGTTTTTAATTTTAATTCAACGAATCGGTAGTGAGTTTTGCATCTGAAAATAACGCAGATTTACCTGTATATCACTAATTTAAGCCGTTATTTAACTTCTCTCTTTAAAACTTCTCTCTTTAAAACTTCTCTCTTTTAAATTTTATTCCCAACCCTGATTTTAAGGTCTTTCCTGTTCTTCTTTCTTCCGTTACACCCTCTCTCTAGAGCTTTCATATATTTCCCTCTCACCCGTGTTTCACACACCCACACATAAAATCTCACTGAATTTTGTTTTTTTATAGCTGGAGTTATATTTTCAGATTTCTTCTTGAATTTGTAGGTCCGGTAAATTGGATCGTGATTACAATTTCAATGTAATAAATTTTAAACACAGAATATTAGTGTTTAAACCTTTTATATTATATATATTCTTCTAAAATGTATATTTTATTTATCTATTTTTTATTATCTAATGACATTTTTCTTCTGCACAGGAAGACGCAGCTTCGTGTCCTCCTGGAGAGACTCCATATTTTTCGATAATAGTATTTCTCGAATATTCAGGCTGGTAGACGAAAATACATAAATATACTGTTTAATAAATAAACGGAGCGTCTACTCAATATGATTATTCCTAAAAATAACGTTTATATATACATACATACATATATATATATATATACATATATATATATATATATATATATATATATATATATACATATATATATATGTGTGTGTGTGTATATATATATATATATATATATATGTGTGTGTGTGTGTGTGTGTGTTAAATGCAAGGAAAGTTGTTGTCTCTGCCCTTTTATCCAACATCTCACCAGGAGTAAATCGTTGGCAATAAATTATAAGAAAGGACAGTAACAACGAAAATGAAGAGCAAGAAAAGGAAGTTGAGAAGGATAATTGCTTACCTTGAGCGTAGTAGAGAGCCTTTCCTTACGAGTATCTATCCTAAACCCACTTTTATTGGCCTGTATTTAGTGTGCGTTTGCATCTACAGCAAGGAAAATTAGCCTTATTAAAACCTGGGTATGCAAAGCGCTCAAAATATGTTCCCCTACGACACTGGACTCTGATTTAATGAGTATCAGGGAGATTTTTTTTGCAATGACTATCCAGAAGCCCTTATTAATTGTATTATTAATAAGAAAACAAGTGAATTTATTCTCCTAAATTCCTGGGGCCTTCTAACTGTCCAGTATATTTGAAGGTTCCTTGAATTGGGGATAAGAGTCAAAGGTTAGTTAAGAAGATCAATGTCGGTTTCTAATTGTTTTCCTTCTGTTGCTCTGCGTTGCATTTTTCGCACTAGGTTTACGATTCCGTCGTTTCGCAAGGATAATTTGCCCGACAACAAATGGAGTAATTTGTTTTAGGAATTTAGTTGCCATTGCGCTGCTGGTTATGTGTGGCGTACCACCTTACATTTGGAAACAAAGTTAAATCAACTTGTGCCTTCGAAAATAAGACTTGGCAAAATAAGTAACTTGTGTTACTTTTCCTCTTCAAATATGGAATCTGCTATCACGCAACATTTAGTGGAAAATATAGTATGTGCCAAGTCTTATAAAAAAAGAGTGGTTTAGAGTTGTTCATAGAACCGTTTCCAATAATCATTTAAAGATTTTGGAATCAGTCACTATATGGCTACGCAAAACTTACTCTCTGAACGCAGAAGAATGTTGTCAATTTGTTGGTTGATGTTTTATTTTAATTGTCCCTAGCTAATTTTATTTAAACGACATTTCCGCTTCCCTCAATATATATATATATATATATATATATATATATATATATATATATTTATCGTGTTTCCCCCAATTTTTGCTCATCATTTTCGTTGTTATTGTTCTTTCGTATAATTTATTGCCAACGATTTATTCCTGATGAGATGTTGGAGAAAAGGGCCTTAGAGGCCAATATTTTCCTTGTTTTTAAAACAATATGTCAATTTTGTGCCTCTAAACATTTGTTTATAGATCTATCTATCTATATCTATATATATCTATCTCTCTCTCTTTATATATATATATTATGTATATATATATATATACATATATATATATATATATATATATATTATGTATATATATATATATTATGTATATATATATATATATATATATATTATGTATATATATATATATATATATATATTATATGTGTATATATATATGTGTGAGTGTGTTTGTGCAAAGTGACAGAGTGAGGTCAACTAAAATACCATATATATATATATATATATATATATATACATATATATATATATATGTATGCATATATATATATATATATATATATATATATATATATATATATATATATATATATATATATATATATATATATATTTATTTATTTATTGTTGCTTAGAGGCCTCAATGTGGAAATTATATTGTGTGCAAAGTATATATATATATATATATATATATATATTCTGCGTATTTAGGCGGCAAATGTTTTAAACAAATCAAACAACCATCAACAGAAATCAGTGAATAATGTATAGCGACTCGGATTGAGGAATGGGAGAGCAGAGTTCAAATTCCAGTCGGATCCAATCTTCAGGAGTTTTTCGCTTTTAACTGCTGTTTTTCTCATTTTGTGTTTTCTTTATAATAATTACAATAATCTCATAACTCCATGCGCTATTTGCGATGATCTCATTATTGTTTTTTTCGTAATCAAGTCTTTTTTTAATCAATACATGTTTTATCAATTCAGCTTTTTACTAATTTATTTATTTTTATCATTAATAAATGTACCACTCGATTATACTACTGGTAGGCTATAAATATTGACATATTAAGATGGTCACTTTTTAATTTGTGCCCGACGATTGATATTGCATGAATTGCATGAATTGCATGGAACGCTTAGAAACCAATGTGTTTGCGTTTGTGTGTTTGTGAGGGGCATGTCACTAAATTCAGAAAGATAATAGATTGATATTCTCGTAAGAAATGCTGTTTTATCAGCAATATATGATTTTTATAAATTATTGCTAGAGACGCAGTTTCCGATGGGAGAGGAGAATCGGTATTCAGCATTATTTTGATTCTGTATGTCTGTATATTAGAAGAACTCATTTTTTATAATGATTTCACACCCAAGCAATGCCAAGACAATAAATCCACTAAGACGCAACTGGGTTACTGAGCGTTAGAGAATATGAGAAAAAAAATCTATTTAGGAGAAAGAACAATAAAAGCACGGGTTTTAACAGAAGATAACGATTGACGTTGCACTTAAATTTTTGAAAATCAATGTTGACTGGAAAGAAAGAAACCGGGATAGAATTCCACAAGCGAGAATTATGAGAGAAGGAACAGCTAACGTAGAACTTACGGTTACATCTAGTACTGAATTTAAATTCATAATATCTAGGTACGACAGTAAAGAGTTCATTTGCCACGAAAGTATTTATAAAATTAGGCACAGGAAGGTATATTATGGCGGTAGGAAAGTAACTGAAGCCGAGATATCAATTTACATACGGTTTTGAATTTACACCATTTTTCTCCTAGACTGTTGGCCAACCAAAGCTGAAGTGATTATTGTTCTCTACTATTAGGTCGGTGCAAGAATAATGACGTAATAATGAAGTTTTTTGACGTTAAAAAATACGTCAAAAAACGACATTATTACGTCATTATTTTTGCACCAACCTAATATTTTCCTTCGGCTGATGTTATATTCGCGAAAATGAATGTATCGAAACTCGACTGGAATTCGAACTTGGCCATTGGATTTCTCACGTCGAGCCGCAAACAATTAGACTGCTAGAACATCCTTCCTAACAAATATTTCTG
This sequence comes from Acanthosepion lycidas, assembly GCA_963932145.1. Classification (NCBI taxonomy): domain Eukaryota; kingdom Metazoa; phylum Mollusca; class Cephalopoda; order Sepiida; family Sepiidae; genus Acanthosepion; species Acanthosepion lycidas. The sequence goes on along the minus strand of OZ010579.1, from coordinate 55,287,292 downwards.
CTACAAAATCCTAATACCTATCAATTATATATATATATATATATATATATATATATATATATATATATATATATATATATATATATATATATATATATATATATATATATATTTACCTAACCCCTAATCTCTTGAAAAGATGAAAATATATATACATACACATATTGTGAATAAAGATTCGCTCGGAGCGTTTCAATGATTCTATGTATGGCAACACCTAATATTTTTATTAAATTCTCTAAGGATGTTTTGAATGAAAATGAATATAATGGGACATTATGTCCTAGATAACCTGATCCAAATCCATATTTTTGCTTATCGCATTGTTTGAGATGTTGCCTATTGTATATCGCCTTATTACTTTTATATGAGGCCAAGTTATGTGAATCATGATTTAGGAAGTTCTTCTGGAGACACATACGTAGAGGAAGGCAATATTTGAAAGCAAAAAAGATTTAAATATGAAAAATGCTCGGAGGGAAAAAAAGATAAGGATAATAGGCGGGTGAAAAGGAAAAGAAAGAAGACGCGATTTTTCTTTAGTCTCGCAGAGAGTCACACTCTCTGCGAGAATAAAGAAAAGCAGCGAAAAAATGTCAAGGAAGAAAGGAAGGAAGGAAGGCACAGAGAGGTTGAAAAAGCACACAGTAAAGAAAAGAACGAATTTGGAATGACAGAGGGTTGAATTTGCCTGTGAGGAATGAACAAGTTACATACGGGCAGTGCTTCCTCTCTTTTTATTTAAAATTCAGGCCGGGAATTATGAAGTCACATTTAACTTCCTCTCCTGAGTTTAATTGTTCATTTTTAAGCCGTTTACCACCCACAGAGTTGAGACATTTTTTTTTTCTTTTTTTGGTTAAGAGTTTTTTTGTTTATTTTCTTTTTTTTTTCGTCATTTGTTTTCTTAATTTAATTCATTGTTATAAGCCTCTCTGGCCTTCTCGCTGCTTAACTTTGCACGATGGTGAGAAAATTTATCGTGTTAACCAGTTTTCCAACGGACATAGTTCGATCCTTGCTCATAACTTCGTTACTTTATATTAGAGTACTAATGAGTGTGTTAATTGTTGTATTTACTACAGTGTAACCCGGATATAAGAGAGCTGTCGGGACCGGAGAAGAAGTCTCTTATATCCGGGTTTCTCTTATATCCGGGTTTGGTCTATTTTGTTTAGGTAAGTATGGCTGTAACTTGGGACCAGAGAAAATCTCTCTTATATCCCGGTTTCTCTTATATCCGGGTTACACTATTAATTTAGTGTAGCTTTTTTATAATACACGCGTGCAATTATGGTAAAAACATTGGAGACTGATTTATTTTTACGGCTTATCAAAAATTTTTGGGGTTATTTAAAACCGAAATTTATTTTGCATTGTAAAAATAATTCTTTTACTTGTAAGTGAATATTGCATTAACGAAATGTTTGAAAATAACAATAATTTTTCCAAACTCAAGTTCTACTATTTAGCCCATAGCTGGAGAGATTCTATATTCATACTTTTCCCAAGGCTCTTTTCTCTTAAGTGAATATAACGAACCTAAATGAAATTCGAACTCGGTTCTCATTCCGAGCTACTAGCCATTACACCACCTGCACATCCAACTATTCTTCTTTATGTGCTGTGTCCCTTCGGGCCGTTGGCGACTACGGCTCTCCACAACTTCCTGTCCCTTGCAGCTCTTAAACAACTTTGGCTGTTATTTATCCTAAGCTCTCTTCCGACATCTATTTACTCATGCTCAAGTACGTCACGTGTTGCCTTCATTTGTCCTGTTGGCGCTCGATCTGTTACGTGAGTATCACATTTTCCAAGCCTTCCTTCCTCATTATTACGTCGAAATTATAATTTAATTTAACTTGCTCCGACCGGATGTATCGAGTTATTTATCAACCTTGTATTATGCATTTTGGTAAACTACAGGGAAATTCTGAATTGAATCCTTTACAGTCTACCCTCGTAGATTAAATAAAGTTTTGTTGTGTTTCAGTGAATAAAGTAATAAAAATAACAACTAGAACAGTCTACTTCTTAGATCAAAGAAAGTGTTAATTTCGGAATTCCATGTAGGTTATCCTGTATGTTACTAAGATCAACATACTCCTGATGAAGGCTGGTGCGCACAACGGTCGAAATGTTGTGATAACAACAACAAAAATGACGACAATAGTCCGAATATAAATTATGTAAATAACTCTTTCTTTGTCTGTCTATATTTCTGAGATGAAGTATTATGTACAGTATTTACATTAGTCGGACTATTGTCCTCATCTTTTTCGCCATATTTGTCGCAACGTTTCGGCCGTTGTACGCTCCGGCCTTCTTCAGGTGGTTGGAATTTCGAACTGAACCCTTTATTTCGATCACTGGGGTAGACTGTTCTAGTTCCACGTGCCATAACTGATAACTGACATCCATCAAACATGGCACGTGGAACGAGAACAGTCTACCCCAGTGATCGAAATAAAGGGTTCAGTTCGAAATTCCAACCACCTGAAGAAGGCCGGAGCGTACAACGGCCGAAACGTTGTGACAAATATGGCGACAAAGATGAGGACAATAGTCCGACTAATGTAAATACTGAACTCTTTCTTTCTGTCATTTTTCGCTATTTTTGAATTCATTGTTTTCGATGATGAAATCATTACTCTGTTTTTTTTTTTTTTTTTAATGATTTCTTTAATTTTGTTTCGTCAAAGTTTTTAGTTTGTTAATTTATCTTGATTTTCAATTCATATTTTATTTTTTTATTCTTAAATGTATATTATTTATTTAATTAATGTATTTACTGTTCTATTTTTGCGTTCATTTCCATTATTTTTAAATTAATGTTTTTAAACGTTTGTAATATATCACTTTTATATTCATTTTTTTTAATTTTAATTAAAAAAATAACAACAACAATAATAGTGATAATAATAATAATTGCCAGAATATAGGACATTACGCTCACTACTATCCCAGTTATCACTGAGTAGTTGGGTTCAATACCGACCAACCTAAAGACATATATAAAGAAAATCGGAATAAATCATAGTAGCCCATCGCTTCAGGAGTCTGCATTGCTTTTCTATATAAATATTCTGCGAAAGATACTATATGTTTGAGTTTGTAGGACATTATGGAGAATAGCCATAATGCAAGATCTCTGGTTGAAAATGAAAAAAAGGGGAAGGTAGGATAAAAAGAATTAGAGCATTAACTTAAAAAAATATTGATGAACGCAGTAAAATCAACAGAAACAAGAAAATCATTTACGAAATTTAAGAGAAAAACGATACAAATAAAAAAGACACATGAGAAAACGAATGCACATATGGTCAAGGACACACCAGTTCACACATCCTGCATTTGTTTTCTTGTGATCTGTTTTTCCTGGCCTTGTTTGGATTCATTCTGATGGTCTGCACTTCTACTGCAATTATGAGCGACCCTGATTTAAAAATCAAAAACAAAAAAAAAACAAAAAAAAACAAAAAACAAACAAATAACACCACATCTTTTAACCAAAGATACCTCGGAGGTCAAGCAATTATTCTTTTCTGCTGAAAATAAATAAAAATAAAATAAATAAAACAACTGTCCATGGAAGTACTCTTCTTTTAACTAGTTATATCATTTCTCCTTCTGTGCTACAGTCCCTAGCACAACATTCCGTGCTTCCAAATCAAATCCACTCTATGTGCAGCTGTCAAAAGCAATTCATGAGAAAACTTAACGTAACTCTCAAGTCTCAGAACCGACAATTTTCTACCTCCCGCTTTCTTGAAATACATATTTTGCGACATCATTATTTGGCTTCATAAGCTCATGCATATTCATAAGTTGATGAATGCTTCGTCCACCGCAAGGAAAGTTGGCTCCCTGTGCCGCGCCAGGAAATTTTTCTCCCCGGAATCGATCCTTCAAATCTATAAATCAACCATTCGCCCTTGCATGGAGTATTGCTGCCATATATGGTCTGAACCCCCTTCTGTTTGCTTCGGGGTTCTTGTTAAGATCCGGAGACGAATATGCAATATAATTGGCCCTGATCTGGTATCTCGTCTGCAGTCGCTCTCTCACAGACGTGCCGTCGCCTCTCTCTCCTTTTTTTACAAATACTTTCATGGCAATTGCTCCGAGAAGCTGCATTCGCTGGTTCCCAGACTTCATGAGTTCAAGCTCCCTACGAGGCTGGCATCCCGCCCTCACCCTTTCACTGTAGAAACTTTTAAATGTGCGAGTCTCTTCTACTCCAATAGCTTCATATCTCACACCTCTCCTCTGTGGAACTCCCTTCCCTATTCCTGTTTCCCTGATAGCTATAATCTCCAAAAATTCAAATGTAATGTCAATCGACATCTTCAGTTGCCTTGATCTATCCACTATCCTTCTCCTCGTCCTTTCCTCTATCACTCCTATCTGCTCTCGCTCCAAATCCTCTATAACCCCTTGCATCCTAGTGTCTTCCCGCCTTTCTAAGGGTGAAATGCTTTAAAAAAAATATGCATAAACATATTCGACTTCCTTGATGAATATATACTTTAATATTTTCTATGAGTTAAACCGATTCCCCTAAGATCATCAAAGTTGAGCAACGTCAGCTTTAGTCAATACCTCGATGGGTGACCGCTTGTTAATAACAGGCTGTAATCTTGAGTGTGCCGGTGGTGTAATGGATAATGCTTCTTAATTGCTAATCGGAGTGCCGAGTCTCGTTTATCGTTGGGTTAGTTACATTCACTTACGCGCAAATAACCTGGAGAAAGTTATGATTCCATCTCTTCTACACTCAACTATGGGTCATTGAATAAGTCTTGTAACTCTAAACCATGATTATTTCAAAAAATATCCTGTAATCTAAATATGTTTTCTGGCTTTATATAACATGCAAAGGGTTGTTAAGCAGCAGAAAACGAATCAAACAATCAATCAATAATCTATTAGCTAAGATCTGAAACCATGAGAATTATTATTATTATTATTATTATTATTATTATTATTATTATTATTTGTGTTTGTTATGTTTCCTGTTTTGTATTCTGTAGAGTCGGGTCCAAACTATGGTCATTAGGCCCAAACTATTGTCATTTAATTGATAGTATTTTCTTTAGAAAATGGGATCTTCCTAGTAAGGCGATCTTCTGAGTAATTTGTATGTCGATATTACTCTTAGTAAAATTGTCCATTCCTTTTCTCAAGAGCTAAGCAGAGTATTAAGAGACAGGAAAATTCGTTGGAAACAAAGAAAAGAGTACTGCAATGTCCTCCTGCATAGCAGCGAAAGCTGGACACTCTCTTCAAAGATATATCCACTTACTTATTTAAATAATGACCTGCCTTCATATTTTTGATTGTTATTATAATATCCTGTTAAGGTTGATAATTTGAAATATTTTCATTTGTACCCTCTTACTTCTGTAAATAATGAACTGCATTCATATTTATGATGGTAATTTAAATATTCTTTTAACCCTTTGAAACCTGAACACCGCTTTACCGGTGGTAGAAAAATGACTTAATACCCAGCCACCGGTTGAATAGTGGTAGAGAAAAAATGACTTAATACCCAGCCACCGGTTGAACATTGGTAGAGAAAAAATGACTTAATACCCAGCCACCGGTTGAATAGTGGTAGACAAAAAATGACTTAATACCCAGCCACAGGTTGAATAGTGGGTGATCACTTGTATCTATTTTTATATCTACCGGGAAATATTACTGTTATGATGTTGATTTGGGGTTAGTAGAGACAAACGACAAATAACACGTAACAATAAAAAGGGTTTTAATAGGCTGGTAAAAAGGTACAGAAATCGCCTGAGTAGTCAATAACTAGCTCAGCTAAGAACTTCTCTGTTTTTCTGTCGGTATTTATCTATCCACCCACGAGGATAAAATGCGGCACAAGGCCGGTTTAAAGTGGGTATCTCCGAGCCTGTAGGCTCGGCCAAAAATATGGCCTTTCTGAACCCGCCTAGACGGGTTCAAGGCCTGTCTACCACCCCGGACAAAACCTTGCCCTTCGGCAAAGCTTCGTCCGGGCCCCTCTCTGCTAATGCAGAGAGTTCGACAGCCGCCGAGAGAAAGAACTTCTCTGTCTTTCTGTCGGTATTTATCTATCCACCCACGAGGATAAAATGCGGTACAAGGCCGGTTTAAAGTGGGTATCTCCGAGCCCGTAGGCTCGGCCAAAAATATGGCCTTTCTGAACCCACCTAGACGGGTTCAAGGCCTGTCTACCACCCCGGACGAAACCTTGCCCTTCGGCAAAGCTTCTTCCGGGTCCCTCTCTGCTAATGCAGAGAGTTCGACAGTCGCCGAGAGAAAGAACTTCTCTGTCTTTCTGTCTCCCTCATGTCAACTGAAATGCCACTATTTAAAGTCTTTGTTTACAGACGCAGATAAGTTCATCTTCAAGAGGGTAGGTTTCCGACACAACAATTACTTATCAGTTATTTGTGAATTTTAACTCAGCGGCTCAAGCAGAAGCATTAAAATTGTTCGAGAATGCAAGGCTCAAGGTATTAAACTTGTTACGCTCAACTCAACGATGCAATAGTTGAATTTCCAATGGTATTTTGAAATCGTTGGACTTGTTAGGAACTTATTCAGTCATTAATTTAAGAATTATGTTTCATCAGAAAATTCATTTAGGAATATTTTAATGGATATTTATAGGTGACTGTTTGGTGTATTTTAAATAAGAAAATGACTTATGGTTCGAACTTGTGAGCAAGTCAATTGAAAGTTTTTTATCAGGCTGGTGCAAAAATAATGACGTAATAATGTCGTTTTTTGACTCATTTCTAACGCCAAAAAACGACATTATTACGTCATTATTTTTGCACCAACCTAATGACATTTAAAATAATTCTGTTATTAAGCTGCTTCTATTACCCTGTCGGAGTTCTAACTTTTCCAAATTTTTTCTAATTGTCATCAGAACTTTTCGAAGTATGTAACATTATATACACATTAGGTATTCATGGAAGTGGAGTAATAGTTAGTATCAATCACTTGAGTAAATAGTTCACCCGCAAAACATTTGTCGATGATTTGAAGCTTGTACAGTGTAACCCGGATATAAGAGACCCGGATATAAGAGAAACCTTGATATAAGAATGATTTTCTCTGGTCTCAAATTAGAGCCATACTTACCTGAACAAAATAGACCAAACCCGGATATAAGAGAAACCCGGATATATGAGAAACCCGGATATAAGAGACTTCTTCTCAGGTACCGACAACCCTCTTATATCCGGTTTACACTGTATTTAAACGTTTTCTTAGGCTGATAATGACTGCTTCAAATCTGTTTCACTACTTCTTCCTCATTACACCACATGCACATCCAACCATTCTCTTTCTTTCAGTGTCGTGTCCCCCCATAGGATGTAGGAGATCATGACTATCCACAACTTCTTTTCCCTTGTAGCCCTCAATAAATTTTGTTTTTCTGTTGGTTCTCCTAAACGTTATTTCGCCATCCATTTACTCAAGATCACTATATTATACGTTGTTTTCCTCTGCCTTGCCTTCAATCTGTCCTGTGAGTATCAGATTTTCCAAGCTCTCTTTCCTTATTATGTACTGCAGAAACCTCAGCTGTCTCTTTCTGATATCTCCATCTTCTCTAAAGCTTTGTCTTTGCTCATATGTTCGGCCCATAGTGTCATCAAAATCCTTCTTTAGAACCACATTTCTGTTTATTCAAGTCTCTTCTTCATTTTCTGAGGAAATTCTCCAGCACTCAGAGCTACAGACGACCTTAATTTCCAGACTAGTAAACAGAGGATAGAAAATGCGACAATGAGATCCGAAAACTTGTTTGTTTGTGTTTTTTTTGTTTGTTTGTGAAAGAAGCATACCAAAGTAAGATGGTGAGAAACGGAAAGAAATTCGTTAGAAAACTGTGCTCTTACATGGCAGTGTATGTTGCACGGATGCGGAGAAAACTAGAGGCAGCAGAAATATGGTTCTAAACATGGATACTGAAAATTCCATGGACAGTGCGAGTAATCAACAGGGAAGTTTTAAAGAAAATGGCAACAAAATAAAACACTTCCACTCAGAACCAGGAAAAGACAGTTGAACTTCCTTGGAGCAATAAAAGGTCTTGAATAGTTAATACTCACAAGTTATATTCAAGTTAAGAGTCATAGGGGAAGCCAGCAAATCATTTACCTAACAAGATTTTGAATAGCGGAACGGTAGCGGGGATGTAGCAAAGAAAGAAAAACTCGTAAGAGCCACACGAGATAGGAAGTTGAGCAGAGCAGTGATTGCCTATATCGTGAGGGGACGTGGTATATAAAAAAGAAGAATGTGTAGTAAACCAGTCATAGACATAGGGAATGATATCAATATGACTATTAAGGAAAAGACGAAAAGATTTTTTTTTTCACATTGAGGATTGTGTCGTCTCTGCTCTTAAAGAACATAGTTTTTGGCAATCAAATAAAGTAGACGTTAATTCGGACAGGCCAAATTTGTTTGGAAGGAATTTGAATTCAAGGATTATATCGGAGACAAGCACAAGCAAAAATCGAGAGAAAATAATTAATTGTAAGAGAAATATTTATCATCAGATAATGCTCGAAAATACAATAGTAATCTGTCAATCAAAATTCAAGAAATGATTACAATTTTTTAAGGTATTAAAATCAAGTGAGAGCAACAAATAATCAGCAAAATTTGCTTTAATATTGTTGTCCACTGGTTAAAATGACTGGTGAAAAAGAAGTTAATGTTAAACATGTGATAATATAATGCCCTATAGCAACCATAGCATGTGAAGTTATGTTCATTTCACACACGGACCATGAACTGGCTCTAGTGGCTATTTCTGAACTTCTAACTTCTTTACATGAACGTACTTATCAGGTTCCTTTATCGGTTTGCAGATATCACCTTTCGTTCAGGTGCGAGACAATTATTGTGGAAGAGTAGCTAGCACTCCTTCAGCACACTACCAGATTGCCGGGCTCTTAGCCTTAAATAGTCTACGATTAATGACTGCAGCAGTTGATACTAAGCTGATTAATATTCAGACTGATCTTACTTCGTTTTACAGCATTTGACCCTCCTCTATTCCTTGTAAGTTGTCTTGTTAATTGTTTTGTAGCATATTTTTCTGTGTGTTTTTTTTTGTTTGGTTGTTTTTTGTTTTTGTTTTTTTTGTATGTATCCGTTAGTATTGGATACTGGTGCTGAATAAATATATTAAGCACTCATTCTTCTCTGTGCATCATTCACCGCA
>OZ010579.1:55258045-55270545 GCA_963932145.1 Acanthosepion lycidas | reverse complement strand
GTGTCTTTCTTTCTAGCTCCTAACAGGCCAAAACAGGAATAAGCAGAATTATTGCCTTACTTTTAATGAAAATATTAAATCAATTCAAGGGTAGTTTCCGTTGTGGGGAGCCACATGTAATGGCAAAAGTATTATCCTAACTGAAAAAGTAACCTTCCTTAATATATTATCACATGTGATGAAAAGTTGGTTACATACAACAATGTTCGACTCCAAAAGAAATGGATTGACAAGGATAAATCCTCAGAACCGGCCCTAATTGCTGATCCATATAGAAGAAATATAATATTATGTGTGTGATATGGTCTTCAAGGTATTATTCATTAAAAGTTCTTACAACGCTGGAGCACGGACATAACCCAGATGATGTAATTTGTCCTTAGATGTTTTGTTTATTTTAATTTTTTTTCAGGAAAAAAACTTAAGACCACATACATTAAGGATAACATAAAGAAAATTTGTGGAACTCGGTTAGTTTGTTCTACTCTCGCTGCTTATATTTACCTAACCTTGCACGAACATATTATTGCAGTTTTCGATAGTTGATCGGATAATCTTTCTCTAATGAGAATCAGGGAAGATTTCTTTAGCTCAAAACCTGTGGAAATTTTTCAAAAACTATATCGATTAACTGCTTGAGTAACCGGAAGTAAATCATTCCGTATTATGGTGAATATATAATGGAATAGAGTGTAATTGTACATTATATTTTGAAAAAAAAAACCCAAAAAACAAAGATTGATAATCAAAAAGTAATATTATTTACGTATCAAGCTAATACACATTTTACAGATCGGGTTGTTGTTTAGACCGAACGCGCAACAATGTTGTACAGAATTTGAAAAGCATGCACATCAAAAACATTTTTAAATAACATTTATTATCAAATATCTAAGTTTTCTTAAAATAGATGAGTGCTAATCGCAGAATATGTCCGCCTGTGGTTATAAGAGAAAAGATATTGGTTTAAAAGAAGAGAAGAAATTCTGAAAACACACTAACAAGAATACACTTTGGTATGAATGATAGAAACCATTTTTTTTATGGCCGTACGCAGCAGCAAGGGAGGAAAGTGATGCATCATGGGAAGTATTCTCACGTAGAAACGCGAACTAAGACGTTAGTTGTGGCCCTAATGAGGGGAATAAGGAAAAATTAATGAAGCAAAAATAGTGTTGATATGGGTGAAATATGGAGCGTGGGCCTGGGAAACAAAAGCATCTATTGTCGTATAGTTGTTTGGGCCTGGTTGGGGCCAGTTGGTCCCAGGAGCAGAGGGAAAGGTTGTTTTGATAAGCCCTGAAGTTAAGGATCAGTATTATCGGGATATTTCTAGCGTGTGAAAAACTGTCGGTGGATGAGAGGGATTAGAGACAAACAAACAAGTGAATATAAAGAGGAAAACGAAAGTGGAATGAAAGAAAGAGTTGGTAAAAGACAACTGGGGGGAAGAGGGGGGAAATTATATCAATAAGTGGGTGGCTGGGACAACAAATAATGAGGATGACAAACAGTGTCGAAACTGAATCAATTGACTAGGAAATGATGTCAATAGAAAAAAAATGAAGAGCTCCCATAAAGACGATGGTAAGAGGTATCTTAAAAATGCGTTGGTTTCAGGCAAATTTGCACTTTCTGCAACAAATAAAATATTACGTCCATTACTTTCACTCGTAAAAATTAACACCACCATTTTAGTAAAACAACAAAAATTGACAGACGAGGACGTATATTCGCACCTAACTACCTGCTGTATTCGAAGAGCTAAGTATATATTTCAAAAAACAATTCAAAAAAGGTATGTGCGAAATTGTGCAATAAAATATTGACATAATTCAAAAAGTTGTTCCTGTGATTGTTAGCAGCAGTACATACTGCTGCTCAATAGAAAGTTTCGGCCGATGTTTTAATAAAACTCCTATAGGTGAATCCTGTATCTGGATGTTTAAAAGGAGTGTCGCTATCCAGTGTTCATACTAAGCTATTATATACGCTCTGTGTTAGATAGTAGAAATTAGGGTACTTCCTGCTTTTCCCTACTCCTGCGACAAAGGACTGCTCCTGCTTATATATATATATATATATATATATATATATATATATATATATATATATATATATATATATATATATATATATGCCAAGTAGCCATATTAAAGTAGGATTTGAGTAGGATTTGATTCACTCAAGTATTTTAGGTTCTATGTATGAATATTTAATAAACCAATTTTCTCGTCCTGTTCCTTCGATACTCTATAACTACGGCCTTCTCATTCTCGGTTATTTTGAACAACGACAACATTACAACACTATGTACATTATATTGAACATTTTTCCCATAAATAAGATATGCGCTAGAAAGTATATTTTATGAAAACTAGCACCATAACGCAACTCATTCCACCATAAATTTGGAATCGGCTGTACTGCTTACCATTCATGCTGGAACCACCAAAACGAACAGTTCAGAGTCTTTGGGTGTCAGTCTGAGAACAGTACAGAGGATTCGGGTAGATTTGGATGAGTCTAATGGTGATTACTTAGGTGTTTGGAGTGATCATTATTGAAGGCAACGTTATGTCTCTTTATCTTCCCACAGGACCTAAGACTAAACACTGAAGACTATATCTAGTACCTTGAAGAGGTAGTATTGGCCTGGGTCACGAGGGTGGCTGCTGAAATACTGTATGTATGATAGCAGGGCTCTGCAGTATGCTACACAAACAGGAGAATTTAGTCATGGTTTTCAGCCAATTTCTCCAACCACATCAACCCTTACATCTGGCAACCTTACTCCCCAGACTGGGCCCCCTTGATTCTTATGTGTGGGGAACAGTTGAGTGAGAGACCAACAAAAGTCCTTTTAATACCAAAGATGAACTGAAGGCAAGGATTGTAGCAGAATTCACCAACTTAAACAATGACACCGTCCAGAAGATTTGCAGGAGATTCCGAAGTTGTCTGGAGGTCGTGGTTGAAGCCAATGTCCATATTCTTGAATAAATTTGCTCTTTGGTTTTCAAAATATTTTTGTGCAATTTTAGTAAATATATCTCTTAAAATGAGATGTCAGTGTTATTTTCATTTTTGCGTAACTTACACGACAATTTATCCATCGCATTAAGTATATATATATATATATATATATATATATATATGTGTGTGTGTGTGTGTGTGTGTGTGTGTGTGTGTGTGTGTGTGTGTGTGTGTGTAATGTATATATGCATAATAACAGGTAAATGAAAAGACAAGCCCCAAAAAGTTTATACCAATACGTTTCGTCCTTTGGAGCAACTTAAAAGCCAGTGCAAATATTGTATTTAGCAGCTTGTATTTACGTATATACAGAAGACGTGGAGAAGAAATACGGTTACATTTCAAATTTTGAATCAGTGAACACTTTAGAATATTGAAAAAAATACCATGACGGACGGCAATTGATGTAAGTTATATATATATATATATATATATATATATATATATATATATATATATATATATATATATATATATATATGCTTTTGAGAAAGTAATTTTTTTCAATATATTTTATATATTTTATATTACATTTTCATTTGGTTTACATGTCTGATGATTTGAAGCCGTGTTTTATCGACTTCAGTGAAATAAAATATCACCTATGGTTTTTAAGTGTCTGTTTGGTATTATATAATAATTTTGCTGTCTTTTGACAGAGAGCTCTCAGCGGATCTATATCCTCTTGAAAATTCTAGACCGATTCCCAATATTTTTTATTACTATCTATCTATCTATCTATCTATATATATATATATATATATATATATATATATATATATATATAATATTAGAAATTAATTGATTTAAAATATGTTTTTTCGCTACACATTTCTAACCATTAATGCTCTGTAAATTTATATTGAGCACTATTTTGTAAAAATAAAAATATCTATAAGAACAACGGATTATATATCTTACTGTTCTTTCTTTCTTTATATATATATATATATATATATATATATATATATATATATATATATATATATGTATGTGTGTGTATGTATTTGCATGCTAGACGATTATTTTCGGCTAACGTACATGTTCTTGGCTCTTTCTTTTTTTTTATACCCTTTTCCCCCTTTGATTATTTGCAAATTTAGAAACCGAAGGTTTTCCAGACGAGTATAATTTTTTATACTTTTAAGATTACTACTTACTATATATATATATATATATATATATATATATATATATATATATATATATATATATATATATATATATTACTACTTACTATATATATATATATATATATATATTCTCTTGTCTCGGTCGTGGAAATTTTTATCTAGAAGTGTTTCTTCCTATTACGTCTTATTTCGAAAGGAAAATAAATTCGCCTGTTTTAATAAAATATCATTATGTGCCTATACCCAGGAGTTCCAAGTCATTCTTTTTCACACATAAGAAGTATCTTAGATGAAACAGATGGACTTCAAGTAAAAGAAATAAAAGTAGAAATAAAATGTTATACTTATAAAGTTACGTTTCATTCGTCTATTGCTTGAAGAGGCGTGTCAGAATGAACCGAATTGCTTCATCCCGTACCCTGGGTCCCCCGAAAACACATAGCGTGCCGTGTCGGACGATACCTTTGCCAGAAGCGCTTTAAGAAGATGGCGCCTCGTACCCGACATATTATGAGTCAGCGACGGAACCACTTCAGCGCGCGAAGAAGCCGCTAGGCTCGGCGCAGTCAGTGGGAAGGCACAGTAATAGGAAAAGCGAAAGCCCGCTCCGGACATCAAACAACTTCCTGACATAAACTTCTTTGAAATCACATTTATTCACCAACCCATCCCAAACCTATTACTGTCTCCCGTATTTTTTTTTTCTTTTTTACTTCTTATACTGTTACTTTATATCTCATAGTTCCACAGGCATGTTTACTCACTCACTATCACCGAAAATAATAATAATAATAATAATAATAATAATAATAATAATAATAATAATAACAATAATTACAATAATAATAATAATAATAATAAAATTAACTAGAAGCCCTGTGAAAATTACATGGTTTTCCTATTTGAATTTTCTTATGAATTTTACTTAATCTTAAGTTAATGTTTGAATAAGCTCATGGCGAGTTCTATGACAATAAAATATCCATAGAAATTCCCCTATCACATCGATAAATATTTGAGCTTAACAGCTTTCAAAAAAAATCTTGCAATAAATTTGAATGCTGGACGTTATTTTAAGAAGCGAGTACAAATAAAAAGATTTAAAATCGATAACTTTTTCCATTACACTTGAAACAGCCATTAAACACTTCCGTGTTCTTTTCTTTCTTTCTTTCCTTCATTTTCTTGCTGAAACCAAGTAGCGCTTGTTTATTTTTTTACAGAATCAAAACTGAATATTCCATTATGTATGAGGTATCGTCAGGAGACGTTAAACACTTCTGTGTTTTCTTTCTTTCTTTCTTTCTTTCTAGCCAAATCCCCTTTTAACGAACATTTCTCTTAATAATAATTTCAAAATAATTCAGCAGATGATGTTATTTTATTTATGGTAAATAGATTTTGAGCGATTGCCTTATTCGGTTTCCGTCGTTCGATACTACGTCTGAAAAATAGCGATTTTATCGCGGTCCCCAAATCATTCTCGGCTTTCTTATCAGCTTAATCTGATTCTATCTCTCCACTTCTTTCTTTCTTTCTCTCACTGTTTTATAATTGTAAGCAAGTTTGTCTTACTAGATCAATTACGAATAACTAGTGAGAGTTCGTCCCTCACTGAATGGTTCAAACTACGCTTAGATTATCGGTGCATCTCGACGTTGTGTAATGCCCAGCAAGCTTGTCTCGCTAGAACAATTAAAGCTGAGTAGCGAGTGGGATCCTCACTGGTATACCATAGTTTCGGCCGTGTCCCACATCTAATCTATGCTTAGAGAATAACTATACAACGTGGTATGGTACATATTATCCTTGATTAAGCAATCCAGATGAACAATTTTTTTTTGTTTTTCATTTTAAGAAAACACGTCAGATGAGATAATTTTGTTTTGCCTTCCGTTGACGGATCAATTTAAGGTGAACTTACATATTGTTGTGACCAAGTAAATGTTCAAAGAAATAACAGAACAAGTGCAGCAAATATATCATATATTAAACATTAAGTACAACAGAAGAGTAATAAACGACTAGGTAGTATCTGTCGGTTGACCCAGTGTTCAATCTATTCGTCCTGCGGCAAAGTCTCGTACGATTTCCTCTCTACCGAAGCAGAGAGTTTGACAGTTGAACAATCTATTCGACACTTCCCTCAAGGCCTTCTCTCCTACTAATATAATAGTAGGCGGAAGAGTCCAGTATAGACTCTTTACAGGGAGGACACCACAATACAGAGCAAACTGGACTATTACTTTTTATCAAATTTAATGAAATAATTTTTCATTGGTATTCGTGATTTGGGGTTCTTAAGCTATAGTTATGTTAAAAAATATAATTGAAAAATAAACCATTGCTTATGGTCACAGTGCCTATTGCTAACTGAAGCCAGTTTTCCTTTTCGGCGTTTAACATTTTTTGGAATATTTAATTATATTAATAAAAATAATACGAGTTTATTACTGTCAATATAAAATTATGTTATTAATTGATTTCGTTATTTTTCACGTCTGGATCAATAGACTATGATCACCACACTAAGATGGAGCACTAAGTTTGAAACTTGACGCATATATAAGTTTGATCTGAAAATTTAATTCTATGTTTGATCTACGTGACTGGTATTCACCTCTCAATTGAGAGCATTAACAAGGTCAATATGCATATGTTATTCTATATTGTTGTAGCGTACCTACGACTGTAATGGGTATGTCCCCATTCACATAAATACAGTAGTAAATACTGTATGTTAGTTCGAGATTCGTCTCCAGCTATACTGGTCAAAATCTCTGCCTCTAGGCAGAGAAGATCCACAGATGAGGCTATGTCAAAGAGCGGAGTCTCGACTCGGAAAACAGCTACCCAACCCCGTTTTATACGGGGTCTACGGGGAGTTTTGGCCGAGGCTACGGGCGCGGACACCCCACGTTAAATTCGACCTTGCGCTACATTTGACCGTCTGGGACGGTTGGTAGATATCTTGCTGTTGTTGATTCGTCTCAAGCTATGCTTGTCAATCTCTCTGCCTCTGAGCAGAGAGGATCCCCAAACAGGACTATTTCGAAGGGCAGAGTCTCGTCTGGGGAATATAGTTTTATACGAATTTTACGGGGAATTTTTGGCAGAGGCTACGGGCTCGGATACCTCACCATAAATTCGGTCTTGTGTCACATCTGACATCGTGGGACGGTTGGTAGTTGGAGATTCATTGTGAAATTCATTTGACTCACTTCTAGCAGTTGACTAATTCGTGGCTGGCCAATCTTATATGCGTTTTTCGTATACTAAGTATTATCGTTCAGTAGCAGCATGGCCCGGCGTTGCCCGTGCTTGATTCAAAAATCGTGCGACTCATACAGCAATCGCTATCACTTGAGTTAAAATATTTTGGCCCTTCCTTGCCTTTAAAGGAGTGCCCTTTGCCGTGCTGATGTTGCTGCATGCCTTACTTCTTGCCTATCTCACACTGGGAATTTTTTATAAGCTCTATACTTCACATTAAATCTGTTACGAAAAAAGAACTAAACAAAATGAACACAAAACGATCAGCTTTAAAAAAGGACTCGTAATTGGAAAAACCGAATGAAAAAAGAATGTTAATAGCAAATATTTTTCACACCCAACCCAGTTCTACTGAATCAGAATCAACGTTGACTTTAAGCAAGCGAATGAGCCAATTGGAGTAAAGTGCCATGCACATTTAAATTTTTCCCACTTGTGACGAATGTAGCTATTTCTTTTTTGCATGCTAGCATGCTAGTTAACATTCGTGTCAGTCAGCTGTTGGCTCTCACGCTGGCCAATAGAATCTTCCTGCCTATTCGTGGCAGCCAGCTATGGGCTCTGGCCAGTAGAAAGTGATCGCAAACTACATGAAAACTGTCGTAGAAGCATGAAAATTCAATTATTTCCACTATCGATGGGAGTTGGGAAATGCAAAGTCGGTTTTGGCCTTCTCGCTAACTTGGAGCATGTGCATGTAAATTTTGGTTCAAATCCGTCGAAAATTGCGGCCGTGCATTCGTTACACACACACACACACACACACATCCTCCCTTTTATAGATAGGGATTTCTAACCTTAGTACGATTATTCTATTCAGTAACTTTTGTCCTCGTTTTAAGTATTAATGCATTTCATTTTTTTTATCCGACATATTTTTCTTACTTCAGATATTTTTAGTTGATGCACGTATTTGAGTAGACACTTTCTCTGATTTTTAAACTGTATTTATTTCGTGTTCCAGCCTGCACACATGGGAAAATGTGCCATTCGTCAGAATACGAACTTGAGCAGTTATGCTTTTGAGAAAGTCTGAAGGAGTGAATAAATCTGGCGAGAAGACGCATACTTGTCTTATATGCCTTTTCTATTCTTATGCAGGCGATTTGCTCCGCGTATAGATTATGAATTATTCTAATATCTTTACGATGTATGCCAAAGAAATTATCTGTCAGTTTCAACAGTCCTTTGTTACGTACATTATCAAACGCTTTTGCAAAGGTAGAAAACTTTAAATGATCTTGATTTTGTCTCTGCTTTTTGTATTGAGCGAAATAAAAATCAATTAGGTCGTTTTTACTTGTTGATTTTCGGTAAAACTTGGAGTCGGATTTGTTATTGTCACGAAAAAATAGAATGTCGAGAAAATGTAAGGTGTTTTTGTAGTTTGTCTTCAAATGTAAATTCCATAGCGGTTTCCATCTTATTCAACTTTTTATAATGCTTGTTAATTTTTTTTTTAAATATATTAATAAAAAGTCATCTATGTATTTGAATTAACGGAGATTTTAGACGGGCTATATTTAAATATACAGGATTGATTTTAATCATTTCACCACAAGCAAGGCTATAAAATCATTAAGATATAATTGTACTTCCTAAGGGTATTTACGCATTAGTCTTTTAGTAGATAATAATGAGTTACTGATACAAGTCTTATTATTTGACTTAATTAATCGAATTAATCCAAGGTTCCTTGGGAGTAAGTGAATAAAGCGAACCAGACTTGATTCTAACAATTCTACGAATCGGCATGCAAATCCCACCCCCGGCACTTGTGGGGAATCAGAAAAGATAAAACGAATTTGCTTATGTAAAAGTTGTTAAAAGAAGAGAAGCTTTCTTTTCTAACTAGCATTATTATATTATGATTTTTTTTTTAACTTATGGGGGATGTTTTATTTAAATGTTATTTTCTTAGGATATTTAGACATTTTTGACAGATTTATTCGAGTATAAAATCTTGATATCAATTCTCAAATTGACACTTGAAGACAGATTTATACCTGCTCCTAAATTACAATAATCTTTTTTAATGCATTTATTTTACTGGCAGATCAGAAATAAATAATCCTTTACTCATCTCCCCTTAACGCGCATTAAATCAACCAGTAGATTTTTAGTGATTTTTCCATCAGTGGGCTGAATGATTTTCGAAAAATCTGTGCATTCTTACTGAACTTGGCATATGAAATACAAATTTTATTTAAAAGTTTTAACATAGTTTGTTACCCTCAGTAAACTGTGCATAGTCAGTGCCGAATGTGTGTGTGTGTGTGTGTATGTATGTATGTATGTACATATGCAAGGCAATAAAGTCGCTAAGATGCAGTTGTACTTCCTAAGGATATTTACGCATTATTCTTTTAGTATATATACATATATATATATATATATATATATATATATATATATATAACAGACGTAGCAGCAAAATTGTCACAATCGTGCAACTGCAAAATTGCACAATTGTTGAATTAAGCTTTGAAGCGTTGCGACTTAGACATGTTTAAAGATATCTTACTGGAATTCTCCAATGTGTTTTTAACACTATATTGCTCTACTTTGAACAGTATGAATGTATTTAGCTCTAATTTTGATCTAATATTGATCGCTCATTCTGTTCTGACATCCTGATCCATTTTTACTCTCTATTGTTACCTTTTTTTAAACTTATTCACCGTTCTCCTGATGGTTCTTGGATGGATTTTGAACATGGAAGCTAGAGTATGAATGTTGCTACCATTATTGAAGGTCTGAAGAACCTTTTTCCTTTCAATTTTCAGTTGGAAAGAGAGTCGGGTGATACAAAACAATTTTAACCTGTTATGTTACCAGTTGAATAACTCAAAGTTTTTTCAGTGATTTTTACGAGAAATGCTAAAAAAAAATGGCTAAACGTCTTATCTGCAAACCTGGAAAAAAGAAATTCAATTATTAGGTTGGTGCAAAAATAATATCGTTTTTTGACGTATTATTTAACGTCAAAAAACGATATTATTTTTGCACCAACCTAATAGTTTAGTGTTTTTTTTTGTTTTTTTTTTTTAGATATTAAACATTTAATTATTGGACAATTATTCCATGCTGTTAAATGATTTGGAATTAATTTTGTATAGAACATACATAATGAAGAGGGCCCCCAAATTCCATTAGCCCAAGAGCCTCTTAAGGCCTAAATCCGGTTCTGTACGAGAGTTTACAATAAAATTTACAGTCACCCTTTATTTTAGTTTCCCTTCATGGAAATGTTTAAATTTCGGATTGTTATGTTTTAAAAATTCTGTTTCCATTGTCCTTCATTTTTCTCTAAAATTTCGTTATTGCTCGCAAGTTTTGTCCATTGTATTCTCAGCAACCTTTTGGGAAACCACATTTCTATTGTCTAAAGTCTCTTCTTCATCTGTGAGGAGATTGTCCAGCATTCACTGCCATATAGCAGGACTGATATTGCATAATAGTTTAGCACTCTTTTCATTGTTTCTGACGAAATCTTCATGTTTCTTAATACTTTGCTTAACTTTTGGAAGTCATATTTCGCTGACACAATGCACCTTCAGATTTCAATATTGAACTTTCCGTCCGCTGTTAAGACTCTTCACAGATATTTAAAATTTTGGAGATAACCATCAATTGCAAGAAGACAAAAATGCATGGTTGTTAGCAAAAAGGAACAGCCCAACATGGAAGTTAGAAATTGGAGATATAAAAATCAAACAAATACAATTTAAATATGGGGGAAGTTGATGAATTAGCGGACACAAATAATTCATGGACAATGAATCGACATAATGGGGGTGGGTAGAGACGGAAGGCGCCACATTGGTACACAAAGAATATAGAGAAAAAAAACAATGAAAAAGAGATGAAATTAAGTGGCATATAGGAGATCATTTTTAACTGATATCGAAGAAAAAAAATCAAGCAATCTAATAGATAGAAGAATAAGTGAGTTAGAAGCGAAAGAGGTTAGAAAAAAGGATGAAATTTATTGCTTGGTGTGAAATTCACCTGCGTGACCTTCAAAGAGTTTTAGTTTTGAAGAGGCAAAAAGATCTCTAGCGTTTTCAAAAAAAAAAAAAAAATATATATATATGTGACAGTTTTATTTGGATCGTAAATGAATATTTTACTCCTAGGGCGCAGGAATTCTTTTTAGAAGACAAAATGTCCTTATTCATCCCTGCTCGGTGAATGAGACAAAAATGACTTAAACACAGAATTGTAATATCTGTGAAAAAGGGAATTGTCAGATCTTAAAAAATCTAATTAAAACTGAATACGTCTTATATGCCAAAAAAAAAAAACAAAAAAAAAAACAATCTGATATTAACATGTACCTGTGAATCAATAAACACAGCGCAAATAAAATCATCAAATTATATATACCGTATATACCCGAGTATCCTGAAACTTCTGAAGACTTAATTTTGAAGCTAATTTTATGGGGGTCGCATCATACACTAGATATAAAATTAGCATGTAATGCTGGCCCTGGCTACGACGTTGACTAAACTATATATCCACTTACAGTAGTCAAAAAGCACAGGTGTATTTAAAATAAACATGATTTTCGTAAAATGCATGTAATATTCACTTATTAGTATCGTATTATAAAATACAAACGCAATGTGTAACGTTATTAATGATACTTTCACCATTCTCTTTTACTTTGTTAAATTATTTAGCAAGAAGATGAGATAAAGAGATTGAGGCAAAGAGTTTAGTCTATTGTAATTTGCTCTCTCAAAAAGAAACTCGTATGATACTCGGTATATGTGGTAATTTTTTTTTTATAAGTGAAAATTTGGGGGCTGCATGATATGCGAGATCGTGTGTTACACGAATAAGTATATATATATATATTAGGTTGGTGCAAAATTAATGTCGTTTTCTCACATATCTTACTATGTGAGAAGACGACATTATTTTTGCACCAACCTAATATATATATATATATATATATATATATATATATATATTAGGTTGGTGCAAAAATAATATATATATATATATATATATATATATATATATATATATATATATATATATATATAT
>OZ010579.1:55155545-55243045 GCA_963932145.1 Acanthosepion lycidas | reverse complement strand
AATGTAGAATAAAGAGATGTAAAATTTCAAATCAAACAAACACTCCTCTGTAGCGGAAACGCTGTCACATAAGCTGCAATGAACAATCAAAATGCAAATGTATGATAATTCAAAATATTTGACAACGAACATTGGTTATAATTACTAATGCCTGAATGTTAAGGTTAGACTAAACTAGAAATGATTCTGATTAATTTTATATTTTACAATAAAAATGAAAATAAAAATTACCAATTTTAAATTTTGAATGTAACCTGTATTAAGTTTATAATATAAAATTATTTAAACAAGGAACTGAGGAAAAGTACATAAAATTTATTATTTTGTGTTAATCGAAAAGGAAAAATCTCAGCGCAAACGCTAATCTAAGGAGATACAAATATAATACAATTTAGATACATCTGAAGTGATGATATGGACAGGGGAAGAAATTTAGCAAATGGCAATACATACACAATCATATTGGAATATACAAACACATAGACATATTTAGATATATAAACACGTAAAAACACGGACGAAACAGGAAATAGATGACGAAGACAAAAAAAGAAAAAAAAGGAAATCTAATCAGACACATATACA
The DNA here is from genome assembly GCA_963932145.1 of Acanthosepion lycidas. Taxonomy (NCBI): domain Eukaryota; kingdom Metazoa; phylum Mollusca; class Cephalopoda; order Sepiida; family Sepiidae; genus Acanthosepion; species Acanthosepion lycidas. The sequence continues at coordinate 55,242,460 of OZ010579.1, read as the reverse complement.
TACAAAGAAAGGCGTGTATAGGCACATAAAGACATAGACATATACATAGACAAACCCACAAAGATTAAAGCCTCATAGTATTAATAAGCGAATGCAAACTATTAAAATATTACTTACATATATACATATAATAAAAAATTAAATAATTTAAATATTTTAGATATGAAAAGGTATTGATAGATAAAAGTTTAGAGTGGTAGCATAGTAAAACAAATATTCCTCAATGAACAATGCAAAGAAAAAAGACAAATATATGCAAATGTACAGATAAAATATATATGCAAAAAAATGTATTTATAACGATAACGTATAAACAGAAAATATATTAAATAATTGTCGGGCTTAATCCATTTCATTATGTGTTGTCATTGTTTACGTTAAGATACATTTTGTGAGCGGATAAGATCGATCGAGAAAAATCGTCGAAGATTGTGTTTATAAACAGTAATTTAGAGTTTGCTAACCAGACACTTCTCTGTAGCTAAATGGTATAGCATTTCAGATCAAATGGCGGTTTCCGTATAGGAATACAGGTTCGATTTATGTCGGAGAACGCATATTGTCTATGTAATTTCTCGAACATTCAAACCAGTAAATGTATCTAATACTGTTTAATTAAAAACAGAGCATTTACTTAAATAAATTGCATTCATAAAAATAAAGTATAAGCAGAAAATATATTAAATAATTGTCGGACTTAATTCATATCATTACATGTTGTCATTGTTTACGTTAAGATACATTTTGGCGAGCAGATATGATCGACCCAAAGCATGATGATAAGGTTGAAAGAAAATGAGAAAACTTTAGAATTAACCGGACACCTAGTCCTAAACTGGAAACAAATAATAAAGCTCTACTCCTGTTAATAAAAACAAAGGGTATGGAGTGTGAACCGGGCGATAGGCAAGCCTAATGTGTCTGTAATATTTATTTTATAGGTCTATACCATTATATACTTTCGTTCTTAAATATAATTGTTTTATTTCATTCCTCACATTTTCTTCTTGCTAATAGTCGTAAGTTCGTTCTTCAAATATACGCTTTTCTTTAATTTACAGCCATTCAAATGAGCCTTCTTTGTTTGAAACCATTATGTCTAAGAAGATAAAAAAAAAACCTTCAAAATAATAAATCTTTAACAGATTTCTACCCATCACAAACACGGTTTCTCTATCACCAGCAGAGTTCACTATACTGGACACCCCTGTCTGCACCTTACAACTCGCTATATTCGCAATACGACTTCTTAACAGCGGCAGTTCTCTTATATAACATCCAAGTCATCCAGTTATTTACCATCCATTGTAGGGCGATATTTACCACAAATTGCCGCTTTACTCGTTTCTTTCCTTTTTAAGGATCTCTAGTCGTTGGAACCTGATGGGAAGCGCTTTGATCTTGGGTCATTGTGGCAAACTCAAGAACATTTTAGCTTTTATGCATCGGGGATTTGTCTGTCGCCTGGGGCCGCTTGTCTTGCCAGACGCATTTTTCCGTGCTCCAAGGGCCGCTTCTCTCTCATGGTACAAAAATGTTCCTGGCCAATTCTTCAGTTTGACCTCATATTACACTCTGTATTTTTCGTTTTGTTCCCTCTTTTCTTTTCCTATTGTTATATACTTATGAGGTCTTTACTGTGCTGTGGATTCTTCCTGTTTTTGTTATTTGCAGTATCGTCTGCTTCATTCATTCCTTTAGATCGACTCTTATTTTATATGTTTTCTATTTTGCCGCTCGTATTAACTCTGTTGTTTTGATTTTTTCTTATACTCTTGAATGTTTTCCAAAAATAATTATTTTCGTTAAATTTTAGTGTTTTTCCTTTATTCCAGTGATTTTTTTTTATTTCATTCTTTCTTAGATTTTCATTTATTCATTCATTCAGTTTTTATCCGTGTCCTTTTTATTTGCCCTTATTTTTATACTTCCATTTCAGTTTTCTCTTCTATTTCCTTTTCTCTTTCTCCCTTCTCTTTAAGGCATTCACTTTTATGCGAATGAAAGTTATCACTTCAATGTTCCTTCTCTCCCCAGAAAATTTCTTTCACAAATATTTTGATTTCTTTCTTTCTTATTATTTTTCTCTTTCTTCCTTCCTTCTCTGTAATGCATTCTCTTTTATGCAAATAAAAGTTATCATTTCAGTTTTTCCTTCTCTCCTCAGAAGTCTTCTTTCACAGGTCTTTCCCTTTACTTCATTTCAATTTCTTTTTTCTTTCTTTCTTTCTTTCTCGTTTCTTTTTTATTCTGTTCAATATATTTTTTGAGAAGGAAAATTATTATTATCTTTCTCTTTTACTCTTCAGATGTTATTATGAGATCCTGGATATTAAAAATTATTTTCATATTTCGCTTAATATATTTTCCCTTTAGCATTTTTGTGTAAGTCTGACATTCTAATTCTGTTAGGCGACGTTTAGCCTGGTCAATACCTAGATGGTTGACCGCTTGGAAATAACATGTGCTGCAAACTTTGATGTGCGGGTGGTGTAGTGGATAACACCTAAGTATTGGAACCTGGCTTTCCGAGTTCCAATTCCAGTTGTGTTCCTTTTATTCACTTACGCACAAAAACCTTTTTGAAACGTATGAATCTACCTTTTCCTCGTCATCTATGGGCTAATTAATAGTACATGTATCACTAAAAATCATTATAAACACAAAAAATCCTTACAATCTGATATTAAAATCTGGTTTAAAATTACAAGTAAAAGGTTGATAAGCTTTAACCAATCAACAAAACAAGATTTTTTTTTTTTTTAAAAAATAAAAAGCTTTCCATTTTTTCCTCTTCAGTATTTTGTGTGGGCATAAACTTGGTCTTTTAAAATGTTAGTCTTAGCCATAAAATTGGTTATTTATAATGTTAGTCTTAGCCATAATTTTTACTGAAGGAATAAGCAATAATACATCACTTTTTAATTTCTAGGTTTTGCTAAAATTTTAAATTTTATTTTCTGTTTCATTCCTAGTTCAATTTAATAAGAAAACTTTATTTAGTAGTAAAAAAAGGTATCTTTTTAGCTCTACTATTTAACATAATTATTGTGCAGAGTCAAGTTTTTGGAAACCAACTCTAACAACGAATATCTCATCCTAATTACTAATGATATATGTAAGTTGAAAATAAATTAGGAATATACTCACATACCTTACTTTTGGTATGACAGTGTCTGTGTACTCATTGGGTAACGCAAAGCCACACCTATATAAAAAAAAAAAAAAAAAAAAAACAGAAACAAGAATATGGAACTCGGTTGGTTTGCTTTACCTACCCGCCACATTGCACCGACAATTTTTTGCTTTTCTTTCCGATCGCTGAAAAACGCTTCGCCGGAAAAGAAAACAGATTTAAGAATTTATCAAAAATTTTCACATCAAAAACCACTGTTTCATAAGTGGTAATCAGTTACTCCAAATAATGATGAATATATAATTAAATAAAATATAATTACAGTTTATTTTTTGGAGAATAAACCTGATGAAAAACGGAAATTATTCATGACACAGTTATGACAAATTAGACAATATGAATTGAAGCGCAGTACTAGATTGGCGATTTGGTCTCATCATTTTACAGATGAAATGGCAAGATGTAACCATAACTTCTAACAGTTTCTTCTCTCAAACGTCTCGCTTGTGCAACTCATCTCCGGCTTTTGTTTCCAAGACAAGTTTGCTCTTTTAAGATGTAAATGCAATATCAATCGTTATCTCTTATCTATGTAATTCATGTACTTTTATTCTTCTCTCTCTTTAACAGTGTATTTTTATCCTATTCTCTCACACTCAGTAAACCCTTGCGTCTTGGGGGCTTTATTGTCTTTCTTGGGTTGAAATGATTAAAGATGCAAATAAGCAAAAGCGAAACAAATAATATAGGACGCAAATATTTCTTTAGGAAGTGTAGCCCATTTTGAAATTCGAGCAGATATAAGTCACATTTAAAATATATACTAAACACCAGAAAATGTGTAAAATCAACGTAAACCTTCAAAAGAGATTATTACAAAACTGTCAGACATTTAATGACGACTGTAGATAGTAAAGAAATGACTAAAATGAAATTCGCATAAAGTATTCCACGTATTGTGACACGTATTGTAGTTGAAGATCGTCTGCAATGTCAATGCGCTTCGATAGCCGTAATAATCATGTGGGCATAAACTTGGTCTTTTAAAATGTTAGTCTTAGCCATAAAATTGGTTATTTATAATGTTAGTCTTAGCCATAATTTTTACTGAAGGAATAAGCAATAATACATCACTTTTTAATTTCTAGGTTTTGCTAAAATTTTAAATTTTATTTTCTGTTTCATTCCTAGTTCAATTTAATAAGAAAACTTTATTTAGTAGTAAAAAAAGATATCTTTTTAGCTCTACTATTTAACATAATTATTGTGCAGAGTCAAGTTTTTGGAAACCAACTCTAACAACGAATATCTCATCCTAATTACTAATGATATATGTAAGTTGAAAATAAATTAGGAATATACTCACATACCTTACTTTTGGTATGACAGTGTCTGTGTACTCATTGGGTAACGCAAAGCCACACCTATATAAAAAAAAAAAAAAAAAAACAGAAACAAGAATATGGAACTCGGTTGGTTTGCTTTACCTACGTGACACGTATTGTAGTTGAAGATCGTCTGCAATGTCAATGCGCTTCGATAGCCGTAATAATCATATAAACATTTTAATGGCAGATATTGGTGTAAATAATGACGGAAGAAAAACCCCCACCCAAAAAAACAAAAAAAAAAAAAAAAAACACAGACACACACTTTACAAGAATAAAATGCATTCTCTTGAAATGATATTTGAAAATATATTGCAAAACAAATAGAAACATTTGAATATAAAATGTACAAGAGAAAAAAAAAATGTCGGAAAAAATAAGTAAGCAAGTGACAATATAAATACGAATACTAATGGTAATGAAGTAGTTGGAATAGAATAAACAATGTGTTTAAGAAATAAATCATGATGGTGATGGTGATGAAGAACATGATAGGATCATTGTGGTATTGGTGGGGGCTGATGAAAAGCATGATAGAAAGAAGAAAGTAGAAGAAAATGATGAAAATAATAATAATAATAATAATAATAATAATAATAATAATAATAATAATAATAATAATAGTAATAATTAAGAGAAAAACGAATTAAGAAAAGAAAAAGTAAGGAAAATCTGTGTTTGACAATGTTAAACAATATTTTAACAAAATGTCCGCCTTCAAGTTAGATTTAAAAAAATATATATATAAAAATATATAAATCTACAAAAGATGGCAAAATTATAATATATATATATATATATATATATATATATATATATATATATATATATATATATATATATATGAATTATATATGTATGAATTATATACCTTGAAGAAGACATTCTGGCAAAATATTGTTTAACATTGTTAAACACTGTTTTGTTTTGTTTTTTCTTTTCATAAATTGCGCTCTTAATTGTTGAAAAATATTGAAACAGTTGCGTCAATCATTTTGGTTTTTAATAATAATAATATGGAAGCCCCTGCAGATTTTAATGTATCTTTGAAGATCTCCAAAAAGCTATCAAAATACAAGGACCTTGAAATGGAAGTCTAAGAAATGTGGCACATGAGGACATCAATAATTGTAATTATATTTGGAGCCCTTGAATTGTTTTGAAAAAGTTTCGATAGACACATTGATGAAACTCCTGGTAGCCCATGCTTTAAAGAAATACAAAAAATTGTACTCCCAAGTACGTCTCATACATTACGAAGAAAATTAACTATGTAAAATGTGTGTGATCTTCGTTTGCTTTTTCTTTTACAAAAATGATCAGAGGAAAAATTCATGAAACCATTTCTGATCTTAGGTTTCTGATTGAGATCGAGAAGGGAATGTGTATTCAACAGAAATTTAAGGAAATAATAATAATAATAATAATAATAATAATAATAATAATAATAATAATAATAATACTCTGCCCGTACCAAACAAGCTGATGTAAACAAAACCCGTACCCATCAGTTGCTACGCAGTGCAGGGTTGAAAGCGGAAACTGAAGGTTTTATCCTTGCTGCGCAGGACCAATGTTTGCTAACTAGGAATTATCAAGCACATATACTAAAATATTGTGTCAGCCCAAAATGCAGATTCTGTGATAAATATCCAGAAACGATTGATCATCTTGTATCAGGTTGCACGATGTTGGCACCCACTGAATATAAAACCCGACATCACAGAGTGGGCCAATATCTGCACTGGAAAATCTGAAACTTCTACGGGAAGGAAACTGAAAGAAACTGGTACCAACACCACCCAGACCCAGTTACGGAGATAGGACCTGTTACAATTCTATGGGACTACACAATTCACACTGACAGAACAATCAAGGCCAACCGACCAGATATTGTTATTAAAGACCACAAACAAAAACGGTGCCTCCTTATTGATATGGCAGTCCCTGCTGACTGCAATATATCTTTGAAGATATTCAAAAAGCTGTCAAAATACAAGGACCTTGAAATAGTTATCTCGAAAATGTGGTATATGGGAACATCAACAATCCCTGTTGTAGTTGGAGCCCTAGGACCGGTTGGAAAAGATTGCAGTAGACTAATTGAAGGGATTCCTGGAAGTCCATGCCTCAAGGAGATACAAAAAATTGTTCTGACAAGTACAGCCCACACTTTACGAAGGGCTTTATCTATGTAATTTCTTCTTTTTTTTTATTTTGTCAGTGGAAAGTGTCATGATGCCATTTCTAACCTTAGGTCCCGGGGTGGGACCCGGAAAGAAACGTGTAAACGCCAGAAATCAAAGAAAATATAATAATAATAATAATAATAATAATAATAATAATAATAATAATGCGGGAGAAGACTAACAATGAACAGAGAAGATATGTGGAAAAACGAGGAAAAAAATTGAAATAGAAAATAGTCAAGAAATAAAATAAAGGAGACGGGGAAAGATTGGCTCCCTCAGAAAAGAGGAACCTTTGTATCAAATGAGAATTTGTGGAAAGAAACGAAGAAGTTAATAGAGGACGAATCAATATATAAAAATCCGTGACTTCCTTTAGTCCGTCCGTCCTTCTGTTGACCCGTCACACTTTCTAAAAGAGCTAACACTGACCGATCGAAATCAAATTGTGAGAAGGTGAAATATGTAAGGGAATATAAAATTGCTTTTACGAGAGAGTGTAGTTTAGTACAATTTTTTTAATTTAATATACAAAATATTTCCGCTATTTTAAAAAAACAAAACAATTTCATGACTAAAATAACAAATGCTTATTTAATAAAAATGCAATGTCGTTTTTTGCATATCTTTTCTTTCAGTTTTTATATTCAAGATACTAGTTTCCAGTTCACCCTGCATTTGCGGGAACTATAAACAAACCACAAAGCTAAACGTTTCAAAATTTTGGAATTCGGCTCCAGAAAGAAATATGTATGTATGGCCAGTTGTATGTTGCATCGTAAGAAACAGTAAGAATTCATTCTTTGCCGTAAAAAGTGAAAAAGAAAAAAAATAATTAAAAAAAAATGTTTGCCATGTAGTACTATAAAATTAAATTAGAGAAATTAGTGAAGTATTGTTTTGTTAAAGTATTTTTCAAAAGAAATCAGCTTATTCAAAATTTATCGATTGATCTGCGAAATAGAAAGAAACGTAGTGTTTGAAAATCTTGACAAAAGTGGTAGCAACAGTGCTTATAAAAATACTAAATTTATAATAAATATTAAATACTGTGAGGATTTCAACATGCGTTAAATGTTGCAAAAAATTCTATGGGTGGAAATTGAGGAAAGAAGAGAAGCAGTCGATAGAGTTAGACAAGACATAAACAGAAATTGAGTAATGAACAAAAGAAGAATAAAAAAGAATGAGGAATACAAGAATTTTAGATAATACGCTAAAAGTTATCTTAGGTGACGAGGTATAAAAATAAGTTGAGGAAAGATGCCAAGTTTAAAATCGAAAAGTCAGAGCAGTTGTGGAAAGACGAGAAGTGAAGACAGAAATTTAAAAATAAAAGGAAAACAATTGGTAAATTGCAAAGAAAAGCAGCAGGAGAAATGGCTGGTAAAAAAAAATGAAATTGAGGTATGAGAAGACGATTAGACAGAAGACATCAGAAAAGTGACGAAGAATAAAAAGAGAGACGTGACGAGACGAGAAATAAAAATAATGTGTTAGGTGAGATGGTACAAAAGAGAGAAGATGAGTGCGAAGAAGTTAGATAAACATAAATAAAACAGAATACGAAGAATATAAATAGATTTTGAGAAAGAAAGCGAGAAATATAATGGAGAGAAATAAGAAAAAAAAAAGGAAAAATAACGAAACAGGTATATACGAAGAAATATGACGAAAAAGCACAGCAAGAAAAAAGTGAAGATAAATAAAGGTAAAGATTTTATGAGTAGAATTAAGAAAAAAAAAGAAGAAAGAAGAAAAAGATGTCACAACAATGGAAACAGAAGCAGTGACTAGTAATAATTTAAGTAATAATAGCAAAATAATTATAATAATTGTATTACATTTTGGCAGAGTTAAGCTCATCTTTAAACTGTTGGCAGCAGCGAACCTTACCATGGCAGTGTGACATTCAAAGTGAAGAATCCTCCTTTCGATGTCCACTCAAGGGAAATCTATTAATAGCCGGAAGTGGGTGCTGTTGAAGCTAATTCGGTTGGAGCATTCGGTCTTCCTTTTATGGAGAATTCAATGAGAGGCGTACTTGAAATTAATGTCTTGGAATTGGAAGACTTTTCGAAATGGCGGCAAGATGCAAATTCACAGAGATGTAGCGGTCATTCATCTAGCAGGGAACAATGACCAGTGTCATGTATTGATTAGGTACACACAGACAGGAGTAGCAATTTAATAAGGAGCTTCCTTTCACGTACTGACCATATACGTATATGCAGAAATATACAGAAATGTGCACATTCATTATAATATATGTCCATATATACATACATACATGCATATATATATATATATATATATATATATATATATATATATATATAGCTGTTTAAATATGTATTAATGTATAAACACATATGAATGTCTGAAGGTATGCTAACATATGTCTATGAATGAGCATACATGTGTATGTGCGCGTGTGTATCTATGCGAGGGTTTATCTTTGCTTGTGTGTGCCTGTGTGTATGTGCTTGCACACACCCACACATACACACACACACACATATATATATATATATATATATATATATATATATATATCCTTAAACGCCAAACACACATAGGCACACGCACACACGCATATATATATATATATATATATATATATATATATATATATATATATATATATATAACCTTTTCGAAAATTATAATATAAATATATTATAAAATCACTACAAAATAGCCATTTTGTTTCAAAACTTCTGGTGTCTTATCTAGGAACGGTGTTGAATGTAGAAATATATATATATATATATATATATATATATATATATATATATATATATATATATATATATATATATATATAAGTAAAGATAATACTTAAAAATCCATTTTGGTTATAATTAATTTCATGAATATATTTAAATATTCATCAGTTCAGACTAAACGCTTTTTAGAAATTTCTAAAAAAAAAAAACCTTCAGTCTAAAGAGATGAATAGTTAAATATATTCCTGAAATAAATTATAACCGAACTGGGTTTTTAAGGGTTGCATTTAATCATTATTATTATTATTATATTGTTCTGTTACTTGAGCTCTCTTTGTATTAATGTCATCCTAGGAATTATTCTAGCCAATTAACAATTGGTATATATATATATATATATATATATATATATATATATATATATATATATATATATATATATATATATATATATATATATATATATATATATATATATATATATATATATTTCACTTTAAACGTGGCTTATAGATGATACTCACGTTAGAATAATTTATTGTTTAAACGGTATACTTATTTATGTTTGGTAGAAAAAATGTGTTCATGTGAATGTAAATAAACAATTTAAGCATGCAGTTAAAAAAATCGATGCACACAAACACACACGCGCGCGCACACACGCGCGCACACACGCGCGCGCACACACATATATATACATATATATAGAATCCGCACAAAAATTACAATTACATATACACTTTAAGAAAGAAAAAAGTGTATAGATATTGTAATACTCAGTTTATTCGGACATCACGAGATTGATACAAATGACCTTTGCACTCTACAATCACACTAGATACTCAAAATGGTGGCCTTTAGCTTCAAGACTTTTAATAGTAAGGCGAGTTTCTGACAAAGTGTCCATTGGGATTGCTGCACGTCCATTTTCAATTCCTTGTCTAAGTGCCGCCATTATGGTTTGTTTTCAGCAATACAGACCTACCACCTATCAAAGAAAAGTTTTTCCTTTCCTAAAATATGTATATATTTCTTTGGCGGAGTCATACACACACACACACACACACACACACACACACACACACACACACACACACATATATATATATATATATATATATATATATATATATATATATATATATATATATATATATATATATATATATATATATACCAATTCCTGCTTTATACAAGTGTCGTTGAAGACGACTGACAGGGCAGTGTGATTAAGCTTTAATATTATTTTTTTTCTAGCATTTGTACAAGTGATTTTTTCGAGGTAAAGAGTTTTAAATCGGACCAACAAATATGTAGATAACAGCGTTTTCGGCTAATATATAGTCATCCTAAGGCATGGAAATTATTTTATTTTTTTGATGACTGAATGTACAGTCGAGAAAACTTGTAGATTTAAAAAAAAGACCTTATACTGCTTGTAGTTATTAAAAACAATGATCATAATATTCATGGAGTGGTTCGTCGGTTAAAACAACTTTAAAATGTTTGTGAAAGGATTTTTGCGATTTTTTATCATTAAATTTACTAATCTACTTTTTGTATGATTCATTGTAATATATATATATATATATATATATATATATATTCCTAATAACAAACACAAATATATATGGCATATATGATCATTGTGTGTCAATAGAGATACACACACACATACGCATACATATTTATGTGTGTGTGTATATTTAAAAATCCATAAACACATATATATGCAAAACTCATTCATGTATACACACAGACACACATATTGATATATATCTCAGTGCGCGTTCGTGTATATTACTAAATAAATATACAGTGTATATTTATATGCATATGTTTATATATACATATGTACTTAATCTTTTTCTCATCTTCTATGGACTGTGTCCTTCAGGACGTTGGAGATCATGGCTCTCTACTGTTTCCTTTCATTTATAACTCCTAATAACATTAGTTTTTTTGAAAAAAATTCAGATAGCGTATAAGGTAATCTTTTTATAGTCGACTCGTGTCCTTCTCTGAGCGAGCTTATCAAAACTTTTCCCTTGATAAAGGACGAAGCGCGACGGCTATGATAAGTTACCTATTTTTCCTTATTCATTTGTCTTTTATCTCTTTAAACCCTGCTCTGAATTCTATTTACTAAGGCTCACCAGGCAGGTTATTCGTTGCACTCTCTCTTACCATCAGTCTGTCCTTTGAGTATTACATTTTCTTTTTTCCTTATATATCAACAGTACCTTCCTGATGTTAACTATAAGTGTCCTTTTCTTGCTATTGTATTGACAACTTCGTTTTTGCTCTGATGTTCTGTCCATGTTATTCTCAATATCCTTTAGTATCACATTTTTGTTGCTTCATTTTCTTCCTCATCTGTGAGTACCGTATTCAGCATTCAGTACCATAGAAAAGGACTGATATTACATAACAGTTCATATATATATATATATATATATATATATATATATATATATATATTGGAACGCTTTTCTTTCTTGAAGGAACACTGTCTAAACTTCAATGATTTATTACGAAAAGTGTATTTTTATACGCAGAAAAAAAATTATATTTGAGAAAATAACACGCTATTATTCAAAATTAAATCTGAGAACATTCTAAAATATTTGAGACATTTCAAATATAATCGAAAACAGAACGTTATTTTCTTAAAATTTTCTGTGTTTGCCGATACAGTTTTTGTTAATAAATCACTTTCTTTTGATTATGATGAAGTTTAGAAACAAAGAAAACATGTTGCATGTATGTATGTGTGTGTGTGATCTTTTTGCGGCGTGGGGAGTAATATTGTGCAGATTAAACTTCACTTTAAATTGTGTATGATACACTTACTAAATAATGTAATCACTGAATGTTAATCTTGACTAACATTGAAATCTTATAGATACAGGGAAAATAAATTGTTATTCATTCTCCAGGACATTCCCAAATCATCGACAAACATTGAAACTTAGTAATTCTGAAAATAGTTCAAATGTAAAAAATACTAGTTGTTTCCTTTAAAGCTCTTAGCTCAAACTCTATCAAAACACCGAAATAAAATGAATTAGATGTTCGTGATTTTCACAAACTATTCCTTCATTGGATCTACTTTAAATCGTTGATTTCTAAGCACAATACCTCGTTCCATTAAATTTATTTTAACGAGATTAAATTAAAATGAAGAATGGGGTAAATCAATTGGTAAGTAAATAAATTAATAATAATAATAATAACAATAATATATATATATATATATATATATATATATATATATATATATATATATAAATATATACACATATGTATATATATATATACATATATATGTATATATATACACATATGTATATGAAAAATTCTCCGAATTAATCAGTAGAGAGACAATATTTATGAATAAAAATGACAATAGGAAAACTGGTAATAGCTGACGCGTTTCGTCATATGTGTGTGTAAGTATTTGTTTTCCATGTCGACAAATTTGTCGGAGAATTTTTCATATTTGTCGACATGGAAAAAAAATACTTACACACACATATGACGAAACGCGTCAGCTATTACCAGTTTTCCTATTGTCATTTTTATTCATACACATGCATATATATATATATACATATATATATATATATACATATATATATATATATATATATATATATATATATATATATACGCACGCACACACACACATATATATATATATTAAATTGTGTGCATTTAGGCAGCATTTTTTCATTCATAAATGTTTCGTTAAATAATATAGACAAGTATTGTCTATTTATTTTATGTAAAAAAGAAAGAAAGTCACAATATTCATACATATCTTTTTAATCCAATATGTATCAATATTGTGATTTTCTTTCTTTGTTTACTGATAATGTTATTAAGCTTATCAGACGTTATGAAAAGAATTTACATAAAATAAATAGACAACACTTGTCTATATAATTTAATGAATCATGTATGTATATATATATATATATATATATATATATATATATATATATATATAATGTAATGAAAAACAAACCATATTAAGGTACCATTACGATAATTTATTTCACCTAAATCCTTTTTTAAGGATTCAGGATCATCTGATCATCTGCCACTCTCAACCCCCTCTATTAAATTACAAAAATTACACTACCCACCAATTTCTAATCCCATTTTCCCTCTCAATTCGTTGTTGGAAGATTTACCTGATGATCCTGAATCCTTAAAAAAGGATTTAGGTGAAATAAATTATCGTAATGGTACCTTAAAGTGGTTTGTTTTTCATTACATATTAGCTCAATCCTCACATTGAGCTCTCAGGATTTCATCCTCTTTGAATTTACCAATTCGGTTTACCATGTTCCTTATAACTTAAATATATATATATATATATATATATATATATATATATATATATATATATATATATACATATATATATATCAGTACAGACATTAACAGACCTCCTCACCATGAATAAGGTGTTGAGTTAAATTGTATTTAAGGGTATAAAACCCTTACAAGGTTAGCTTTCCAAACTAAGGTCATTTTTGTGGGCGATTTTATTAGCAGAAGTTATTACAACTTGGCGCTCATTTGCATCTCAGTCCCACCCCATTTGTCACTTGCCTGTATCCTGAGAAATTACGGTCAGCTTTTGTATATTATTTGAACACTAAGAAGATTAGGATAAAGTATTGGGGACGAGTGTCCCCTTGGGAGTTATAAAAATTCCTAGACAAATTCATTCTGTTTTGTGGCGATCGTCTAATTGAAATGTACCATAATGGTTGAATTCAAGTTTCTTGAGAGAATGTGTTGAACAATCGATAACCAAAGAAGTCTGGTTAATGGGAGAGAGAGATTAGAGAAAGGTAGAGTGGTATTTTCGTTGAAGAGTGACATTGGAAAAAGGTGGAAAAGAATGAAATAAGTATGAAAGAGAAGGGCGGGTGAATAAAAGGAGGTTTTTATTATATAAGTGCAGGTTAAAAATTAATAAGGGATAAAATAATGAAGTTAAAAAATACCAGGTAAGTGAGATTTGTAGATTTGATTGTCGGAAAGACAGAAACCAGAAAAAATACAACTACAGATATATGGTCGAAATTGTTTTATATTGTATATGAGATGGCATCATTTCACCCACCACCACCACCACCACCATGAAATGTGAACAGAACACTTTATTTCTCTCGCTGAGGTAGACTGTTCTAGTTCCACATGCTATGTCTAATGGATGACAGTTATCAGTTAATTCTCCTCGCCAAATTCTCCACTGCCTTAACCAGGTATTGAACTCACACTGTCACTGGGTCTAACCAACGCCTTTATCCATAGTGCTATGTGGATAAAAATAAAGAAGACAATGAGTAAATGAATAAAGGTATGTATCTATCTATCTATCTATCTATCTATCTAAATAAATAAATAAATAAATAAGGAAAGAAAGAAAGATTTCATATCTGTCTATCTATCTGTTTCTTTCTTTATTTCTTTCTTTCTATCTATCTATCTATCTATCTATCTCTCTCTCTCTATATATATATATATATAAATAAGGAAAGAAAGAAAGATTTCATATTTGTCTATCTGTTTCTATCTATCTATCTATCTATCTAAATAAATAAATAAGGTAAGAAAGATTTTATATCTATCTGTCTATCTATCTGTCTATCTATCTGTTTCTATCTATCTATCTAAATAAATAAATAAATAAGGAAAGAAAGATTTCATATATGTCTGTCTATCTTTTTCTTTCTTTCTATCTATCTAGCTAGCTAGCTATCTAAATAAATAAATAAGAAAAGAAAGACTTCGTACTTATCTATCTATCTATCTGTCTATCTATCTATCTATCTATCTATCTATCTGTTTCTATCTATCAATCTAAATAAATAAATGAGGAAAGAAAGGTTTCATATATATATATATATATATATATCTGTCTATCTATTTGTTTCTATCTATCTATCTATCTATCTGTTTTTATCTATCTAAATAAATAGATAAGGAAAGAAAGATTTCATATCCATCTATCTATCTGTTTCTATCTATCTATCTATCTATCTATCTATCTAAATAAATAAAAAAGTAAGGAAAGAAAGATTTCATATCTATCTATCTATCTATCTATCTATCTATCTAAATAAATAAATAAATAAGGAAAGAAATATTTCGTATTTATTTGTCTATATATCTGTTTCTATCTATCTATCTATCTAAATATATAAATAAATAAGGAAAGAAATATTTTATAGCTATCTATCTGTTTCTATCTATCTATCTATCTAAATAAATAAATAAATAAATAAGGAAAGAATAATTTCATATCTATCTATCTATCTATCTATCTATCTATCTAAATAAATAAATAAGGAAAGAAAGATTTCATAGCTATCTATCTATCTATCCATCTATCTATCTATCTATCTATCTATCTATCTATCTGTTTCTATCTATCTATCTATCTATCTATCTATCTAAATAAATAAATAAATAAGGAAAGAAAGATTTCATATCTATCTATCTATCGGTCTATTTCTATCTATCTATCTATATATCTGTCTAAATAAATAAATTAATAAGGAAAGAAATATTTCATATCTATCTATCTATCTATCTATCTATCTATCTATCTATCTATCTAAATAAATGAATAAATAAGGAAAGAAAGATTTGATATCTATCTGTCTATCTATCTGTTTCTATCTATCTAAATAAATGAATAAATAAATAATAGTCTGTCTTTGTTAGCGGTCATAATAGAATTCGTATAAGCACATATGTTTAATAATGATTTTGAAGAGAAGTGCTCGTTTTCTAACTCGGAAATATGCGCAACACAGTCTTCGTTCCAAATAGTGAACCTTGTGCCATTCTAAATATAAGCAGACAGCTAAATCGAGTAGAGAAGAAACAGAATCGTTGGAAATGAAGCAGATGGGGAAATGCAAGGATCGGGCAAAACAGGGATGAATTATAAAAGCGACGTGGAAAGACAGCAAGGGAGACCCATGGACATTAAGCCATTTGACGAAGGACTCAGAAGACGGATAGAAATGGAGAGAATTAGAGAGATATCAGTGTGTCCTTTGTGGTTGACCAGTGAAGCGTGGTCAACGACAAAATTTTCAAGTATGGCGAATGGGATGACGATGCGTTCACTCCCACTGACCAGGACTGGATGTAAGGATCCTAAACGAGGATGATAGTCTGGCCTTCTGTATTGAGATTCCCCACTGTATCTTTTAGTCAGCTTCGATTATTCTCTTTTCACAAAGATGACACTTTCACGTGATTCCACGCTTTCTGCAAATATTTGTACCTCACAAACACAGAGCCTTTCCATCGTTACGTCCTTATCATTGTATTCAATTTGCTTCTGTATACTTCTTTCTTTTCTTCTATTTATTGATTTATTTTATTTATTTTTTTTTTGTAGATAATGGTGTTTGGAAATGTGTCAGTCTGTAATTAAAAAGAGAAAAAAGAGTATTTTGACATTGGACCAACAACACCGTTGTTAATACTGGTAAATACAAGCGTTTCGGATAAAGTGTTATAATCAGGGATTGAGACAATATATTATTTTACGCTGAGTGATGTCAAACGTGAAAAGGAAGAAAACCAATTGACATTATCGGCAAGGATTTAGAGACAAAACAAATAAAATCGTAAAAAAAATAGACTCGTAAATGCAGGACAATTAGTGAAAATCTAGAAGCAAGTTTAGTGGTCTATAAAATTTATAGGATAATTTCGAGTAACATATTGAAGCCTTCTTTTCATATAATGGATTGACATACCGAAAGCAGGAAAAACACAGCTGCTGAGATGGGTGTCTGGAACCGAACCTTGAGTAAACACTTTGAACACATGTTTGCCATTCTTTATGATTATCACACCTATTAACTGCATTACGCGTCCACCAACCTCGGATCTATTTCTTCACTGCGTTGACTATCTTCAACATGCGGACAAATTTATCGTGTTCTACACCTAACGTGGTATAACTGTTGTCAGCTCGGAAATTGAACTCTTCGAGCCGAGAATAACACACTCCGGTCGATTCTATTTCGTTCACATTGACTTAATGCATTGAAAAATAACAAACCAATTTTCTTCAGTATAGCAAGGCAAACTGAGCATTCTTTTCTTGGTTAGAAGCCAGCCTAGGAGAAACATTGAATTTTTAACCAGGCAGAAGAGGTATAAGCTACTTCATATTATTTTGTCCCGAAAGCATCACTGCTGTTACGGTACTGTACATGTAGTGACCAATGATTACAGGAATATATATCAATTATGTTAATAATCATCCACAAAGGATCGAACTCACGACATTAAGGGTGGCTTGGAAGAATTAGAATCGTACTATTCGTTTATACAAATTTCTCCCTTAAGATTCCAAAGTAAAGCTTAGTGATAAAGCTTCACATCACTCATTTTTTAAATCATTTCACCCCGAGCAAGGCAATAATTTAACTAAGATGCCAGAGGTTACTTTGAGGGGAAACGACTGAGAGGCATTTACCGAGGAGAAAAGTAAATAAAAGAACAGGATTCATAGAGAGAGAAGGTGGGGAGTGAGGTTGCATTCCAATTTTTGAAGACAGGAAATGGCAAAGAATCAAGAAATCTGAGGAGAGTACCACTTGCGGGAAAAGAAGGCATTAGAACAAAACTTAAGTTATATGTAGTCATTTCAACAGTAAGACGATGGGACCTAGTTGCCAATCTAGTAGTACGCTTGAAGTCATGCAGTCGATACACCAAGGAGGAGATCGATATTTATTTGTACACTGATACAAAATGTGGCACAAAGTCAAAACAGGGAATGGAGAAAAGGATGGTCTTTTGTCTTAACTTTAAACTGAGCTAGCCACAAACACTGACCCAAACATACCACAATATTCCTTACACCAAAACAATGCATTCCTACTTAACTTTCTTACTACATCAGCCATAATAGCACAACATCACCATGAAAGTCCTAAATAGTACCTTAGTCCTAAATAGTACCTTAGTCCTAAATAGTACCTACATGCACAATTCAATATCTATGTGGGTGCGGAATAAAACAATCATGGAGGATACCGATATTTATTTCTATTAGGTTGGTGCAAAAATAATGACGTAATAACGTCGTTTTTTGACGTTAAAACATACGTCAAAGAACGACATTATTACGTCATTATTTTTGCACCAACCTAATAATTATTTACGAAATGTTGCACAAGGCCAAAATGGGGAATGGGGAAGAATATGGTCTTCATCTGTCTTAACTTTAAATTTACCTATCCACAAACACTGACCCAATCATACCACAATATTCCTTTCACCAAAACAACACATTCTTACATACCTTTCTTAATACATGCACCATAATACCTCTTGTCTCTATAAACATCCTATTAGGTTGGTGCAAAAATAATGTCGTTTTCTCACATATGTTACTATGTGAGATAACGACATTATTTTTGCACCGACCTAATAGTTCCCATATGTACAATTCATTGTCTGTGGAGGAGGAAATAAAAAAAAAATTTAAAACTAGCCTCAGTTACTATTTACTATATGAAAAAAAAGAAGCTATTTACAAGAAACTAAAAAAAAATAAAGTTAGTAATAAAATATCCCACAATCTCTAAATGTGTCAGAAACATCGTTTAACTGGACGCCAACAAGGAAGAGAGCGCATTAGAACAATTAGCATGAAAATATTTATAGAAAAGACCGAGGGAAGCTACGTCACGGCGATGGGAAAATGAATAATGTCGAAATGTTTTGCCTGTAGCGATAGCATTATAAAAGCTTTGGATTTTGTTTCAAATGTTTCAAATGTTTGTTAAAATAAACCAGAATTCAGGTTTTGAGTGGAGGAATACTAGTGGCAGGTTCGATCCGAATCGTCGTAATGAAACGAAGCACAATCTTTAACACTCAACGAACATAATGACGATAAGAGTGACAGAGGAAAACGGCGAATAACCTACCTAACGAGGGAAGGTTGTAGAGAGACATGATTGCTCATTTCTGAAGTGATATGGCATATAAAGAAAGCATATAGTTCGGTTCGCACTTATTTCCAGTCGTTATTTAGTCTGTATATAATATGGTATATTTGAAGAAACAAAATATTTGTTTTTCTAATTAAATAAATAAATGACTAAATCACCACTATCATAAAAATGTCAATATATTAAGTTTACGAAAAAGTTCGAGTTTTTTTTTTTTTAATTAAACGAAAAAAGTACGAGGTTTGAAATCAATAACTTCATGAAACAAAAATCGATCTCTACTACTAACTGTAGAATTGGACAGTATAATCTAATTATTCTGAATTAAAATCTGCGATAAAGAAATGAATATATATATGTGTGTGTGTGTGTGTGTGTGTGTGTGTGTGTGTGTGTGTGTGTGCGTGTGTGCGTGCGTGTATGATTGCCTTACGTGTAGACTTGTAATTTTTGGTGACTGGAGAATGACTATTAATTGCTAGGAAGAACGCAAAAAGGTGGCCCCCACTCCCTTTCAGCCTGGTACCACCAATAGCTAGTGAACGATTCCGGCCCGTTTACACCACTACCCACCCCTCGCTCACCTAGCCTTTCTGAAGATAAAGTACTTGGCTGAGGAAATACGAGGGTAGTCATAATTTTTCTCCAAACACCATTGATAAGTTCCTCTGTATTTCAAGATTGGAAGAAAGCATTTTAAGGTCAAAGCCGACACGGATGTTTTCATTCCTTCTCGGAAATAGCAGATGATACGGCAATCTTATCAATGGTTCACACTAATATTCTGGGCCGCCGTAGCACACAGGAACCACTATTTCCAGCTATAACATCGTGACTGATTTTGTCACAACTGGTGCCTATTTGTTATTGCTCGTAACAAATTTAATCGAGTTCTCGAAGCTTACCTCTGTTTGCTGATAGAATGGGCCACCGCTTAACCTCTGAAAACTTTGGCTCTCGTGATTACTGGCGTCTATGTAATAGGGTACTACTAGGTTGGTGCAAAAATAGGTGCAAGGTCTCTATTCCCCGACTCTTCAAATTGATCTGAGGTGTTATCATCCTCTGCTGTCCGTAAATTCTCCTCAAACTCTACTCTTGACTCATCTAGAGTATCCGAGCCTAACTTAGAACTGATTCTCTGCTGAGTGATATTCACATAACCCCCTTACAGGGTCTCTGCTCTCATCTCTTCCATTGACCGCCACGAAGCATGTGGGCTCGATGGTATATCTGTTATAGTCATTAAGGTGCTTATTCCCGAACTGGCTCCTGTTCTCCCTAAGCTGTATAATAAATGCCTCGATGTCTCATGCTTTCCTGCTGGAAGTCGTCGTCTGTTGTTCCAGTTTTTAAAAACTCTGATGAACCGTCCGACCCATTCATCTGTCAGACTGTTAGCCTTCTATCTCTTTTTGGGAAACTTTTAGGGGGTCCTAATCGATGCTGGATTGATTCTTTATCTCTCAGCACAGGGACTTGTCTTAGACAAGGGATATGGTTTTCGTTTTTCCAGATAAACTGCTTATGTACTTACGAAAATTGCGGAAAGATTTTATCCTGCTCAAGATAAAAACGGTGAAGCCCGGGCTGTAGCTTTCGACATCTCGAAAGCCTTTGACAAGATATGGCAATCAAGTCTTCCTCACATGCTGAAAAGTTACGGTATCTCTGGACAGATTTTTGAGGTGATCCAGTCGTTCCTATGAAATCGTGAAATGAAAGTTTTCTTGAACGGCTACATCCTTTCGTACTAACGCGTGTCTACACCAGGGCAGTTTTCAATCTTCATTAATGACCTTCCCGATCATATCAGCTCTCAACTTGGTATCTACACTGACGAAACGACCATTTACTCCAGCCTCGTTAGTAAGGCTAATCAGTACGATGTACAAAACGACCTGAAGCCCGTCGTTAACTGGCTAAAAGATGGCTTCTCAATTTTAACGCCTCCAACACTAAACTTCTCTCTATTAATCATCTGAAACCGTTGTCTGCCTTCCATCAGCATGACCGATGCTATCCTCCAGGATGATGTCTCAGACTAACATTTTCAGCTGACATGAAATGGAAAGACTATATCGAATCCATTGCTAAGTCAGCAGCTAAGAAAGATGCTTCACTGTGTCGGGCGAGAAATTCTCTCCTGAATCTGTCTTGCATATCTTTAAGTCTACCGTTCATCCATGCTTAGAATATTGCTGCCATATATGATATGGTACTTCTGTTATTTACCTGAAGCTCCTTGATAAGATCCAAAGAAGAATCAGCAATATTACTGGTTCTGATCTCGTGGCTAGGATTCTTCTTCACCGCCAGAAAGTCACTTGTCTGTGCCTTCTTTCATGTTAATTTTTCGGATGAGCTCTTTGTTACGGTACCTTGACCCATTATATCCTCTCAAATGGGCAATGGTGAGAGGAAAATGATCATTCAGACCTTCAGTAATGGTACAAATATTCAGGCTCTGGCTTCCAACGTCCATGCTATCAAGAGAACGGTGAATAAATTGAAAAAAAGTGGTAACAGTAGAAAGAAAAACTGGATCAGGAGCTCACAACAGCGGAAGGGATCATCATTTTAACTTAGAGCAAGATAAATTCTTATTGTTAAAAACAGACTCAAATATTTTTCTAAAACAAAACCTCGGAGAATTCCAGTAAGATATCTTTAATCACTTCTAAGATACAAAGGTTCAAAGCTTAATCTAACATTTGGACGTCGAAAAAAATATGCATTTTTTGTCGCGGTAACTTGCATGCTCAATTGTAACAATTTATAATAAATATTTATTGCTGTACTCTTGTATGGAGCCCTTTTTTCAGTTAATGTTATGAACGTTTAAATTTATATACTTTTCGTTCTTTTACATGCATATATATATATATATATATATATATATATATATATATATATATATATATAAATGCATACACACACATATATATATTTAAACGTTTATAACATAACTGAAAAAAGGGCTCACTACACAGAGTACAGCAAAATAATATATATATTATAAATTGTTACAATTGAGAGAAGTATACAGCGACAAAAAATGCATATTTTTTTCGACGTCCAATGTTAGATTAAGCTTATGACCTTTGTATCTTAGAAGTGATTAAGATATCTTACTGGAATTCTCCGAGGTTTTGTTTTAGAAAAATATTTGCGTCTGTTTTTAACAATAAGAATTTTCTCTGCTCTAAGTTAAATGATGTCCCTTCCGCTGATGTGATGTTGATCAGTTTTTTTCCTTTACCACTTTTTTTTTTTTTTTTAACTTTACACTCGCTCCATAAATTTTTTTTTCTTTTTCCTCTTTTCATTCAATGGTTGCCATTTGACTTCTGTTTTTTTTTTCTTATCAAGCTGTCCTTGTTAATTTTGGAGCTTTATATTTCCTTGGGTTTTATGTAAATAATTAATGTTAATGTTAATAAAGAATTAATTTATGTTTATTTTTAATCCGAGATTTTTATCACTTCAAATGTTATTTTTAGTGGACCTTCGTGTTTGAAATAGACACCTTACACATTATCTTAAGAGCACATTATCATTATTAAAGTTTCTCGTGGGTGCAGACCGATAGACGTAATACACACTATTTATAATATCAAAACGGGACATCTATTTCAAACACGGGTATGCACTAAAATAAAGTTTGAATATATATATATATATATATATATATATATATATAGTAGAATAAAAAAATTACCCTATATATGTGTGTGAGTGTATCTTTCGGACGTTGTGATCAGGTATTTTTGAACTAGAAGTTTTAGCCAGTGAAATTACAATTTATATTTCATGAAGTCAAGGCTCCAAAGATAGAAAGCTGATCAGAACAATTACTGCTACTCTCATCCATAATACTCTTACATCGGACACAAGATAATTTTTTGGTGCATTTAAAAAAATCAAAAAATCTGCGGTACATAGGTTACTTTATCAGACTCTTTATAAAAAAAAATTATGTAAAGAATTAAAGATTATTTCTTAGCGTTGATCTTAACAATCCCAGCGTAGATTTTTTTATTTTCTTAAGTAAATCGAGAACCTTACACTTTTCACTTAAATGAAGACTTTCAATTTTCTCCTTGGTATATCCAAACTGCATGCATAATTACTGATCCTCTTTAGGGACATCATTGAACAAAACTTACCAATGATTCATTTCTGAGGTTGAAAGCGTGTAACTGAAACTGCAGATATTAAAGCCGCAGATAAGGGGAACCACAGTAGTTTTTCTTCGTTTTTTCTCTTCAGATCAGTATTCGCTGTCGCAAAGTAAATTTGTTTTGTATTTAATAATTATGCACATTAATGAGTAAAATTGAAATATAAAAACAAAACAAAACAGAAAAATCCAAAAAATGAGACATGAACATTTCGTGCATGGCTGTTTTTGCTTTCGTGACTATTTAAATGATTTTTCTTAATAGATGACATGGGCAATATTTTGTTATTTCTCTGAATTGCTTTACTTGCGAATTTCAATTCCTTTTGAATGATTTTAAAACACCCACTTCATGAATAAATAAATCGACTGCTTATTTTAACCTTCGAGTCACGGATACGTCCAACAGTGCGTTTTATAACGCAGTGTACATCTTCTGAGAGAGAGAGGGAGACAGATACAGAGAGAGAGAGAGAGAGAGAGGGAGAGAGAGAAACACGATACACGCTTGTATCATATATAAGCGTCTCAATATAACTATTAAAACAGCATTCAATGACGAAGATCACACGGAATTTTTTTTTTAAAGATATAATTACCCAGCGGAGATATAAGAAATAATTATTGAAAACTGTTAATGAACACAAAGGGAAAATTTGTCAATGTTTAGTAACGAGGAGGTTGATGTATTTATACAACATAGTACGTAATAAAATTTGTTTGTTTGAGTTTTATGGCATATTAACCACTGTGAGTTATTTAATGCCAAATCCAGATTATATGAATTTTAAATGCCTATTTTGTCCTGGCAACATTATTGTTTCCAAAAAAAAAAACGAAAAAAAAAAACGTATAGCTGGCAACATTATTGTTTCCAAAAAAAAAACAAAAAAAAAACGTATAGCTGGTAACACTATTGCTTCCCAAAAAAAACGTATATCGAGCAACATTATTCTTTCCCAAAAAAACGTATAGCTGGCAACATTATTTGTTTCAAAAACATACAGCTGGCAACATTATTGTTTCAAAAACGTATAGCTGGCAACATTATTTTTAACAAAAAACGTATAGCTGGCAACATTATTGTTTCCAAAATGTCTACCTGGCAACATTATTGCTTCCAAAAAACGTATAGCTGGCAACATTATTGTTTCCAAAAAACGTATAGCTGGCAACATTATTTCAAAAAGGTATAGCTGGCAACATTATTTTTTCCAAGAAACGTATAGCTGGCAACATTGTTTCAAAAAGGTATAGCTGGCAACATTATTGTTTCCAAAAAAACGTATAGCTGGCAACATTATTTTTCAAAAAAACGTATAGCTGGCAACATTATTTTTTCCAAAAAAAAGTATAGCTGGCAACATTATTTTTTCCAAACAAACGTGTAGCTGGCAACATTATTGCTTCAAAAAAAAAACCTATAGCTGGCAACATTATTGCTTCCAAAAAAACGTATAGCTGGCAACATTATTGTTTAAAAAAAAGTATAGCTGGCAACATTATTGTTAAAAAAAAAACGTATAGCTGGCAACATTTTTCTTCTGAAAACACTATCTGATGCTTTCCTTGCTGTTGGACGTAGTTTATCCTCATACCCAGGACGCGGATGTAGTTTAACATCGTACCCAGGACGCGTAATAAGATTTGTTATTGCTATTATGGAATGACTATTATCGTCACTAATGCAGTACACATCAACATCTTTCGTTTAATTTTTCTCTGCCGTAATGTGTCTACATGTATTCTTTATTCTGCGTTTATTTTTAGAAACAAGTTTTGAATACACAGCGAAAAACTAATAATAGTGAATATTATAGACAATATGGCATAATTATGACGTCCTAATGACGTTGGCCAACTAATGAACTTCAAGTAACCGCAGACTCTAAATCAGAACATTACCAATGTTAACTTTCTCCGCCAAATTGCGGACCCTAGTTACTATATTCTTAATAGTGGTCATAGAAATGTCGGTAGACCTTGGCTCAGGTATAAAGATTAACTGAAATGCAAGCTTTCTTACGTCAACATTCCATTTAAGAACTTTGAAGAGGTAGCTATGAAGAGATCAGCGAATCGTTCTCGCTGACATTCAGAAATAATACACCATCAAGAGATAAGTATCAGTCGACTTCGTAAAACACGAAAGCCAAATAAGACATCTAACAGTGTTCCTGCTGCACTTGGATACAATACATTCTTCTCTACTGTTTGTGGTCTTTTGTGCAATTCTCGAGCCGGTCTCAAAATTCATGCCTGTCATAGGCATGCAGATAATTAGTTTGTGGTCATCGGAACCTTATACACCGAACTCGATGGCAGAGTCCATCTATATAAGGTATAATTTAAAAAATATATCAAAATGATAAAATCGGTCAATAATTTATCATTCTGGTACTGATTCATACATTTACATGTAATCCATATAGTTATTTTAAAATTTTGAAATCATATTTATTTTGGTTTATGCATTTTTTGAAACTGTTACTAAATCTTTGATTGTCTTTCAATCAATCCGCCTCACCTGCTATCTTCTTCCGCCGCACGTATGAGGCTCGCCGTACTGTGGCAAAAACACTGCTATTGGCGGTTTCGCGATAAAAGTATTTGTGGTGGTTAAAGCTTTAATTAATTATCCTTCATATTATGCATGAAATGTCTAATCAAATTACTGAAAATAACAGCGTGAATGAGGTTTTTCTGAAATGTTCTTGAGTTATAAGGAGTCTTGTTGACACCATGCTCAAGAACAGAATTTCCATTGCTTACATTAATGTTCGACACAATAATAATAATAATAATAATAATAATAATAATAATAATAATAAGAAGAAGAAGAAGAAGAAGAAGATTATATTCTTGCTGAACAGGAACAATATTTTCTAACTAGAAATTGCCAAGCATACATAGAGGAAAATTGTGTTAACATGAAATGTAGATTCTGGGATGAATACCCAGAAACAATTGACAATCTTGTAAGACACACACATATATACACACACACGTATGTGTGTGTGTGTGTGTGTGTGTGTGAGAAATCGCTGAAAGTTAGTGGACCAACCTACTTTACAAAACCAATATACTGTTATGCCAGAATAAAATTTGCACTCAGTTTGAAAGCAAGGGATCATGCAGTTGGGTAGTCATGAGTTGGACTCCCGGCTGCCGAATGCAGAATAACGTGACCTCACATCTGAATGTTTGCTTTTTAAATGTGCGAACGAGTGTCATCCCAGAGGCAGATATATTAACAACCAACACAGAAACATTTTAGGCAGTCTCACATTGATCGTAGTTCATTTTCAGTTGTGACTTCTGTAGGCTCATACACTCTAGCCTACAAAAATTGTCGAATTATTGCAGGGAAATAAAAGTACTGTTAAATAAGTGATTATCTTTCGTGATATCATTTAAACTTGAACATTTCATTGAACATATATTTACAGGCATTCAATCAATGGAATGCTATGCACTTGCGCAATCAAAAACTGAGAATATGCGAATGGCCGTGATGTAGAAAACAATAGAAAACAGATTACAATGATATAGCCAAGCATATACTTAACTACACCAATGTAGAAACGGTCCATCCCAACATCGGCGAATTAAAATGGATGAAATAACCAGAAAATGAATTAATATGGCCGTGTTTTCTCATTACAAAATGAAAGAATTGAAGCGGGAAGCAACACAAAATCAAAGAACATATATATTTAAAACAGAAAACAGAATCAGAAAGACAGGGAGAAGAGAGGGATTACGGATTAAAAAGAAAGACACCATTTTAAAGAGAACTGATTCCGAAAAACCAAAGAAAGAAACAATCGAAGATTGAGAAAGAAGGAAGAAAATGGAAAGAAAGAAACAAATAAATAAAAGGATTCGATTTTAAAGAGGATAAAATCAGAAAAAATTCAGACAAAAAGGGAAAGAAGAATAAAGGATTCTATTTTAAAGGGAATAGAAAGAAAGAAAGAAAGAAAGAAAGAAAGAAAGAAAGAAAGAAAGAAAAAAAAATAGAAAAAGAAGGATTTGATGTTAAAGAGGATAAAATCAGAAAAATAAGACAAAAAGGGAAAGAAGAATAAAGGATTCTACTTTAAAGGGAATAGTGAGAGGAGAAAGAAAGAAAGAAAGAAAGAAAGAAAGAAGAAAAAGAAGGATTTGATGTTAAAGTGGATAAAATCAGAAAAATCAGACAAAATAAGAAAGAAGAATAAATTATTCGATTTTAAAAAGGAAGAGTGAGAGGAGAAAGAAAGAAAGAAAGAAAGAAAGAAGAGAATAGAAAAAGGATTCAATTTTAAAGAGGATAAAATCAGAAAAATAAGACAAAAAGGGAAAGAAGAATAAACGATTCAATTTTAAAGGGAATAGTGAGAGGAGAAAGAAAGAAAGAAAGAAACAAACAAACAAACAAACAAACAAACAAACAAAAATCGACAAGATTTTAAAGCAAATAAATGTTAAGAAAATAAAAAACAGAAGGACAAAGTTAAAAAGCAAAGAGACGTAGCGAGAGATTGGGAGAGCTCAAGAAGATACCTATAAGAAAGAAACCAAAGCAAACATTGAAGTGAATAAAGAAAAAACATTCTTAAGTGAAATATAAGATAGTGAACGCAAAGCTGGATATCAGAAAGAGTTGAAGAAAGTAAACCAAAATGAAATGAAAAAAAAAAAAAAATAATAAAAAAACAAAAACATAATAAGCATAGTGAATCAGGAAATTATGTACTAGTGTCTACTACACTATTTACTTTTGTACAAGTTATATATGTATTATATGTGTTATATTGCCGGTTTGAAACCCTTTGTATCTGCAGACAAGATAAAGGGTGTCATTTTGTTAATGTGCGGTCGAAACAAAACAGTGAGAAAACAACAAAGAAACAAGAAAAACGAATTAAAAACGAAGGAAAGACAGGACTTCAAAACCTGAACAACTGTAATATCCCTGAAGTCAGAAGGGAAAGTAAAATTATTGAAATATTGATTTGTATAATGAAAAAATAAAATAAATAATACAATATAGTAACCAGTATCACCTGTTAACAAAGGCGGAAGTAATGGTGGCACGAAATACGAAAGGTTATCAATGAAAGACGGAAACCTTTCACCAGCGAAACGATGAATAAAAAAAAAAATAAATTAAATGTCACACGATAAAAACGACACACGAAGGCGACGACCGCAGCTTCACCGGGAAGACCATGAAAGTGACACAAAAATATAATAATAAATTAAATTCAAAAAATATTTAAAAAACCCAAAAAAACTTGAACAGACAGGAAAATGAAGAAAAGTAAATTCTTGAGTAGAGGCTGGTTATTTCAAAATAATAATAATAATAAAAAAAAGGTAGCATAGAAAACGTCTCTGTTTTTTTTTTTTTTTTTTTGTTTGTTTTTTTTTTTTTGTTTTTTTTTGACAAAGAAAATTCAAAAAGCAAATCTTGGTTGAATTTAAATAAACGCCATTTGACTCACTCGAGACGATCGGATGATGCTATAGACAGTTGAGCGAGATGAAAATGACAATAAATGAAGGCGGTTACGGAATCAAAAAGAGAAAAAAACGGACATGAAAACGTTTTTTAAAATCATTTTTCTAATATTAATAATAATAATAATAATAATTATTATTATTATTATTATTATTACTATCATTATTATTATTATAGCAATTTGAGTTGATTTACTTTTGTTTATTGCTGTTACGATGTCCCGTAAGCAAATTTTCTTTTTTTATTTTAGGTCGTCTTCTTTATTTTACCCATACATTAGAACCTGATTGGTCAATTTTTTTTTCTCATCTATAAACTTCAGTCTAAATAGAAAATGTCAAGCCCCGAAGGATTTAATTTTAACTTTATCTTTTTAATTTAGTGAAACTTTCTAATATTTTTTTTTTTTTATATAGAAATTTCACGCGAAATCCTGTGTGAAACTTTTGCTTCCGGTCAGTCAAAACAAAATCCGTTGTGACCAAACTTCTGAAAAAGATGTTATAGAAACAGATTCATCTGTTTTTAATTATTCTGATATACATAGCAGATTCTACATTATCAAGTATGACCGGCTTTAGACGCCAACTTGTGATATAATATCAAACTAGACCTGGACATAATTTTGAGTTCGATCTTCGATAGACGTCACATGTTCGTGTCCTTGTACCAGACATAGTATAAGTAGAATCCTTATGCAGCTTAATGTTATTTATTTAATTGCATCTTAGGTATGAAACAAAAGTGATATTTAAGAGCCACCAATGATGTTCGAACTCACGACCTACTTGTAACTGATAGAACAAAACAATTACAACACGTCAAAGTGGTCAGTATCTACCTTAAGATAATTTCGCTAAAAAATATTAGGTTGGTGCATAATTATCAGGCGTTTTTAAACAATATTTATTAGGTTGGTGCAAAATAATGACGTAATAATGTCGTTTTTGACGTATTTTTTAACCTCAAAAAACGACATTATTACTTCATTATTTTTGCACCAACCTAATATTATGAAAAACAAAAAAAACATAACAATTCAACAATAACATTTTAAAATGTTTATTCCAGAGTGTATGATTATCGACACGCATTAAAGTAAACAATTAAGCAATTTTTATTAAGAAATAACTCGCCTACAAAAACGCCTGATACTTATGATATGATTGGATAAAAATTATCGAACTCGTTGAACATAAGTATCCACAGCGACCTATATCGTAGATAAAATAATTAGGATTTTACCCAACAATAGTAAAGGCTAGTGATTTAAGTCAAGCAATATGACGTAATTTTATAATACTAATTTTATTTAAAGGAACACAAGATGTTCACAAAGGAAAGAAAACCGATATGACACTATTGTAATTAATAATACAATACTAATGGTGATATTCGCTGTTTCCTTATAATGAAACATTTGGCATTCTTTGACCGAACAGCTACTACTCTCGGTTGAAATTTATAAAATATTTCTCTTAAAACAATTTTGTCAGCAAAATAGTTTTCTCAGGTCTAATAGCTGTTATCGATCTTTCCAGTATTGGTAGGCGGCTTCTTTTCTAAACTTTTCTTTGAATTATATGTGGAATGTGAGTATCTTGATCATGTCATTATTTTCTCTTAGGGT
The DNA here is from genome assembly GCA_963932145.1 of Acanthosepion lycidas. Taxonomy (NCBI): domain Eukaryota; kingdom Metazoa; phylum Mollusca; class Cephalopoda; order Sepiida; family Sepiidae; genus Acanthosepion; species Acanthosepion lycidas. The sequence continues at coordinate 55,211,680 of OZ010579.1, read as the reverse complement.
TATATATGCTATCCATTTTAGTTGTTTCTATTGTTTAAGTGATGCCGTTTCTGTTACCCAGTACAGTTTGTGATTCTGTAGCGCCAGTACACAAGGTTCGAAGAAGAATAATATTTGCCAAGACCAACAGATTTCACTCAGTCAAAGCTATTTTTCATTATTAATTTTAGTTGTATACAGGATACAGTTTAGATATTTCTAAACGGATTTGGCATCATGCCTGATATCTATAGAAATGTCTCACCCTGGCGAAGCTACTTGAGAAAATTACTATATTTCATGTTAATATTTTTGGTTTTGTAGAAAATTTCGGTTTTGAGTAGTCTTTTGGGTAACCAATTTGTGGTGTTGTGCGGTCTTTTGGGCAACCAATTTGTGGTGTTGGGCAACCAATTTGTGGTGTTGGGCAATCTATTGGGTAACCAATTTGCGGTGTTGTGCGGTCTTTTGGGCAACCAATTTGTGGTGTTGTGTGGTCTTTTGGACAACCAATTTGTGGTGTTGTGCGGTCTTTTGGGCAACCAATTTGTGGTGTTGTGCGGTCTTTTGGGCAACCAATTTGTGGTGTTGGGCAACCAATTTGTGGTGTTGGGCAATCTTTTGGGTAACCAATTTGTGGTGTTGTGCGGTCTTTTGTGTAACCAATTTGTGGTGTTGTGCAGTCATTTGGGCAACCAATTTGTGGTGTTGTGCGGTCTTTTGGGCAACCAATTTGTGGTGTTGGGGAATCTATTGGGTAACCAATTTGCGGTGTTGTGCGGTCTTTTGGGCAACCAATTTGTGGTGTTGTGCGGTCTTTTGGGCAACCAATTTGTGGTGTTGGGCAACCAATATTTGGTGTTGGGCAATCTATTGGGTAACCAATTTGCGGTGTTGTGCGGTCTTTTGGGCAACCAATTTGTGGTGTTGTGCGGTCTTTTGGGCAACCAATTTGTGTTGTTGGGCAATCTATTGGGTAACCAATTTGCGGTGTTGTGCGGTCTTTTGGGCAACCAATTTGTGGTGTTGTGCGGTCTTTTGGGCAACCAATTTGTGGTGTTGTGCGGTCTTTTGAGCAACCAATTTTGGTGTTGGGCAATCTATTGGGTAACCAATTTGCGGTGTTGTGCGGTCTTTTGGGCAACCAATTTGTGATGTTTTGCGGTATTTTGAGCAACCAATTTGTGGTGTTGGGCAATCTATTGGGTAACCAATTTGCGGTGTAGCTTCAAGACAACCTGGTCTTTGTTCAATTTTGAAGTGTTTTCTATTTAACAAATCGACATCTGGAATTTTTATGATGAATTCATCGTAGGTGAAGTTCCTTTTTCCATTCCAATTCCAGATCCTAATTTATATATATATATATATATATATATATATATATATATATATATATATATACACACAGTGACACGCATAAGTATTGGATACATGTTATTTTCTGTTATAACTCTAGTTTATGTTCGCCATTTTGCATGATATTTGGCAAGTAATACCTCGTACAGTTGTTTTAGTTGTATGTGGAAGGAAAATTAAAAACTCATGGTTGAATCCATTTTTTTTATCAGAGTTCAAAATTACCCTATGCAAAAGTATTGGATACCTGACACTTTTTTTCAAATTTCCAATCTAAACTTTATAATTTAAAAGACTTTAAATATTCAAATTTTCGATATTATTGGAATGTTATCTCTGACCAATCAAAGAAGCACGCAATTATTTAATAGATAGTGCTACTAATCATCTGACTCTTTGATGTGCATTCTGCAATTTAAATATTAAAAATGGAAAAAACTAAAGAATTATCCAGAGATATCCGAGATAGAATTATTGAACGTCACAAAGGAGGACAAGGTTACCGAAAAATTAGCAAAGAAATTAATCAAGCACTAAGTACAGTAGGAAATATCATCAGAAAGTATAAGAAGTATGGCGACGGTACAGCAAACCTTTCAAGAAATGGAAGACCGATAAAAATAAATGAGAGTACTTCAAGGTGGATCCCTTCATTACTCGTTCTGAAATTAAAACTGATCTTGAGGGTGCTGGAATTAATGTAAGTAAGGATACCATTAGCAAAGCTCTATATCGTAGAGACTTTCATTCAAGATCACCAAGAAAAGTGCCTTTACTGAAAACCAAACATGTCAAAGACAGATTAAAGTTTGTCGAAACTTATGAAAAGAAATGTATGCAGTTTTGGGAAAAGGTAATCTAGTCGGATGAAACGAAAGTTGAACTATTCGGAAGGAACACGGCGACAAGAGTTTGTCGAAAAAAATGGCACTGCCTTCAACAAGCACAATACCATCCCCACAGTTAAGTTTGGGGTGCTTCCATTATGATATGGGGATGCTTTTCATCCAAGGACACTGGTGAGTTACTAGTTATCGATAGTAGAATGAATAGTAGCATGTACAGGGAGATTCTAGACAAGAACCTTCAGAAATCTGCACCTTCTTTAGGACATGGTCGGAATTTTGCTTCAACACGACAATGATCCCAAAGATACCGCAACACTTCCAAAGGAATGGTTTGAAAATAATGGTTTTAGTACTCTCAATTGGCCAAGGCAGTCTCCTGACTTGAATCCAATTGAGAATTTGTGGAAAACTTTGAAGGTTAAAGTTCATAAGCGGAATCCACAAAATATAAAGCAATTAAAGGAATTATGCAAGGAAGAATGGGGTAATGTAACGGTGGATCAGTGTGGAAAAATTGTGGCCAACTATAGAAAGCGACTGGAAGCCGTGAAACAAAACAGAGGCTACGCAAGAAAATATTAAATTGATGTATCCAATACTTTTGCATAGGGTAATTTTGAACTTTGATAAAAAAAAAAAAATGGATTCAACCACGGGTTTTTAATTTTCCTTCCACATACAGCCAAAACAACTTTACTAGAGATTACTTATCAAATATCAGGCAAAATGGCGAACATAAACTAGAGTTATAACAGAAAATAACATATATCCAGTACTTATGCGTGTCACTATATATATATATATATATATATATATATATATATATATATATATATATATATATATATATGTATATATATATAAGCTTAAAGATAAAAACAGTTATTAAAAAAATCTCCCCAAGTGGCGCGGTTTAATACTAATCTACGAGTAGGCATTACAGCAAAATAAATGAATGAGTAAATAAATAAAAGATTCTTTTACTTTCTTTAAGCTTTTTTTTTTCTTCCTGAAATAGCATAGTCGTAGAGCACGCTTAGCTTGAAGGTGATTTCCTAGAGTAAAGGGAATGGCGGTTCGATTTCTATTGAGAGATATATTTTTTTAATAAGACTTTCGATACATAGGCCGGGTGATGTTAATTACACTTTAGTTAATTACACTTTAGGATTTACAGAGTAAATATAATGTTTAGAGAATTAAGAAATAATGTCGGATCTTTAACAAATCTATTAATTGCTGAAATATATTATGTATATTTACAGTGATGTAATGGTTAACAAGCTTGTCTCGCTAGAACAATTACGATTGAGTAGGTACCCCATACTTTCGACCTTGTGACAAATCTGAGCTACGCTTCGAAAATCACTATATAATTACAGTGCTACGACCACATGAGGTTGAAACACCGGTTCCCGTTCTATGACAGAAGTTAAGCAATGTCCCGCCTGGTCAGTACCTAGACGGGTGACCGCTTAAAAATACCAGGTGCTGTAAACATGGATGTGCAGGAAAGGAAATGGATAATGGCTACGAATTATTAATCGGTGGGCAGAGTTCCAGTTCCAGCTGGGTTCGGTATATTCAGTTACGCGCAAATACACTTGGGAAATGTATGGATCCACCTCGTCTTTCCCAAGCTATGGGTTCATTATTAAAACTTTTATTCAAAGCCTCTTTACAAAAATCTGTCAAAGAAATGTGATCTCCTACAAACTGATTTTTTTTTTTACAAAAATACATATCCTATTCATACGAAGCTATTCTAAAAATCTAAAACAAAATAAACCCCAACCCTATCATCACAGGCACAATTAGTATAAATGTACGTATTTATCCATATTTAATGTGCTGTTTTATGCGATATATTTGCACAGAAATTTCCGGGATAGATATGAGAAGAAATGGAACTGAAATAAAAACGGATATTGGCAATTACATCGGATCAACTCTAAGATATTCACATCGAAACGAAAAAAAATATATATATTCAGAACGAGGTTGAAGCAAATAAACAGTGTAAAAAAACGTTTAAGAATGGAAAATCAAAAAAAGAGTAATACGAAAGTTGAAGAATTGCAAAGAAAATGACAAAACGATAAAAATGACAAAATGGAGAAAAGAAAACTGCGACAGTGCATAAAATGCCAGTATCGGGATGCGACACACAAGTACAGTTAACCTATATATATATATATATATATATATATATATATATATATATAGTGAAAAAAATTAGGCAAATAATGTTTACAAAATAAAAAAAAATACATAATATATAGTTCACATCTATTTTTTTTTTAAATTATTCATTAGAGTGAACCCACGCTGATATGAAAAGACATTTCGGAGAAAAAGAAAATAAAGTTCTTAGCATACAAGCTCAAAATGGCGGTAATGTAAAAGGTAGTCTGGCAGAAATGACTTAACTTTTTGCCAAACTGAAGGAAGGGAAGTCATATTTTTCAGAAATCGTTTGACCAGCCCTTCTGAGATCCCCCAACCTCCAGCTCATCGTCGTCAATTCTCTGAGAAAAGGCCTTCGAATCGACCGATAATCCTTCACACCTATCACGCATTTGAATGATATGAGTTTTAAACCGAGTTCAGTATCAGACAGCTTCATTGATTGATGCGACTTCTAGAACTTTCCCTCGAATTGATATTCTATTTTAAGATTCATTCATATATATATATATATATATATATATATATATATATATATATATATATATATATATATATATATATATATATATATAGTCTTAAAATGTTGTTATATATATGGGGATCTTGCCGATGTGACCTCCATCTTTTGGCTTTCTTTTCATATTTTGGATAGTTTTCATTCCCTTGTTCAAATCTAGATTAAACTGAAATCAAAGGGAAAAGATTCTCAGTAGGGGGGGGGTTGTAACCCCCGCGGATCCCCTTTGATCAAAATATAATGTACATATCCAAGTTCTCTAGGAGTCATTTCCTTGTTCAAATTTAAATTTGATTTAAATGAAATGAAAAAAAAAATCTAAGTGTGTGTGTGTGTTTGTGTGTGTGTGTGTGGAGGGGGACTGCGGACCCCTGGAACCCTTTGATCAAAATGAAATATAGTTATTCAAGTACCGTAGTTAATGTAGTTTCAGAATATATATGGTTATAGGTGTATATCTCCAAAACCATAGGAGGAGTTCGATAACAAACAGACAGGCCATCATTTTATAGATAGAGATAAATATAATTATGATAAATATGTCATTTTAATCAGTAAGTTGATTGTCAGGGTTTAGGAATTAATTCAAACATTAGAGACAATAGAGATATATTGAATCAATAAATATTTATGACAGAAATGCATTGACAATCTGTTAAAAATTTATTGGCATACATTACTTCAACTATTACTGAGAGAAAAGAGGTCTCTCACATTTAACATTTTCTATCGAAAAATCAGCTAACATAGATGGAAAGACTAACGATCAATTTTAAGAAGACAGAAGGAATGATTGCCAGCAAGAGGAATGTCCCAAGATGCGAACTAACAAAATCCAGCAGGTACGAAATTTTATATATCTAGATATATAAAATTTCGAACTTGCTCTATTGATCTAGCAGAGATCGGAACGTGAAATCCGAATGCATAATTTACTTATTATTTATTATTTAGAAGCAAAGTTTTAATAATAGGAATAATTCGATAGAAACAGGGGAATAGTGCTGAACTATCTGAACATCTGTCCTATATATGGTAATAAATGCTTGTCAGTCTTCAAACAAATGAAGAAAAGACTTGAGCTAACATAAATGTGGTTCTACAGAATAATGCTGAGAATATCATGCACTGAACATGTAAGTAACGACAAAGTTTAAAGAAAATGGAATAAAAAAAATATAATCATTAGAAAGAGAGATATGAATTTTCTAGGGAACGTAATGAGGGAAAATGGCTTGGAAAATTTGGCACTCACAGGGCATATTAAAGACATGATAAACAGAGAAAAAACATCTATATAACGAGCTTGTGTAAATGAATGAAAGATCAGAGTTTAATTCAAAAAGAGCTACAGAGAACAAGAGGCTGTTTAGAGTCCTTATCACCATAGTCCTGAGGGGACACAGCGCATAGAAGAAGAAGAATACTTAAGAAGAAGAAGAAGTAGAAAAAGAAGAAGAAGAAGTAGAGAAAGAAGAAGAAGAAGAACCAGGAGGAGGAGAGGTGTTAATCTTGTTTGTAATATATCCTCATATACGAATGACAACGTGCTTGTCAATACAAAATATTACAATTTTGAAAAATGCGTGATTTTAGAAGTTTAATTCATTTTTGTTGCTTCTATTATGCAGGTTGATTAAAAATCTTCCACCACTAATGAGAGGGGAAGATTTAGAAAGAAAGAATGAAAAAAGAAAGAAAGAAAGAAAGAAAGAAAAAAGAAAGAAAAAGAAAGAAAGAAAGAAAAAGAAAGAAAGAAAAGTAGAGAGAAAGAAATCACGAAAAAGAAACAAACAAATAAGGACTGAAGAAAAAGAAAGAACGATATTAAATCACGAAAAGATAGAGAGGACTGAAAGAATGAATGTATTTCAGGAAAAAGTAAAACAATCGCAAAAAAAAAAGAACATAAAGGCAGTGATAACAAAGTGAACAGGAAAATAAGAAAAATCACAATGAAAGGAAAAAGATATCGGAAAAGTAGTGAAGAAAGCCCTAATAGAAATAATTAAAGAAAAAAATAAAGAAAGGAAGAAAAAAAACTAGAAAGAGTAGAAAAAGTAAGTAATCTCTAAAAGAAAGATAGGCAGAAAGAAACGAAGAAAGAAAGAAAGATAGAAAGAAAGAACGAGAAAAATTCATAGAATGACGACAAAGAGTCGAAGAAAGAAAAAGACAAAAAAAAAGAAAAGAAAAACGAAAGAAAGTAAAAACTAGAAGAAATCACAGAATAACAAAAAAGAAAGACAAAAAAAAAGAAAAGAATAAAAGATGCAAGAATTGGAAGAAATCACAAAAAAAAAATAAATAAATATATAAACATGATAAAAGAAAGAACGGGAGGATGAGAGGACAAAAAAATATATAAAAAAATCAAAGGTAAGAAAGAAAGAAAGAAAGAAAGAAAGAAAGAAAGAAAGAAAGAAAGAAAGAAAGAACTAGAAAATCACAAAAAATAGAAAAGGAGGATGAAAGAAACAGATGAAAAATTGCAAAAAGAAAGAGATGAATAATAAAAAAAATAAAATAAAAAAAAGAAAGAAGGAAAGAGACAAAGGATGCGAAAGAGATTTGACTAAAAATAATGTAATGAAACTGTGCTATTCAAAAATCAAAATAACACTCTGTCATGCATCCACACGCAGACATAAACCGGCGAAGAAGAAATAAATTAACACAAGTATATAAGGAAGGTTAAAGAAGAAAAAATGAGCAGTAGAAAGGGAGTGGCAACTAAAGAAAGAATCATAGACCGAACAGGGAAATATAGGGCGGGCCTCGGAACATGGTAATGTCCGTCCCCTAATATAACGAAAACATATGTCGAAATCAACGAACCGATGCCGATTTTCAAATCAACGAAGAAATGAAATTACATGAAAATAAATTTAGAAAACTGAAAAAAGGAAAACAAACAAAAATGAAAAACTGCAAATGTGCAAAGAGAATGATAAGAAAAAAAAATGGATCATAAAATGTAGAATCGGTTGTAAGATGAAAGCATTACAAACGAAGAAGCAAACAAAGGTAGCTACTAGTCTGTCGTTGTGTGTGGCTATAAAACGGAATATGGGGAGACCTGGGTTTTAATTATGCATTGCTTCTTGGACGCTCAAAGGGATTACGTTGGTGAGGTGGCTAGGGTAGCGTTGGACAAAAATGGCAGATTTTAGATGATTTATATTGTTTTGTGATCTTTTAAATTTTTCTTTCTCTTTCTCTCTCAATCTTTTTTTTTTTTGAGAACCGATGTTTTATTCTTGTCCCTCTCCTCTCATGTTCCTGCTACTCCTTTACCTTTTACTTCTAATACTTTTTTTTTTACTTTTTTATTTCTTTAATTTTTGTTCTCCTCTTCTCTCTCCTCCGATTTTCTTTAACTTTTCTATCTTGAGTGACGAATCTTTATCCTACTAAGGATTCTTGAGTTCCCGAATGCTTCATAGCATATTATTATTATTATTATTATTATTATTATTATTATTATTATTATTATTATATCTCTTTCCACAGGCTTTTTTCGTTTTCAAGCGGAGAGCTTACAGCATCGGTGTTCTCCATCAAGTGCTACAAACTCAAACAGATAGCAACTTAGAATATTTGCAGACTCAAGCAACGCAAACTTCTGAAGCGATAGGATACGAGTCATTATACCACTTTTCGGCAAACCTGGATAAATAAAGTGTCAAAAGAATGGTTTTTCCATCGACGCCGGTACTATTTTAACTACCTTCACTCCTCGGCAATAATTATTGCTTTGTTAGAATTGTAATGAAACATAAAGATATGAGGAAATTTAATTTATAAATTTCGTTTTATTCTTGGGAATGTACAACAAAAATATTAAACACTATTTATTTATTAGATTATTTATTTATAAGAATAATTTCATATTTAGAACATTTTAAAAAGTCATACAATTAAAACTAACGCAAGGCAATATTTATCATTTACCAATTTATAGAGAAATAAATATGAAATCAATTTATTAGTCATATTTATAAAGTTTACTAAATTATTAAGATATGTGAATTAACTGTAAAGAAATCGTTATTATTTACCATTTTATAAAGTTCGAATTGATTGAAAATTAGCCGATGTCTTGCCAACCATTCCAATAAACAATATAATAAATGTTGTAATTAAATAATCTAATAAATAAACCGTGTTTATTATTTCTGTGTGAATTCTCAAGAACAAAGAAAATGTATAAAATCACTTTCATTATATGTTTAGGTTTTATTACAATTGTAATCATCGCTTTTTAAAATTATGAATATTACCGTTCAGTAAAGGTAGAATAATAGCGTTCTCGATAGAAAAAAAAAACAATTTTTTTTCTGGACACGAAGGTCCAAGTTTGCTCGCTTTTCTTAATGCCCACTCGTGTGCAACACGTAACTATTGCATAAAATTTTTATACTCCTTTTCTTTATTAATAAGATAAGTTTGTTTATCAGTAGTGTCTGAGGATTGGATAATTATTTACTGTGTTTTCGTAGGTGCCGTGTAAGAGAGGATATACCTCTTTAAGCAGCTTGAAGTTGAAAAGGGGTCATGCAAAAATATTAGGCGAGTGAAAAATCTGAGTTGATAAAGTCATGATAATATGCAAATTTCTAAGTAGGAATTGTCCCATCTTAACAACAGGAGTGTAAGCTGGCTTGACATATTGCAATTGATCATTAGCTTGTTTTTTTTTTTGTTTTGTTTTTTTTACATTAAAATAATGGCTGAATATTTTGCTGAAACAAAAATGAAGGATGCGATTTTGAAGGGGAAGCTGACTCAACGCGATGCAGACAAGTGGCTAGAAAATTTCAGGAGTTAAAGATTTGTTGAAACAAAGATGAAGGTTGTGATTTTGAAGGGGAAGACTCAACGAGAGAGAGGCACGTGGCTATAGATTTCCTGAAGGTAAGGTTGTGCTGAAACAAAGATATAAGATGTGATTTTAAAGGGGAAGCTAACTCAATGAGACTATAATGCCCTGGCAATGGTACTATACATTAACACTGCATCCACAGTGGCTAGAAAAAAAAACTCCGTTTGAGGTTGTCTAGTAGATGACATTTCCATAGTAAATCCATTTTATTCAAAGCACTCTAGCAACTCTGAGAATTCTTCTAATTAACGATATGATATATAATTCTATCAATAAGTCAATAATATATGCAAATATATCGCAAAGAGATGATATTAAAACATAACAGCCATATTACGGTATAGCTTTCAGTGCTCAAGTGTAGGTTCCGACATGCTTACACTCTAAGGTTTCAGTTAATGCCCAGTCAGTGGCATCACACAATAAAACCACATCTACATTTGCTCGAAAGAATCTGCGCTTGAGGTTGTCTGATAGGCCGGGTTTCCGGATTATATCCATTTTATTAAAGGCGACCTTTTAATTAAAGATAGAATATATAGTTATATAAATAAGTTACCAATATATATATATATATATATATATATATATATATATATATATATATGATGAAGAAATATAGTCTTAAGATGTGCTATATTTATAGGATAAAGTGCTCAATATCAGAGATAGAGCGTGTGTAAATGAAAAAGTGAACAAAGAAGTCAACATTTAGAGGCGACAGTCTCTTTCATGCTAGATGCAATCCTCAGGCCACCTGACATTGTAGACTTTATAATGACAATTAAAAGTGACATTTTTCATGTGAGTCAGAGGAGAATGAAAGAAAGAAAATGCATATTTCCCGTAAAAGGTAACAAAAAACAAGTGAACGCAAGTGAGGTGGCCTGACGATTTCATCTAGCATGAAACAGACTGTCACCTCTAAGTGTTGACTTCTATGTTCATTTATATATATATATATATATATATATATATATATATATATATATATATATATATATATATATATATATATAACAAAACTAAAAGTCATTTCCTCTACTTGCGCTCACTTGTTGTTTTTTTTAATTACCTTTTACGGGAAATATGCATTTTCTTTCTTTCATTTTCCTCTCACTCGCATGAAAAATGTCACTTTTAATTCTCATAATAAAATCTATAACATAAGTTTAATTCATTATTAAATGATTTTTGAAATTTCAATTTAAATTAGATAATTACCTGATTTAAAATAGTCTTTCAGAAACAGGTGGTATAAATCTATTTGCATTCAATTTAAAAAAAAAAAAAAGCAGAAACGCTTTTTTAATCTCTCCTTAATTAGGAAAGTGTTAATTAGTTATCATCGCTAGTCACATGGTATGGGAATGCCGTCATTCCGACGACAAACATTTTATACATTGTCTGGCTCTAAATATTAGCGGTTCGGGAAAAGGTTAAAAAAAGACATTCATAATGAAAATAGGGAAAGAAAACATTCAAAGTTATTTACAAAACTTGGACTGAAGTGCCAGGCTTTTATTATTATTATTATTATTATTATTATTATTATTATTATTATTATTATTATTATTATTATTATTATTTTCTTTGATTTCTGGCGTTTACACATTTCTTTCCGGGTCCCGTCCAGGGATATAAGGTTAGACATGGCATCATGACACTTTCCACTGACAAAAAAAAAAAGAAAAAGAAAAAAGAATTTCATAGATAAAGCCCTTCGTAAAGTGTGGGCTGTACTTGTCAGAACAATTTTTTGTATCTCTTTGAGGCATGGACTTCCAGGAATCCCTTCAATTAGTCTACTGCAATCTTTTCCAACCAGTCCTAGGGCTCCAACTACAACAAGGATTGTTGATGTTCCCATATGCCACATTTTTGAGATTTCTATTTATTATTATTATTATTATTATTATTATTATTATTATTATTAAAATAAAAGTCACTTATCTTATCTGAGTTTTATCGATTTGATAAAAACAAATCCGAAAAAGAAATTGATAAACATTCAAAATATACGAAGCTGAAAATAGAAATGTCAAGAGTGTAACATTTTTACAATATTGTGGACCATGTACAAAGCATGAGAGCAACTCGAGGCAGAAGTTTCCATGGTAAGAGGAACAGTTTACGGGGATATGTGGGTAAGATAACAGTCAACCCAAGACTTTAACAGGATAAGATTGCAGTGATCGGGGAACTATTACCAAAGCAGTGTTTTCTTTCTTTCTTTTTTTTACAATGTTGTTGACCATGTAGAAGGCACAAGAGCAACTCGAGGTAGCGGGTTACAGAGTAAGAGGCACAGTTTATGGGGATTTGGTGGGAAGATAATTGTTGATCCTGGACTTGAACAAGTTAAGATCGCTGCGATTTGGTCAAGGATTACACATCGCAGTGATTTGTGGAAATAAACTACTCGAGTGGAAATTACATCTCATCAATGGAATGCGAAACTAATGGGTGTGGTTCTCTATAATTTGCGTGGTATGGAGGGTCCTAGCCGTGAAGATAAGATCTGGTGGAATTAAGCAATGTTGTTTGTTTGAACACATTCCACGGAAATAGCGATAGCGCAGGGAGAAACTTGTGACATTTAATATGTGAGAAACTGATTTCCGAGTGGAAAATAAATGGTCACCCAAAAGGTCGCGGAGACGCTTTTTTACTCTTGCGAGAGTTGTAAGTGAATACTTGTCAGTACTCAATTTCCGGACTGATTTGGTCCCCTTTACATTAAAAGATTGCAGGAGGGGCCAGTTACTTACTGTAAAGGTGGAGGGAACAGACGATTTCCCCAGCTTCTTTAGCGATGGATCGTTTGCAAGAGATGCGCTAGAGGTTTAGGGTTGAGTTTGTTTAAGTAGGTACTCTCCCTGAGAGAATACCCGTTCATCAAAGTGAAAAATAGGTGAGCCTATTTCGAGATGGACTCGAATCATTTGCATTCACTTTCGTGAAAATACTTTTGGGAATGGTATGAATCAACACGTGTTCCTCTGGATATGTGTTAAATAGTAGTTCTGACTAGGCTCTTCAGCTTTGGTTATCCAATCGTCTCAGAGAAGGACGACTGTGAATCCAAATCTGCTCTGGTTGGTGGGAGTAACTTATTTTATGTGCAGTTTCTTTTCAGGATGGCTCTCCGAAGCTTAGTATTCGTCGTGGCCATTACTAAATAGTAAAACGAATCGGAACGGATATGAGGATGCCTCAGAACTTATACTTAAAAGAAAACAGCCTGCATACGGAGATAAAATGAACTGAGCAGATGCAGAAAAATAAAAATAGCGTCATAAAACAAGGATGCGTCTTTTATCCGGATATATTCAACTTGAAGGAGGTGGGGGCCCTATCATGAGTTAATGTCTGTTACAGTTCAAATAAATTCTTTGTCGTATCTTGTCAAATGCATTTCAGTAATCTATAAAATATAATTGTACATCCTTCTGCATTTGTATTGCTCTCATTGATATCATTCTAATCCTAAATAATTTATTGTTTGATATATATATATCTACCAACACTCTACGTTTCGAATTTATACTCCAATAATATATTATATTTATATTAATCTAGAATTTTGAATCCACACACAATGTAGGGTTCCTCTCACGAGACAAAGACATTTTAGAAAAATCTCTGTTGAAGAGTTCGTAAATTTTTGTACCAGATGATTGTCAAAGACATGAAACTTTGAGTCCTACTGTAAACGCAGGTATATGTGTAATTTTTACTATATAATTTATATCTCTGTTTGACGACAATGTGTACTGTTTTGTCTACATTATTAATTAAATAAATAGTTATTTGCTCACCTGTATATGTACGTAATCGATCATAGTTGATCGTATCTCTTTATTTAGATCATTTCTATATATTTTCCTGTTTCTATATATCTACCTGTTTCTATATAGATACATAGATATACAGATAGATAAATATAGGTAGTTATTTGATTAAATACGGTTGACAATATCTAACAGTGGAAATGGAGTGTTAAAAGTTTTTTTTTTTTTTAAATAGAAACATCCTATCTAGAATTCCAGCCGCGCGCAACAAGAGAAGGCGCGGAATGAAAGCTCCTATTCAAAACATTGCAAAAATAAATTAAATTACAATATTACAGTGAAAACAATATAGACATAATAGCTCCACCAGAAGCAAAACATCCTTGTCTAAAGAAGTGGCCGAAATCGCTTGGGGCCAAAAAAAAAAAAAAATTATAGAAAATTTTTGTATCCATTACTCCTACAAAACGGAAAAATGTAAGGATGGTGGCAAAACTTATCTTCCTTGCCAGCCGTATTTAAAGAAAGATCAATGAAGGAAAAGTTGCTTCCTAAATATACGTGGACATTTAGTCTGTCTGTGGATGACCATATATATATATATATATATATATATATATATATATATATATATATATATATATATATATATATATATATATATATATATATATAGTCATCCACAGACGCACTGTTTCGCAGATCATCATGGAGGCTAGACATCCGCTCCCTTCAGGCCGTGACAGAAACCGGATCGATTTCTAGACTTATCATCCGGAGATTCTTACCCCTAGACCATCGACGCTTGGCAAAGAGAAAGGCGAATTTTTGCGTATTTATTTTTCATAAACACACCAGTCACTCAGAAAACTCAGTTGTTAGGAAAGTTTTGCATTATCAGTGACTGTTTACAAATTCCTTACTCCCCACAGTGCTCGACCGATTAAATTATTATATCAAGAGCTAATATCGTCATCTACACACACATATATATATATATATATATATATATATATATATATATATATATATATAGCGAAAGAGAGAGAGAGATTGATAGATAGATAGAGAGAGAGAGCGAGAATATGAAAGATATTGCGATATAATTAATACATGCCTGAAATACAATATTAAAATTTTGCCTGTGCATTCCCTTAATAAATCGCTGCATTTTTTCTTTTGTTGTATTACCAAACATACACACACACACATATATATATATATATATATATATATATATATATATATATATATATATATATATATATATATATATACAGTGAGATAGAGAAAGGGAGAGTGAGCTCGATAAATGCATTCATACAAAAGACAGACAAACAAATCATCGAGTGAATAAAATTGTGGAATTTACATTTCATTTCAGTAATTTTTTTTAACGGAGCTTCTAAAATTAACATTTACTCATTATTATTATTATTATTATTATTATTATTATTATTGTTGTTGTTTTTGTTGTTGTTGCAATTTGTGTTGTTATTGCTATTATTTTTGTTGTCATTGCAGATCAATAAAGAACACCAAATATCTAACAGCTGCAATAACGGAAAAGTCAAGTTAGGCTATGTCACCCGTAAGGGCTTCCAGCAAACAAAGACGCATTACATACCGTCAGATGATAGAAAGGAAATCGACAAGCACAGTGAAGAAATAATAGAAACAAAGAATTACCCCCCCCCCACAAAAAAAAATGCATTTGATTTTATTACTCAAACGTGACTTTTCGGTTTTACATTGTATGGAATGTATTTTATTTCTTCGTTGTTTTCTTTAAACTCCATTTGCATTTCTCTCCTTTACTTTTTTATTCTAGCAAATAAGTCTTTTTTTTTTTTTTGGGATATAAATATTTTAGAGACATTAGTGTCGTTTCCTCAAGATCTTTGGTCGCTACCTAGCGGGGCTAAAACAATTGATAATGCAATACAAATATAAAATTGTAACTTTAATTTTCTTCCATTTCATTTTAAATTAGAATTCTTTGATGTAATCCAGAACTTATAAGGAAATCTGAAAACTGCATTTGAATAGCAAAAGAAAACTGCCAAAAAATCAGAAAATGTATTAAGAAACACAAAAGGTTCGTTAGAAACCAAAGAAGTGTCCAGAATTGTTCTGTAATATCAAGTGTCTTACATGGCAGTGAATTTCTTCACAGAGGAAGAGGATATGTTACACAAGAGAGATATAATTCTACTGAAAGAATGCCGAAAACAGCATAAACGCAACATGAGAGGCAGGAAGAATTCATAAAGAAAATGGAAATTAAAACAGACATTTAACTTTTCTAGGAGATATAATAAGGGGAAAGAGTTTGGAGAATTTAACACCCGCAGGACATATCGAAGACAAGAGAAGCAACGGGAAACCTCGAGTAAAATATCTAACGAGCTTGTGGATGAAAGAAATTGGGAGAAATATTGTAAAAAAAAAAACATTGCAAATAAGAGTTGCAGATAATAGGAACTTGTGGAGAGCCATCCTCGTTCACGTACTAAAAAGATACAGCAACTAGTATTAGAAGAAGTATACCGTTATGCTAAATTAAAAGCCAAAATACGTAAAATTCATAAGTAAATTATATTTTCTTTTTAATGAAGCGTCGTTTTAGGTTTCATAAATTTACAACGCTACTTTCCAAATTATGATTTTTTTTTAAATTTTCTTTCTTCTGATTTTAGCTTAGTGCTTCCCGTTGTATTACATATAATCGAATCGATGAATTAAAATTTGAAATATAATAAAATTAAACAGCAAATTGAATTTTACCATTAATGTTATCTCGTTATTCACTCACTCAAATGGCGTAGGCTCCATGATGGATTTGTAGCCATCGCTCTCAAAACGTTCGAACCCATGTTACATGGAAACATAAGTAAACAGAGTTAAGAACAGATATAACTTGAATGGGACTATAATTTTAATTGTGAACACGCTGTTTGAATCATAAATATCATCGGCGAAAGAAATCATCCCAAAGAAGAAGAAAAAAAAAAACAGAAAATGGATGACAGATGAAATTCTAGGAGATGATGAAAAAAGAGACAACAAACAATGCCAATGAAAGGACTAAAATAGTAGAGAACACTAAAGGCAGAAATTAGAAACAAGCATAAGCATTCTAAAGAGGGATTGGTCAATGAAAAGTGTGCGAAAACAGAAAGGACAAAAAACGCAAATAAAGCAAGTATAAACAAAAGAGTAACAGGCGAAAACGTGACGCCAGGAACAGGTAAAAAATGAAAGGAAGGTTCAGGGATAATAGAAAAAGGAAAAATGGTGGAGCGAATGCGTCAGAGAACATTTTCACACCGAGAGACAGTTACAACACACAAAATTATGGAAGAGCTGGAAATATGAAAATCTGATTAAGATCGATCCTGGATAAGATGAACAGAAGATAGCAGAAGATAGGATCTTGACAGTGTGTTCAACATTAAGAAGGTTACATACATTGACTTTATTCTAGTTAAAATACTTTTAATTAGTCACGCTCACATACACACACACACATACACACACACACATACACACACACATATATATATTTATATATATATATATGAATATATATATATATATGCATTAGTAAAATTAAAAGTATTTTACACATCATTATATGATGCTATCCCACGTTGCCTTTACGCGTTACTGACAGTTATATATACATATATATATATTATGTATACATAAGCACACAAACATAAACACACACACACAGACACACATATATATATATATATATATATGGGTCAAAAGGTCGAAACCAAGGACGCGTATTCAACTAAACTCCTAATTTTAAAAGTATATATATATATATATATATATATATATATATATATATATATATATATATAGATAGATAGATAGATAGCCGATGTGTCATATTTTGTGCGTTTTTGTTACTCATTTTGTCCGAGCAAAGGCTGAATGCCAGTTGTACGCAAGTGGTTACAGAGAGAAATTGAGAGAAAGAGAAAGAGAAAAGACCGTGTATACTTTCATAATTATATATATATATATATATATATATATATATATATATATATATATATATATATATATATATATATATATATATATATATATATATATATATATATATATAGCTGTCTACTCGTATTCGAAGATACCTGTCTAATAGTTAAAGACCATTGTCTTATGTGTGTGATAGTAATAAAAAATGTTCTTGGACTGTTCAGACAATGGTTAATCATAACACAACATTAAAAGTTGATTCCTTTGAATAATGTGGGAATAAGCATTTCTCGCCTGATGAAAGTCACAAGACCCGAACACGTGTATATATAGAAAAAAGGGATAATAAATAAAAAATATTCACATTATAACTAAAAACATTTGCGGCTTCTCTGTCACATATATATATATATATATATATATATATATATATATATATATATATATATATATATATATATATATATATATGTATACAAGCCTGTTTCGCTGTATCACAAATTATCAGTGTGTCTAGACCTCCGATCGCTTCAAGCCGGGATCGAAACCCGACCGATTCGGCGTCAGAAATCCTACTCCTAAGCTATCGGCGCACGGCAGAGAAAGGGAAAAAAAGCTGCATATTAAATACGGCTGTATACAAACGCCAGTAGCCAGAGGCCTCAATTCATTAATGAAGAGCGGTGCGTTAATAGCGGCAGTGTTTTGAAATTAGCCTTTTCTCTATAGTGCTCGATCGAGTAACCTTCGCGTAATATTGTCATTCACATACATGTCTGTAGATAACATTTTCTGTATCTATATCTATAATGTAACAATTTATACTGTACTATTTTTTATAATAGTCGATAATTAATTCGAATTAATCCTAGAAATTTTAACTCAAATGAATATATTGCTTTAAGGGGTGCAGATTATCTCGACATTTCACATTATTATACGTTAAATTCTTGTCTCTAATATTATATACATTTCCTTTTTGTTGCTTAATATTTTAATTGTTTCGGAATTGTTGATAACTTTTTATGGCAGAAACACTTCAAGCACATTCATACTTGTTGGCTTTTATTCATAAATTTTAATTGATTTCGTCTATGCATGTATTGGATTCTACGCACGCACACACACGCACACCCACACACCCACACATACCCAAACAAGACAGACGCATATATATATATATATATATATATATATATATATATATATATATATATGTGTGTGTGTGTGTGTGTGTGTGTGTGTGTGTATGGGTGTGTGTTGGGTGTGTGTGTGTATCTACCGACACACAGAGACACACAAAGACACAAATACACACACACAGACACACAAAGACACACACACAGACACACACACACACACACACACACACACATATATATATATATATATATATATATATATACACACACACACACGTGTGTGTGTTTATCTCTACGCGTAGATTATGTTGTCATGACGACCAGAACTGCAGTCTATAGACAACGTTGGTATCACGGAGGGTTGATCAGGTACATCTTATGTTCATTCGGATGGGGAGACAGACAGACGGTCGGCCGACTGAGATGATCACCTTTTCCTATTCATTAGGCTCGATGGAATTACAAACCTTCTTCCATAAATCACTCACCATAAGAGTATTAATCCCGTTATGTCCACTTCCGTCCAGCTGAAGACTCATTAATGATGCTTACTTTCGATTGATCAGTGGATAGGGGAAAGGAGAGAGCGAGAACTGGAGTTCTTGGAAGATGCAGAAGGAGAGAAGAGGAAAAAGGGATTTACTTTAGGCTCCTTCTAGTTTGCCATTTACCCCGGATGTATTTGACGTCATTTCCGGCCGGAGCCATTATTTTCTCTGTGAATGCTAATTGTGTGGTAAGTAAGCTAGATCTCGCTGAAGGCAGAAATATAGCATCATGGGAAATGTAGCATCGTGAGATTTACGGTCTGTGGACAGTGTGGGTACATTTGAAAGGTTTGGGGTAGTTGGGGTGGGGAGAAATTAGATTGATGATGCGAGATCCGTTTGATTGAAATATGTGGCTGAAGTTCAGGCTTATTGCAAGAATTCTGATTTACAATTATCATCGGGTTTAGCGTTTGGGAGTGTAGACAGCGTTTGATACCGAGGCCCAAAGAGACAACTTCTTCAGAATTAAGATTGTTTTCATGACCGAGTGTACAAGTGTCATGTAATGCTTCTCGTATGATTTCAACAAAGAAAATTAAGTACATATCTCATTCTAAAACTATTATATAACAATACTTGGCAAAGTTTCTTTATTAAGTATTTCGATATTTTGGTCGATTAATATTAAAGTTAGCAAATATAGACTTCGAAATGTTCTAACGGGATATATTTTCAAAATGAAATATAGTCTGTTTATATGAATATATGGATACAATTTAGTTACACATATATTTGTATATATAGATACAAATTATTTAAGTAAATACCTGTTTTTAATAAAACTGTATTAATTACATTTACCGGCCTCAATGTTCGAGAAATTTTGCAGAAAATATGCGTTCTGCGACAGGAATCGAACCTGTATTCTTAGACGGAAACCTTCATTTGAACTGACGGGCGGCACTTTTCAACTACAGAGAAGCATTTGGTTAGCAAAATTGATGTTTATAAACACAGATTCTGCGATGATATTTCTCGATCAATCATCTCTCCCCAGGAAACGTATCTTAACGTAAAAAATGACAACATGGATTAAGTCCGACAATTATAAAATGGATTAAGTCCGACAATTATTTAATATATTTTCTGCTTGTATATTTATATTTTTATATATTTATATATATATATATTTTATATATTTTATTTATTTTTATATTTATATTTATATTTTCATAGATACAAATTATTTATGTAAATCCTCTGTTTTTATTTAAACCGTATTAATTACATTTAACGAGCTGAATTTCTAAGAAATTTCTCGAAAATTCATATATAATAATTTAATTATGCAAGTCGGAATAATTAACCCATACCAGGGGGTACATGAGGTGGAATTATACCTTTCCCAATGTTTAAGTGAATATGACGAAATGGGACCCGGCTCTCCAATTAATAATTACGAACAATTACCCATTAAACGACCCGCACATCCAGTCTTACTGCACCTGGTATTCCCAAAACGGCATTGGAACTCGGCCCTCTGACTTAAAATTCCGAGCCATTATCCATTAAACCACCCGCAAATCCAGTCTTACTGCACCTGGTATTCCCAAAACGGCATTGGAACTCGGCCCTCTGACTTAAAATTCCAAGCCATTATCCATTAAACAACCCGCAGATCCAGCCTTACTGCTCCTGGTGTTCCCAAAACGGTAATGGAACTCTGCCATCTGACTAAAAATTCCGAGCCATTATCCATTAACCCTTTCGCACATCCAGTCTTACTCCACCTGGTATTACCAAAACGGTATTATTTACATTCTTCGGACTATTGTCCCCATCTTTGTCACCATAGGGAAATTAACAGGAGATAACTGATAACTGACATCCATCAAACATGGCACGTTGCACTAGAACAGTCTACCCCAGTGAGCGAAATAAAGGGTTCAGTTCGACATTCCAACCACCTGAAGAAGGCCGGAGCGTACAACGGCCGAAACGTTGTAATAAATATGGCGACAAAGATGATGACAATAGTCCGGAGAAGGTAAATAATGAAGATTTTTATTGTTGGTAATAGTTTTTTTTCAAAAATGTATTGCTGGTAATAATTTTTCCTTCAAAAATTTATTGCCGGTAATACTTTTTTTTACAAAGTATTTCTGGTGTTAAAATCTATTTTTACACTTTCATAGTTTTTTGACCCAAGCTTGTTGGTTAACTATAGCTGAGACCCTAACAGGTGCTACCACCCCGGGTCAGGGTGGACGTGGGAACACTACCACTTACTAGGGTAAATAGGACGTTGATATTACCCAGGACGTGGATGTAGTTTATCGTCATACCCAGGACGGACCTTATGTAAGAGTTTAATAGTTTCCTTTCTCTGTCTGCTATCAGCACATTTGACAATTATTAGGGTAAATAGGACGTGGATATTACCCAGGACGTGGATGTAGTTTATCGTCATACCCCGGGCGGACCTTATGTAAGAGTTTAATAGTTTCCTTTCTCTGTCTGCTATCAGCACATTTGACAATTATTAGGGTAAATAGGACGTGGATATTACCCAGGACGTGGATGTAGTTTATCGTCATACCCCGGACGGACCTTATGTAAGAGTTTAATAGTTTCCTTTCTCTGTCTGCTATCAGCACATTTGACAATTATTAGGGTAAATAGGACGTGGATATTACCCAGGACGTGGATGTAGTTTATCGTCATACCCCGGATTATGTAAGAGTTTAATAGTTTCCTTTCTCTGTCTGCTATCAGCACATTTGACAATTATTAGGGTAAATAGGTTGATATTACCCAGGACGTGGATGTAGTTTATCGTCATACCCAGGACGGACCTTATGTAAGAGTTTAGTAGTTTCATTTCTCTTCTCTGCTATCAGCACATTTGACAATTATTAGGGTAAATAGGACGTGGATATTACCCAGGACGTGGATGTAGTTTATCGTCATACCCCGGACGGACCTTATGTAAGAGTTTAATAGTTTCCTTTCTCTGTCTGCTATCAGCACATTTGACAATTATTAGGGTAAATAGGACGTGGATATTACCCAGGACGTGGATGTAGTTTATCGTCATACCCCGGATTATGTAAGAGTTTAATAGTTTCCTTTCTCTGTCTGCTATCAGCACATTTGACAATTATTAGGGTAAATAGGACGTGGATATTACCCAGGACGTGGATGTAGTGTATTGTCATACCCCGGACGGACTTTATGTAATAGTTTAATAGTTTCCTTTCTCTGTCTGCTATCAGCACATTTGACAATTATTAGGGTAAATAGGACGTGGATATTACCCAGGACGTGGATGTAGTTTATCGTCATACCCCGGACGGACCTTATGTAAGAGTTTAATAGTTTCCTTTCTCTGTCTGCTATCAGCACATTTGACAATTATTACGGTAAATAGGACGTTGATATTACCCAGGACGTGGATGTAGTTTATCGTCATACCCCGGACGGACCTTATGTAAGAGTTTAATAGTTTCCTTTCTCTGTCTGCTATCAGCACATTTGACAATTATTAGGGTAAATAGGACGTGGATATTACCCAGGACGTGGATGTAGTTTATCGTCATACCCCGGATTATGTAAGAGTTTAATAGTTTCCTTTCTCTGTCTGCTATCAGCACATTTGACAATTATTAGGGTAAATAGGACGTGGATATTACCCAGGACGTGGATGTAGTTTATCGTCATACCCCGGACGGACCTTATGTAAGAGTTTAATAGTTTCCTTTCTCTGTCTGCTATCAGCACATTTGACAATTATTAGGGTAAATAGGACGTGGATATTACCCAGGACGTGGATGTAGTTTATCGTCATACCCCGGACGGACCTTATGTAAGAGTTTAATAGTTTCCTTTCTCTGTCTGCTATCAGCACATTTGACAATTATTAGGGTAAATAGGACGTGGATATTACCCAGGACGTGGATGTAGTTTATCGTCATACCCCGGACGGACCTTATGTAAGAGTTTAATAGTTTCCTTTCTCTGTCTGCTATCAGCACATTTGATGATTATTACTGCAACAATTTAGAAATTAACATCTTTTTCTATTTTATGTGCCTGTCCATTTAAGATGGAGGTAATCATGGCTCTGCACAGCGACCTAACCTTTCTTTCTCTCTTTAGCTTTCTCCTTAAACTTCCTGTCCAGGACACATTTATTAAGTCTATGCTTTTAGCGAATAACGAAAAATCTATTTCCACGCGAATCGATTTCAACAATAATTTTAAAGTAAAAATTCCTTCAATTTTCAAGCAATCTAATATTAGGTTGGTGCAAAAAATAATGTCGGTTTTTAACGTTAAAAATACGTCAAAAACCGACATTATTTTTGCACCAACCTAATACAAACTTCGCTCAATTGTAGCCAACAATACGTTCGTTGTTTAACAGTAATTTAACTTGATAATTGAGTTCACCCATATAGTAAAAACCACGGTAAATAGCGAAAAATGGCGATTTTTACATGTTTCTTCTCTTGGTTTATTTATCGTTGATCTTTCAATCAATTTTCGTCAAACTTAACAATTGCTTTATAAATGTATCCTCTTTTAGATCCCTAGTAGCACAGTGACAATTTGAAATTCGAAAACTCCAAAATAATTATAGTCTGAAGTGGCTCTTCATGTTGCTTATTTTACCCCTTCATGTCCTCGGCCAATTTCGATTGAATAAATACAGAATACAGAATACTTCTATCATATTAGTAACTACATTAATTCAAAATGTTTCTTTTTAATGAAAGTACTTTAAAGTAACTGAAGAAGAGAGAATCTGTTACATTTAAACAAGATGCTATTTTAGCTAAATTCTAATTGAACCCTTTTTTTTCTGATCGACCACTGCTCGTATAAAATAAAAATAACTTTTACAAACACGTGTTTATTTTTATTAATTTATTTGAATGGGAATTTTTTGAATCTAGTTTCAGAATCTTTTGAAGTAATGTTCTGGTAATGCCTATTTGAGCAGAGCGAGGACGGCTAGAAGTTGATGGATTCTCAAAGACATTCTGCCGTACAACTTCAGTCAGCACGGTGCGCTTAGGACCTCTTCCTGGAAGATCGCCGACTGATCCAGTTCTTTCAAATCGACTGATTAGGTTCATGTTGCTGCTATTTTCGCCGAGTTTGAATAATTGATCCTTCATTGGAATAAAAAAACTCAATAAGTTTCATTTGTTGCTGGACGTCATGCGTAGCCATTTAAATCTCCAAGGGATGCTCTATAATCTGCAAAAAATGTAAATAAAAGAAAATAAAAATGACTGAAAACAAATCATGACTTCAGTTTTTCATGGTCACTCTGTATAAATATTAAGATGATTCAAAATTCAGGAAGTTGTGGAGAGCTCTGATTACCTACGCCCTACAAGGACAGCATATGTAAAAACAGAAGAACTGAGACAGAGTTTATGAAAAAACGCAATCTAAAAAGAATATCAGAAACAATTACACGTATATAGAAAACAGAACTGTACGTATATAGAAAGCAAAACTATACGTATATAGAGAGCAGAACTGTACGTATATAGAAAGCAGAACTGTACGTATATAGAAAGCAAAACTGTACGTATATAGAAAGGAAAACTGTACGTATATAGAAAGGAAAACTGTACGTATATAGAATGCAAAACTGTACGTATATAGAAAGCAAAACTGTACGTATATAGAAAGCAGAAATGTACATATATAGAATGCAAAACTGTACGTATATAGAAAGCAAAACTGTACGTTAAAAACTAAATTCTATGGAAAGTCAATACCTTTTTTGTCGAATTATCAACGCTATATTATTCACCGTATAACACAAACATGCTCTTGTTCACAAATAAAAATTCATGGAATAGAATCAGCAAGATATTAAAATAAATGTGTTTTCTCTATTGATTCAATTCTTATGGATTATCAACCTTTTGATGGTTATTGAAAGCTTTAAAATATCTTTAGAGTGTAAGAATGTTTTGGATAAAAAATGATATGACAAAAATCTTACTAATTAACCCGTAGAAGGAGTGGACATATATTTCCCAAGGGTATATGCGTATACCTGGAATTGGAACTCGGTTGTTCATTTTCCAATTTCAAGCCTCTATCCATCTAATCTAATAGCTCCAGGTATAGCCAAACGAGCCGTTGCTTTACTTCGGGGATCAGATGAGATCCAGTGTCTCAGTAAGATGTAGTCGTAAGCCTTTTTCGCTTTTAATCATAACAAAAGCTACTGGAAATCTCCCCGCACGATATTCTGATTCTTGGGGAATTTATATTAAGAGCAGCATGATTTCTTCTTCTTCTTCTTCTTCTTCTTCTTCTTCTTCTTCTTCTAAATGTCAAGTCCCTTCCGGACATTGTCTATCACGCATGTCCACAACCTTCTAACATTTGTAGTACATAGAAATTTTTTACTTTTCAATATGTATCCCAATCCTTATTCTTCAATTCATTTACACATGCTCCTCGGGTAGGCTACGCACTGATTTTCTCTGTCCCTCTTGACTTCACTATGAGTGTAATATTCTCCAATCCGACTTTCCTCATAATATGTTCCAGAAATTTCAGCTGTCTCTTTCTGATTCTTTGTATAATTGTCTTTTTTTATTCCCTTTTTCATCAAATTCCTCGTTACTTACATATTCAGTCCATAATATATCTCAGCATCCTTCTCTAGAATCACATTTCTTTTGCCCCAAGTTTCTTCTTCATCCTGTGCGGAGATCGTCCAACGTCCACTGTCGTAGAGGAGGGTTGATGTTGCATAAGTCACTTTGTTTTTAGATTCGAATCATCTAATACTTATTTCTCTCTACTCCTCCTTCCGCTACTGTTTGATTGGTTCCTACGGTTTATCAACCTTTTGCAGGTTATTTAAAGCCAGAAAAAAATAATTGTAAGATTGTTTTTTTTTTCCTTTTTTTTTCTTAGATAATAAGGATTTATTGATACAAGTCCTATCAATTAACTAATAACTTGAGGGAAAAGAGTCATATCTATAGCTTTCCGGGAAGTGGATATAACGAACCAGACTAGAATTGGAACATAGCTCTCCGATTTCCAGTTCCGAGTCCTTCTCCATTACACCATCCGTATATTCTAGATTACAGTATCTGGTATTCCCAAGCTGTTAGCCCTCTAGGTAAAGACCATGCTCGACGTTGCTTAACTTCAGTGATGTTACGAGAAGTATTTTTTTTTTAATCTAGGAAACATAATAGGGAAAGAAGGCTTAGAAAATATGAAACTCGCAGGAACATATTGAATGTAAGAGGGACGGTGGGGAATAGCTAGGAAACTAATTAGGAAGATTGTATAAATGGATAGGAGAATAGGATAAATAGTAAAAAGAAAACATTGCTCGGAGTTACGAATGATGGGAAGTGTTGGAGTGCCTTGATCGGCCACGTTTTGATGAGACAGAGCGCATAGAAAAAGAAGAATTAACGAATAAATTTAGCTAAGCTGACGAAATTCATCGAGGAACCGTCGACAGCAGAAATAAAAAAAAAGAAACCGTAGAGATGGAAGTAGGTGTAGATAAGTGTTTTTTTTTTTTGGGGGGGGGGGTTATTTTTCTTCTTTTTTTTCCCCCAAGCGAAATTAATTTGTTTGAAGGTCGCTGTTTGGGCCGGCGAATATTCCGGATATTGCCCCTTATGCCCAGTTCTTGGGCGAATTGCTTTTCATTTCCGATCAGAAAATGTTTCACTCAGTCACGATATTTTTTTTGGGGGGGGGGGGGTAGTAGGTTTTTTTTTGGTTTTTTTTTATAACATGATTTAGGTAAATAAATGCCTCTGCCGTGGCTCATTCCTTAATTGACTTTACCCCTAGGAGCACTTTTGCTTTGCTAAAATAACAGCAGAATTAAACAGATAGATTAACTATGTATTTGTCTCAATGTGAAAAAAAAAAAAAAAAAAAGCAATAGATGCATTTCCGATAATTTTAAAAAGTTGTTTGAAGCACACTAAAGCCCGTCCAGGATGCAAATGCTTCGATTAAACTTTTTTTTTTTAGTTATTATAATTTTTTGATTATTTTTTTCTTTCGTCGTATTTTTTAAATGGCCATATTGTTTTTACATTCTGCATCCATTAAACAAACATTAAGGCTCAAAGCAACAAGAAAAACAAAAACGTCGGAGATACGAATCATTATTTGAGGATGTCAAAATCAATCAAGTACTTGCATTTAAATATCTGTGAAGTGTTTTATGACACCGAAATCCGTCAGTACATTGTACATTGGAATACCGAGAATTGCATTCTAAAAGCGAAGCAATATTTTAAGAAGCAGGAAAATGTTATTATAAACAAAGAAAACAGTGCCTATGTATTAGTTTACCGATTCCCGACTTGGCAGTAAATGCGGGATAAGTCCTTTACATACGAAAAGTACAACTTAGGTAAGAGAAATGTGGTTCGCTACAATACAAATCGATGGAACATGGAGGTAACGAGGATGTTTAAATGAAAATGGAAACTGAAAGTATACGGAAATCAACAGCTGAATTTTCTAGCATGCATAATGACTTTTCTAGAGTACATAATACATTTGACACTCACAAGATATATTGGACACAAGAGGAATAGACGGAAACAGCGAGTACCTTACCCAACAAGACTGTGTAAATTGATTATACATTATCATTGATTGATTTAGTTGTCTTACTGTTTGGAAATCATTTGCAGTTTATTTAAGAGCAGAATTTTTTTTTTTTTTAGATTGTAAGATTGATTTTTTTTTTCAAATATTTCTTCAGTGATATTAGCTTACTAATTAACCTACTGCTGGGCATAAGAGGGGGAGAATAACATTTAAATTATGCTATATTTATGTGTGAAAGTGCTCAAAATCAGGCATACAGCTGATGTGAATAAAAAAAGAAATTAAATTCGATACTGATTGGTGAAAGATTGTTTCTCTCTTGAACGCAGTCTCCATGGCCTGAAGATTGCGTTCGAGTATGAAAGCGACTGTTGCCCCTCTGTGTGTGTATATATATATATATATATATAACATCATCCACAGACAGATATATATATATATATATATATATATATATATGGCTTGACGATTGCATCTAGCATGAAACAGACTGTCGCCTCTAAGTGTTGATTCTATGTTCACTTTTATATTTACACACGCTCTATCTTTGATATTGAGCACTTTATCCCATAAATATAGCACATCTTAAGACTATATTTCTTCATATATATATATATATATATATATATATATATATATATATATATATATATATATATATGTATATGTGTGTGTGTGTGTACTTATATATATCTGTTTTGAACAATAAGAAATATTAAAAAAATTAAAATATTAAAAATTTAAAATCTTTAGATACACTGGCTTTGTATATTAATAGTCTTTCGTTTTTATTATTTCAATTAAATTACTCGACTAGTTTCGACCTACATGGACATCATCAGGAGTTAAAAATATTCTGCTTGTTAGTAGCAGTGAACTACAGAAATGAATGTCTTGATGGAGAAAATGAACTTTATCTATAGTTTTCATACGTCTTTTTTTATCATGAATTTGGGTCAGTCCTCGTGTTGGTCAAACAGTCTCTTTTAAGTTATTATTTAAGATAAGGGCTGGATGGATTCATGCTGCTCTGAATTCCCGTGGTCATTTTGACAGTTATATACATACATACATACATACATATATATATATATATATATATATATATATATATATATATATATATATATATATATATAGGGAAAGAGAGAGAGAGAGACATAGCCATTGGAATATATGCTGACGCTTTTCGCCGTTGTATTTCGGTCAATACGAGTGATTTCTAAATTTCTGATACCACTCTGTCACAAGTATTTCCAGTTATTTGTTTCCTAGACAACTCGCTCGAAGTTAATATGAGACACATTGACAGCTGATTGCTAACTCTTTAGCTTGTCTTTATACTGAGCCACGTACGCCCAACAGTCCTTTGTTCACTGTCAACCTGGCTATACATATGGACGTTCACTTATCCTTGCAACATGACCCCACATCGATATAAATTGAATGTTGGTACGTGTTTCCGGTGTTCTCTTACCTTCATCAGCCAAAGATTGAAATTATTTTTCAAGATTCTTGGAAAGAGAAGAATGTTGTTTAACGAAAAAATTCCTTACATAAATAAATTAAATCCCATCTGTCAATTATTTATATTATTCGGACTATTGTGCCCATTTTTGTAGCCATATTGATTACAAAGTTTCAGCCGTTATACGCTCCGGCCTTCTTCAGGTGGTTGTAATGTGGAACTTCCAAACACCTAAAGAAGGCCGGAGCGTACAATGGCCGAAACGTTGTAATAAATATGGTGAAAAGATGAGGACAGTAGTCTGAATAATGTAAATAATGTACATAATACTCCATAGCAGAAATATAGACAGATACCCATCTGTCAATTTGCACTGTGTGAAAATTATTTTGTAGAACTGTAACGGCCTATCTTTTTATTTTTTTCTTTCTTTACCCAACATGGATAGGGAATCGTTTTAAAAATGATGTTTTTAGATATTTAACGAATTGGTTTGGACCGAAAGCTTTTCTGTGCCCCCAAACCTTCGTCTAGAGATCAGCTGTACAGGAATTTACGAAAGAAATGATATTATCAAATGAAATTTGTTTAACATCAAATAGACACCAGTACCTGTGCATCGTAACTTTAAGCGTCATACCTCATATAACACAAACAGATGAGCAATAGATTTTACGTTCTTTGGGCTCTTAGCTCTCAACAAACCGGCCACTAAACCCCGCTGTCATATCTTTTCCAGCTCATGAAATTTCGCGATTTCTTTTATTGATCCCCACAAAATCTAATATCGTGTCTCTGCCCGGAAACCGCCTCGCTTTTATTTACCTTTTAAATACCATCAAGTAACCAGGGTAACTCTCACCGCCTTGATTTTGTGTGTCGGATAAAGTTTCTTTTTATATGCTTATTCCGATGTGGTATTAAAAGAAATATGAAGAAAATAAATAAAATACTGGAATTTCATGTCTGTTCTATCTTATGTCTGATTGCTTGCCTTTTATTTTCTGGAGAATTATTTTTTCTATGCTTTCTTTCTTTTTTCCTTTATTTTTATCTCTTCACTTTTTTTATATACTTTCTTGTCAGTCCAGTTACATACATCAGTCTCTTTGATTCGACGACAAGCTTGGCTTTCGCTTAAAATGTTTATTATAAGTTAACATTTTGAACGTCTGTCGATTTCTTTCATAGAACAGCCATTTGGGTGGGAATCGGATTTCGGCTCTGATAATGTTCTTACTGTAATTCGCAAGTGTACCGTGGCTGAGATGTGCGAGGGACAGTCTTTTAAGATTTTGGCAATTACAGTATATGAGTAATTTTTTATAGTATATGAGTAATTTTTAGTGCCGAAGAGAGTGAATCAAAGCTGATAAATTTGAAGGAGACTACATCGTGATTGTGTAAGTCATTTTAAATTACTGTTTGAAAATAATTGATAAGTTATTCGTGTTATCAGTTAAATTACAAAGTGCTAGACCTTTTTAATTTTCAATGGATTTAAAAAAGTAATGACATTTATTTAAATAGAGTGTATATGTTGTAAAGAGTAATTATTTTACTTGCATTTGAATATAAACAGAATCATGACAAATTTCATGCTGTTGATGTTTATCCAAGTCTGATAATATCTATCTATCTATCTATCTATCTATCTATCTATCTATCTATCTATCTATCTCTCTCTCTCTCTCTCTCTATATATATATATATATATATATATATATATATATATATATGTATATATATATAGGGAGAGATATATATCGATTCATTTCCGTAGTTTAGTGCTAGCAGAAAGCAGAAATATTTCTCCTCCCGATGATGGCCATTTCGGCCGAAACTAGTCGAGGAATCTAAATGGAATAATAATGAAAAAACGAAAGAATATTAATCTACAACCCAGTGTGTGTCTGAAGATTTTAATTTTTAATTTTTTTTATTGTTCAATATATATATATATATATATATATATATATATATATATATATATATATATATATATATATCACTAGGCAGAAAAAGTTAGTGTCAGCCAGTTAGTGTCTCTCTCTCTCTCTCTCTCTCTATATATATATATATATATATATATATATATATATGTGTGTGTGTGTGTTCATCTATATATCATCTCATCATCTGTCTATTTATATATATATATACGTATACACACAAACACACACACACACACACACATATGTATATATTTAGATATTCAGATAGAGAGTCAAACGAGTTGATGTCAGCAGACGCAGCATCTCTGTCTGTCTATCTGTCTGTCTGTCCGTCTATCTATCTATCTATCTTCATGTCTCTCTCACCTCATTATCTATCTATCTATCTATCTATCTATCTATCTATCTATCTATCTATCTATCATTAGGTATATAAACAGAGACATGCCGATGTTAATTGAAATGGTTTCCAATGTTTGTAAAACTATTAGGACCAATTCCTTTCAAAAATCAATGATTCCTTTTCAAGAATTTGAATTGATATATATATATATTGATTTTGAAATTCAAAACATATTTCGATATATATATATATATATATATATATATATATGGTTACTCCGGCGTGTACGGAATCTGTTTGAATCGAAATCATTCTCGTATTTAATTCCTCGAAATATTCATATATGCTCAGTTTCGTATCCACAGGTAAACAAGCGGCGGTTTCCCTCTACTCTGAGGGTCGCAAGTTCGATTCCTGACAGAGAGCGTATGTTCATCTCTAAGAAGATTTCTCGAATATTCAGGCCGGTGGACGAAAATAAATAAATGGTTTATCTACTGAAATATCGGCATCTACTAAAAATGAGGTTTAAAGTGATAGAACTCTGTCAGTTTGATAAATGAAACTCATTTCCTTAAAAATGACTTTGTTTACATTTGGATACGAAACAAAGCAGATATGAAAATTTCGAGGAACTTAAGACGAGAAGGATTTCGCTTAAGAGCGCACATTGCTTGATCGGCGAAGCTACTCCGTCGCCGAGTTTTTAAGGTTCATCGAGTTTTATATTTATATATATATATATATATATATATATATATATATGTGTGTGTGTGTGTGTGTGTTTGTGTTTGTGTGTGTGAAAATAAATAGGAAATAACTCGTTAGGTAAATAATTGAAAGTTTTTTAGTATTTTTGTTATTATTTTTAAAAAACAGAGCTCGATACAAAAGTACAGCCTAAATATAATTATTTATTTAAAAAATATGTTTCCATCGCTACATAAAAGTTCTCATGTTTCAAAAGAAGAGCCGAAAATTTCAATATAATTATTAGAATTAAATTGAATATAAATTTCGCTTGAAGATTGAACAGAGCTTGTTACTTTAATTCAATTCAATTCTAATAATTATATTGAAAATTTCGGCTCTTGTTTTGAAACATGAGAACTCTTATATAGCGATGGAATCATATTTTAGATAAATAATTATTTATATATATATATATATATATATATATATATATATGTATGTATGTGTGTGGTGGGGGGGAGAGAGAGAATCTATACTCCAAAAAAATCCCCTTGAAATGGTTTGTATCTAATTGTTCACAGAGTTGAAATGTTGCTATTCCATCACGCGATACATGTTTATGTGAGGCGGGAGGTGCTCGGAAGATTTCCGGTCCAAACAGGACACACAGTTGCATCAAAGTCTACAGTGATCGACTGTATAGTGATGCAGATCTTGCGGATCTGTTTCCAAACGAATTGACTTTTTTTCTTCTTTTTTTTTTTTTGCAAAATGGTTTACATCTTATAATTCATGGAGTGATCTAATGATTTCTTGGAAGTCACTGGAAAGGAGAATTAACGAGCCTCCTAATCTCTCTCTCTCTCTCTCTCTCTATATATATATATATATATATATATATATATATATATATATATATATATATATATATATTTGTATGTATGTGTGTGTGTATGCGTGTGTGTATCCGTGTGTGCATGCGTGTGTGTTTTTGTGAAATAAGTGATGGTATATTTATGATAAAAGTGCTAAATGTCAGGTATAGAATGTACGCAAATATAAAATACACTCTTTAAAAACAGGGGCATCTAATCAAATACGTCTAATATAAATAATATAATATAAATATAAACTTTCACTATATAAGTACTGTAAATTGCGGTGTACAAACGAATTTTCAAGTCTGTTGTAATGTTGTCTTTATTCAAATTAGCCGAGAATTAAAAAGGCCGTGGTGAGAGAGATTATCGAAGGAACAGAAGACTCGTTATAGGTAACAAAGGAGAAGAGGTTTATCTATATCTCTGAGATGACGTATTATGATTACTTACATTATTTACATTATTCTGACTGTTATCCTCATCTTCAATGCCATATTCACGTGGAACGAGAACAATCTACCCCGGTGGACGGAATAAAGGGTTCGGTTCGAAATCCCAATCACCGACAGATGGCCGAAGCGTACAGCGATCGAAACCTTGTGAATATGGCAATGAAAATGAGGATAACCGTCCGCATGATATAAATTATGTAAGAAAGAAGAGGTTTATTAAATACTCATACAAAGAACGGAAAGACTCGAGTAAATCAAATACTTCTCAAATCCTACTCTAATGTGGCTACTTGTCATATTTATAAATAGTCCTTTGTCACAGTATATAGGGAATAGCAGGAAGTACGCTGAGTGATACTCTACAACAAAGCTTACAAATATTTCTAAAACTAGGGGTCGACTTATACGCCGAGTATAAAATGCAAACATTTACTACCGACTTGTAAACGTGTATGACAACACTCTTAACAATTACATTGTACCACTTACCATAACTCTAGGAGGCAGTCAAAAATATATCACACCAAAGTTTGTGTTTGGTGAATATATCTAGCATATTAACACATAAATTAATATAAAATATTAAAAGTATAACACAGATTCATTATTCAATTAACGCTACGGTATACAGATTATATCGATACAATATACAATACCTTCCTGTGTGTGTTGTAGGTTGTTTTCTATACAACACATATAAAAATATATTCAGTGTATCTATATACAAGGAGGTGGCATGACCTTATGCAGTCTTGGCAAAGATTATCGTATACTATAGCTTAACTTCATATACCGGTAGGCCTAATATTAGGGCCATTAATGGTCTACCGTATGCTTGGTGGCTGATCTGTTCGGTAGGTATATTAATTTAGAACTAAAATCTTAAGGTTGACTGGTAAGCCGCAATTTACTGTATATGTCTGTGTTCATTTTTGTGTGTGTATTGTGTGTGTGTGTGTGTGTGTGTGTGTGTGTGTGTGTGTGTGTCGATAGTGTGAGCGAGAAAGACATGTGTTATTGTTTTATATCTACATGGATCAGTCCGCCAATTTACAAAAAAAAAAAAAAAAAAAAAAAAAAGAAACAACAAAAACGAAACGAAAAAAATGAATCAGTATGAGCAGGTTAATTAATATTTAATGCTAACCAAGATTTTTTTTTTTTTTTTAACTATTGTTAGTTCATCGATAATTTCCCGAGCCAGATATGAATTAATTAAATCAATTAATTAACTATAAATCCATTGCAATTAGTCGACACCCACCTGATGCCTGAAGGACATGAGCTTAATCGAACTCTCTTTCATCGAACATTCACAACGCAATGAGACAATGAATGGTTACTTCGAAGTTAATTGTAAAATATCGGAACGTTTAAAAAACAGAATATGCTGAACTGGCCTGTAAGAGGAGGTGATCAGCATTCATAGTGCAGCATAATAATATCGTAAATTGTTATCTTTTCAAATTTCAAAGAGAGATGATTATTACACATAACACATCTTAAGACAATTCATTGCGAAAATAACTATACTATATTTTTCTCTATTTTGAATGAAGTCTGGTATTGCTAAATTGACAAATTTATTGCCGTAATTTCTACAGGGAATGGGCTTATATATTAAACACTTTATTTTGTACCTCTTGTAACTATGTGGTTAAAAGTTCAGTCCCTGGACGTAGAAGTAAAAGTTATAAAGATAGATTCCTTGAAAAAATCAGATGTGGTAACACAAAACTGATTATGAATACGAAACTAGCAAATTTACATGTTGTCCTTATATCCAAATATCTCCAGTAATGTACAAATTTAATAAAAATTTGATCTTTGTTCGTATTTAAATAAATCTATTACTCGTGAATTATATGATTATAACATTATTAACCATAACTCAAACGGACGAATCCGCTGGGTTTTGAATAAAATAATCATTCCTCAGAGATGTATAGATTAGTGTTTATAGAATCGCAAATAACTTTACCAAATAACTAAAACCCACATCACTTGAACTCTTCCAACAGCAGCAACAACTAAAATGGATAGCACATTTAACTAGTAGTGAAAATAATGATATAATTGAGATGTTCACTTTCCACACAAACAGAAACAACTCATTAGGATGGAAACTGCTATCAGTACGTAATAGCCCTTAGTTAATTACCAGCCGAATTGTCGGGTCATCGCCGACTAAGTCAGTTATCCCACAATGATTTTCTGGTATGGGGGATGGTCAGACGCCCATCAGGATTAGAAACCAGGTTTGCCAAAAGGCAGATGGATTTTTTTGTAGTCCTAACGGCCATCTTGCACAATAATAGATATGTATGAAACCAGGGAAGGAATGATCCGTCATCACTTGATGGAGGGCTTCTTAGACTGATGTCAATGGTCTGGGCGGAGAGTTACCTCGATGGAATCAACGGCCACATGTTCGTAATCAAGGCTAGCCTTCAAATTCGAAGAAATCAGTTGCAGATTGACCTGTAGAAGGATAGGCTGGCCCAGGTCTACTTGCTTATGGCACCTTATTCATAAATAAATATCAAACCTGCTTCCAACCGAGTTATGTAAAAGGAGGTCGTCATAGGATATGTTGATGATCCAATCTCTAGATCCAATCGGGTATGGATTACCAACCATCTCAGTTCTCTGTTTATTTTCCCTGGTTTTGGGAAGTGAGCCAAGCCAAAAAATGTTCAGGACCCTCTTGTAAAATGTTCAAACCTATTAAAATACAATTGATTTAAATATTTAACGATTTACGAATTTCAGTGTATTAACAAAAAAGGAATGAATAAATAAAATATATTTTTAAGATTAAACTTTAATGAAATCTAAATGACAACATGAATTTAAGCGTGCTACTAGATTGGCAACTAGGTCCCAACCGTTTATTGTTGAAATATGTAAATGTAACGGTATTTTCTCGCACTTCGCGCCGATGGAAATTCCTTCCCGTTTCCTTCCCTGATAACTAGAATCTTCAAAAATTTAAATGCAACTACAATCGGCATCTTTTATCTTCTTGAATGCCGTTCATCGTTTGTCCTTTCCTCAATCTTCCTTTTACTCGCTCTTTTTTTCTCACTCTTTGTAAAGCGTACTAGTAGCATTCTCGCCTTACTTGGGGTGAAATGATTAAATAAAAAAGAAAGAAAAAGTATTTCCAGATATAGAAAAATAAAATCAGTTTATTCCTCTACGAAAAAAAAATCGTTTTTCACAAAAAAAAAAAAATAAGATCAATGTATTCCGCTTTGTAAAAAGGCAGTTTTCATAAAAAAAAAAAAAAAATATAAGGCATTCCTCTAGGAAAAAAAAAGTCAGTTTTCACAAAAGGCGCCAAAAGTGAAACAATTAAGTGATATGTGATATTTTAGAATTTTAAAGCTGTGGGCTTACCATTATTATAGCAATTTATTAACCACAGCTTAACTGTGGCCCAAACAAGGGCAAAAATATGGAGCACCCAGTGATGATCGAACTATAATTGATCTAATGAAATAAGCTTGCTCATCATTACACAACTTATCATTATTATTCGGTTGGTGCCAAAATAATGTCGTTTTCTCACATAGTAACATACGTGAAAAAACGACATTATTTTTGCACCAACCTAATATATATTTTCTTATTCGTTCGAGCATGCTGATTACTTTGTGTCGTGAGTTCAATCCCTGAGTTTGGTAGTGCTGAAATGACATATTCTGCTTCAGTGTAAGAAACTGGCGTGCAATGCAACTGAAACTCTTGAGAAATATCTGTTATAAAATATCTTCTGTGCATGGAAAGTAAAATGCAAAATGCGCCGATTCTTTGAAATAATAAAGTGTTTAGTTCTAAATTTCAAGAAGGTTACGGAGTACGAAGATAGACATCCGAAGAAAGTCTTGTGGTAGATACAGCGGCTGAAACCTTTGAAGTAAAGCAAACTAGAGAAGCCTGCTTGTTCGAACGGCAAAGCATATAATGAAGGCTATGTAGCTTCCATGAAATCTATGTTTCAAATTAACACGTTTATTCACAGGTTATTTTGCAAGTATTTGTCGTAAAAAGAATACTTCTACACATTTTCACAACAGTTTTATCTTTGGCACTGTTTCATATCATGCAATGAAAATAAGTAACTAATTAAACTAATATTTTTGAGCAATTCCTTCACAGATGAAGGATAGTTACTTGATGCAATAGAAATTTGGTTCTACAGATGGATGCTGAGAATACTATGGACTGAAAATGTGAGCAACGACAAAGTCTTAGAGGAAACAAAAACAAAAAGGACACTTATAATTAAAATAAAAGGAGACAGTTTCTAGTCCGCATAAAGAAAGGAGTCTTGGAAAATGGGACACTCACAGGATATATTGAAGTCAAAGGGGACAGTTGTAAACAACGAATAAACCCTGCCTAAAGAGCTTGTGTAAATGGATGGCAGAACAGTGTTTAGGAGAGATAGAAAGAAAAAAAAAAGAACAACGTTTACTAAGACCTACAAAGAACAGGAAATTGTGAAGAGCCATGATAACGTACATCCTATAAGGACATAGCATATGGAATAATAATAATAATAATAATAATAATAATAATAATAATAATGATAATAATAATAATCTTTTAACCAAAACATCCCCGTCTTCTATGGTTTTGAAGTATGAGTCTCAGGTAAGTTAAATCTTTTCGATAGAGTAGCGAACTGTTAAACTTGCGCGTGTGACGTGTGTAAAACGACAACTTGTCCTATTTGCAAAGCGCAGCATGTTGTATATTTGGAACGAAATAAAGAAAAAAAAAGAAAAGAAAATAAAGAACAGGAAAGTCAAAACGAGACGGAAATAAAGAAGTTTTCAAAAGCAAATATTTTGGTAAAGGTCAAGGCTCGGTTGTCACGTGTTTTCTTTCTTAAAGAAAAATCTAAGTTGAACATGTGCAAAATATATTTGGACAAGGATTTGAAGATTAACATTATTCTGAAACCATCAATTTCTCTCTCTCTCTCTCTCTCTCTCTCTCTCTCTCTCTCAGACAAACACATACACAAGCGCACGCACAAAACAAACTCAGACCCACGCACATATATAGATAGATTGAATACTTAGACGTGATGTAAGGGTTAGAAAGCTTGGCTCGCAGTATCAGTCGCTTCAGAGTAGTGAGTTCGATCCTCACTATGAGACCCATAGTTTCGGTCTTGTGTCACATCTAAGCTTCGCTTAATAAATCACTATATGGTCGCATCAACTTGCTGTAATTGTAAGCAAACTTATCTCGCCGTATCAATTACTGAGTAGTGAGTTTGATCCTCACAAGTTACTACATGTTTTCGTCCTTGTGCTAGATTTAAGATATGCTTATTAAATCACTATATAGACAGATAAATACAGTGGGGATATATGTTTAAAAACTGAAAGATCACAGTTGGTTTCATCCTTAAAGGCAATCGACAATGTCTAAACGATTGCGTTTATGCATGAATTATATTGTCACCATTCAGTGTTGTCTGTTATGTCCACATTACTTATATTTAAGCATGCTCAGTCAC
Organism: Acanthosepion lycidas; assembly: GCA_963932145.1. Lineage (NCBI taxonomy): Eukaryota > Metazoa > Mollusca > Cephalopoda > Sepiida > Sepiidae > Acanthosepion > Acanthosepion lycidas. Next base: position 55,172,508 of record OZ010579.1, on the reverse strand, counting down.
GGATATTGGGCACTTTTTTCAAATATACATTAAAAATTGTAATTTATGATAATTGCATTAATCATTTTTTGATATCATATAAAATGTCATTCCATACCAAAACCATCCTTAGAAAATATGCAACAGAAATAAATTGTAAAGGTGATTTTTTTTATATTTAAGAATTTTAAAGACCGTTCTCCATTATCTCCAGCACTGTTTCCATAGTTTATAACAAGGTTTTCCCAACCTGACGGTGATCGATTTAATCTGTTGAATGGACCATGACGAACTGAACAGAAAATTATGGACAACTGGAAATTTTTTTATGGGTGATATAGGATTTTGAATATCAAAAACATATTTCAACTTTTGCTAAATGATGCTTTGATAAATATTCAAATAGTTCTTCAAACGAAATAACTTGTTTTTCGTATTTAAATCAATACCAGCCAAAAAGAAAAAAAAAAAAGAAAAATTAAAAAAATAGTTAATTTTTTTAAAGGTTTTTCTCGTCTAAGTCCATCTTTCAAGTCTAAAAATCTACCATTTGTCCTTGCATTGAATACTGTCGCCATATCTGGTCTGGTGCCCCCGCTGTTCATCTCGAGGTTCTGGACAAAATCCAAAGACAGATACGCAATATGATAGGTCCGACCTGTCAACTCGACTCCAGTCACTTTCTCACAGACGTCATGTGGTTTTCTTCTGTCTTTTCTACAAACATTTTCATGGCAACTGCTCTGATGAGCTACTTTCACTGGTACCCCAACTTCATGAATTTAAGCGTGCTACTAGTTTAGCATCTCAGTCCCATTCTTTCACTGTCGATGCAGTTAAATATAACCGCATTTTCTACTTCAGCGGTTCCTCTTACTTGCTTCCCCTTCTATCTATAATCTTCAAATATTCAAATGTAATGTCAATCGACATTTTTTGATGACTTGATCTTCATTCCCGTCCTTCTCTTTATCTTTTCCTCAACACCTCTCTTTACTCTCACTCCAGCCTTGCTTGGGGTGAAATGTTTAAAAATATATTTGTTGCTAATAGTGTATATTCTTTTAAATTTTGCAATTATGAATAAAAAATGTTTATCTACCAGCAGTTGCAAAGGTAACCCTTGGCATAAAACTAAATTTGGCCATAAAACTAAATTATGGTGATTTTCCAAGCATAGCTTAGATGTGGCACAAGACCGTAATTATGGGGCACCCGGTGAGGATCGAACTGATTACTCAAGCTTGCTAATCATTACACCGCCTCGAGGTGCCCAATGATTTTCTAAGCGTATCTTAGATGTGGCACAAAGCCGAAAGTATGGAGTACCAGTGAGGATCGAACTCACTATTCAGTAGTAATTGATTTAGCGAAACACGCTTGTTAAACATTACATCACGTCGAAGTTCCCCCATAAAACTAAATTATATATATAGTTTTCAATGGTCAAATTTAGTTTCGTTTGTTCTATAATACTTTAGAAGCAGCAGCAGTCGCAATAGTAAGCGATATTTGTTGGATCGCTTTTTATTTGTTAAGTTTTTAATTTAATTTACGAACCAATAACAAACATTTAGCAAACAAATTTTGGTATTCTTTTGAATATTTACTAAACGAGTGGGCGTTGAAAAACCTTTTTCATTTGAAAGTAGACACTTAGGCAATAAAGGCTAGGAAGAACTGGTCCATAGTGATAGGGAAAGAAACATACGATGGACGGAGCCTGTAAACAACGAATAAGTTTTAAGGAATGTAGAAGAAAAAACATCTAAGCCTTTTATTTTGGAGATAATATTGGTTTAGTTGGAACATGAACATAGACTGTGTGTACGCCATCCCATACAGCTGCGGAAAGAAATATGCAGAGGAGACAGGCCGCTCCCTTAAGTTAAAGCTTCAAGAACACCAAAATCCTGTAAGACGATGGCAAGTGAAAAAAATCAGGCGTGGCTGACCACATATGGAGAGAAAAGGAAGATCACCGATCTCTGTTGGATCAGGTTGAAATCATATACAAAGGACATCATTGGAAAATTCGTAAACTTAATGACTCAGTACATATGCTAGGTTACAAAAATCTCCTGAGTTGACCAAGCATTGAAATGAACACAATATGTGAACCAGTAATAAAGAGTGCCAGAGAAAACAATAATAACAACGGAATTGTAATATGAGCTCTGGTAAACAACATGCAATGATAACAGCAAAAAATTTCAATATGAGCACTGGTAAAAATGGTTGCTGAAGACATTAATATTGTAAGTACCAGAGATTCGTACACAGATATCCTTAAGAACATATGGCACAGTGGGTAATGACGTTGGCTGCCTCCAGTGACAGGACCCAAGGAGGTGTGAGTTCAATACGGGGTTAAGGCAGTGGAGAACTTAGAGATGTGAATTAACATGAGATAACTAGACATGGCTCGAACATTTTATGCCAACGAGCGAAATAAAGTGTTCAGTTTGACATTCCAAACTGAAGCGTTTTGAAAAATATGGCCACAAAGATGAGGACAATAGTCCGAATAATGTAAACAGTGTACATAATATCTCATCACAGATAGACAGATAGAAAGACAGAAAGCGTTTATAATCAGAAAGAAGCAAAAGTAAAAGTATATAATAATAAGACATATTGAACGCAAGAGTAGTAGAAAAATATCGATTAGGCTATATAGTGAGCTTGTGTAAATTGATGGCAGAACAAGGAAGAAGAAGGAATACTAAAAAGAAAAACAGAAAGTTGTGGAGGGACATGATCGCCCACGTCCTGAAGGGACACAGCAGAAAGAAAAAGATGAACTTGTCTAATTTTTTGTTTAAATTACGTGTAAATTTTGTGTTTCTCAACATAATTCAAACCGGTATTTCTAAACTTTTTTTACTACTTAGCGCACTAGTATAATATCTCAAAATCTGAGAATTGATTGCTACTTTTTTTACGTCGTGTCAATCGTTTTCAGGTTATTTAAAGCAAGAAAATATGTTTAGAATGGAAGCATTTTTTTTAGATAATACTGGTTTAGTGAGAAAGTCTTACTAATTAACCCATAGCTGGGGAAAGAGTTGGATTCATACCTTTCCCAAGATTATTTGCACGTAAGAGAATATAACGAACCAAAATGGAATTGGAAATCGACTCTCTGATTAACAATCCCGAGCCATTATCGCTTACATTAAGCGTACATCCAATTTTACAGTACCTGGTTCTTCGACGTGGTGTAATGGCTAGGAAGCTCGTCTCGTTAAATCAATTACGGATGAGTAGTGCTTTCGATCTTCACTGGGTGTCCCATACATTTGGCCTTGTGTCACATCTAAGCTACGCTTAGATATCACCATCCAATCTTACAAAGTTATTCCAAAGTTGTCATCCATTTACGTACTGACCCGGTTCAACTTTTTCTTAAATCCTATGATCGTACAGGAACCATTGTTACAACCTGATATAGCCAAAAGATGATTAACGGTACAGCTTTCTTTTGTTGAGGGGTTCTCCCCTTTTTACACAAATGGACTCACCCAGCATATACATATACTACTGCTAAGTGAAGACCCGATAGCTACAGAAGAGAGTGAAAGTTTGTAGGTAACCAGAAGAGTGAGGGTGAGGTAACAGCGTTGTAGGCAACCGAGAGAAGGTGAAGGTAACGGACAGACAGAACGAACGAAGCGAGCAAGAGTCACAGTGAGCGAGCACGTAGACTCAGTAAGAAGTCATACAGCGATACTTCAATACCAAAGACTGTGTAAAAAGTAAAGATTTTTAAATATAAAAATAATTCATAAATTGCTCCTCCTAACTTAGGACCCACCTGGCTGTATTTCATGGCGCGTTAATGGGCCAGGTGCCCCGGTTGCGTAGCACTGATCTAAACTATATATATATACTAGCAGCATGGCTCGGTATTGCCAGTGCTCGATTAAAAAATCGTACGACTCATACAACAATCGCGATCACTTGACTTAAAATATGTTTGCCCTTCCTTGCCTTTAAAGGAGTGCCCTTTGCTGATGTTGCTACACGCCTTACTTCTTGCCTATCTCACACTGCGATTTTTTTCTAAGCTCTATACTAAATATTAAATCTGTCACGAAAAAAGAACTGCACAAAAGGATCAGCTTTAAAAAAAGCACTCGTAACTGGAAAAACCGAATGAAAAAAGAATTTTAACAACAAATAATTTTTCACACCCAACCGAGTTCTGCGGAATCAGAATCAACGTTGAGTTTAAGCAAGCGAATGAGCCAATTGGAGTAAAGTGCCATACAGATTTAAATTTTTTCCACTTGTGACGAATGCAGCTATCGATTTTTTTTGCATGCTAGCATGCTAGTTAACTTTCGTGTCAATCAGCTGTTGGCTCTCACGCTGGCCAATAGAATCTCCCTGCCTATTCGTAGCAGCCAGCTATAGGCTCTCACTCTGGCCAGTACAAAATGTACTCAAACTACATGAAAACTGCCGCATAAGCATGAAAAAGTGGATTATTTCCACTATCGATGGGAGTTGGGAAATGCAAAGTCGGTCTCGGCTTCGCGCTAACTTGGAGGATGTGCCTGTAAATTTTGGTGCAAATCGTCAGAAGAAATCGAATGAATAACAAAACAAAACCACTATGAAAGTATAAAAATACATTAAAATAAATACCCATAATACATTTTTATATAAAAAATACTAAAAATATACACTTATACCAAAATTACCAACAATAAAATTTTAAAGCAAAATGACCATCAATACGTTTTATAACTGAATTACCAACAAAATATTTTATACTAAAATGACAAACTATACATTTTATCTATAGTTTAGAGCATATACAAATTTATTTAGTTTATTCCATAAAATTGTGTTCAGAATATTTTGACTTTGTCATTAAATAACCCATAGATGTTGATATGCCGCTAAACAAAAGCAGCCAACCAAACAACCAATATGAAATAAGTCTTTCATGACTTTAATCTATATGATATTCGAAAATTTCTTAAATCAAATCGTATTCCAAAATAAAACACAAATTTACACCACAATACACACATATCACCACCTCTAGTAATTATGTTCACGCAAAAAACTATATGCACAAATGTTGAGTATCATCTATCATGTACTTAATTTTGAAAGCGGAATAAGATGGATAATTTTTTTTTGCTTCAAAGCTCTGAAGAAAACTAAATTTCGGAAAGAATGAGCTAGAAGCTGCTGATAAACCGTCTAACAAATCAAATCCAATTCGGTGAAAATTTTAACTACATGTGTAAATTTAGTTTAATTTTAGATGGAACGGGTTAAAATATTGCTGCATATTATATGTGAAATAATGTTTCAAATTTCGTAGCTTAGAGTTAAGGACGCTTATTGTATTATTATATATTGTATATAGTTGTATGTGCATTACATACAGATAATGGTGGTAACAATTAGCTTGTAAACGAGTCCTCCATAATTGACTTATTTGTTTTAAGCTAAGAGTGTGTGTGTGTGTGTGTGTGTGTCTTTACCAACGACACAGTGTAATCGGTATTCGATTTTGATTATAAGCAAGAATTTCGAAAGATAATTTTCAAGATAGATATTTTGTCCGTTTCCTCGAATATAACCAAACACAATCATTTGCTTTCCCATTACGTAGTTCGATACCATCTAAATAAAATAAATAATATCAAAGATTATTAAAAGTTTATATATATATATATATATATATATACATATATATATATATATATATATATATATATATATATATATATATATTAGGTTGGTGCAAAAATAATGACGTAATAATGTCCTTTTTTGAAGTAATTTTAACCTCAAAAAACGACATGATTACGTCATTATTTTTGCACCAACCTAATATAAGTTTCAGAGCCATACAAAAGAGTTGAAAAAATGACAGATTTGTATTCTTGGATTTTAGTGCAAAGCTTTATTCCCCTTTCGTCTCACAAACTGATATATATATATATATATATATATATATATATATATATATATATATATATATATCTGTGTGTGCGTGTGTGTGTGTGTCAGTTAGAACTGGCTGAGTTCAATGGAAAACGATTGAAAGCAAGCCTCCTCAACTGTCCAGAATTCACATCAGTATTAATGCTAGGATTCTTACTTTTTCACTTCTTAGAAATAAGAATTAAGTAAGAAATAATTAATTCAGCATGACCCACATTACATATCTTCATGGACAGAAGAAATGAGAAGGCCTAATACACAGTGTTTGATAATATTGTATTTGAAGACTTGAAAGATGAGTCAAACAAATCGAACTGGAAGTCTCATGCAAATAAATCATAACACTCTCGCTCTCATACCGTATGAACGATTTTTTTAAAACTGACCTAATGCAAAATCTATCAAGGCAACGCCGACAAGTTTAGGTTCTGTTGTTTATCAAAACCTGTCACCATATCGCGCACATTTGTTTACTTATCAGTGCACGTTGGGCTTCGTATATTTGCACCATGTAACCTAGTACCATCTGCAGTATTATCGGTTCATCGGTGACTAAATAGTTTTACTGTGGTTTTTATGTTGAGGCGTCACAATAAAGTCCTGTCGATCTAACAGAATGGAGACAAAGAAGGCTTCATCACTATGTATACAGCTAAAGACTCTTAGACTGAAGTCAACAGCCAGTGCGGGTGATTCTGCGGTGGAATCAATGGTCAGGTGTCCATTACCAAAAGAGCTTTCAAAATATGAGACATTGGCTTAGATCGACGCATTTTCACAGCTAAACTTAGCAGCGGCAATAGTTTTGGAACAGTTGATGATCCTGATGATGATGATGATGATATCTGTACCTCAGCCTTACTTATTTGATGGGGCTGCTCACACAAATAATATATATATATATATATATATATATATATATATATATATATATATATATATATATATATATGTATGTATGTACGTATGCATGTAAAATATATAGCTTACTTAATAAAACAAGGGCAAAAGAAAGGGCATCAATATAATTTATGTGATAAACATTTATTAAATATTAGTTATGAAGCATATGACAGAAATGAATCTTGAAGAGAAACGATTTAAGTTCGTAACTTTCTGACACGCCTGTGTCCTTCAGTAACGAAGCGAGGAAAAAACACAGAAATAGGAATTACTCACCGAGAGATATTTTTGTAGATGGTGTATTTTACAGTGGAATTCGCATTGTTAGCAAAAAGCCGATCTCTCTTTCTCTCTCTCTCTCTCTCTCTCTCTCTCTATCTATCTATCTATCTATCTATCTATCGATCTATATATACATATATATATATAAATTTATTTACGTTTTTTGTGGGTATAACAATTACTGGGCATTTTGCAAAATAATGATAACCAAAACGTTGCCTTGCTAACTTGGTCCCGTTCGCGCGTACAGACATCGATAACGATGTTTGTATATATAATACGACACATATATCTTCAAAAACGGTTTGTTCATTTTTAGAAATTCATTTTTATTTTTAAAAATCATAATTAAAAAACGAGTGGTGATATAGACAATCTATCTATCTATCTATCTATCTATCTATCTATCTATCTATCTATCTATCTGTCAGTTAGTCTGCCTGTCTATCTATCTATTTATCTATCTATCTGTCAGTCAGTCTGCCTGTCTATCTATCTATCTATCTCTCGCTTTCTCTCTCTCTCTCTCTCTCTCTCTCTATCTATCTATCTATATATATATATATATATATATATATATATATAATAACCCACACACATTCACAAACACACACAAAATTGAGGGGCAGTGTGTAATATAACGGTTACCCACACAGGCCGTGCTAATTTGGTCCCGTTGACGCGTACTGATGTTGCCTTCGAAGAGGCTTCGCATATATAATATGACGCATATTTTCAAGAGCGGTTTGTTCATTTTTAGAAATTCATTTTAAAATTTTAAAATTAGAATTAAAAAAATGAGACGGAGACCAAAAAACATAAATTTAAAAAATATATCTCATGTTAGGTGACACTTAGTAGGACGAGAATTAAGCAGACTCTGATATTACTGATTGAATCTACGGAGTATTTACATTAGTCGGACTATTGTCCTCATCTTTGTCGCCATATTTGTCACAACGTTTCGGCCGTTGCACGCTCCGGCCTTCTTCAGGTGGTTGGAATTTCTAACTGAACCCTTTATTTCGATCACTGGGGTAGACTGTTCCAGTGCAACGTACCATGTTTGATGGATGTCAGTTATCAGTTATCTCCTGCTAATTTTCCCTCTGAAAGTTCTCCACTGCCTTAACCGGGTATTGAACTCACACTCTTTGGGTCTGTCACTGGATCTAACCAACGTCTTTATCCACTGTGCCATGTGTCCTGACACATCAAACATGGCACGTGGAACTAGAACAGTCTACCCCAGTGATCGAAATAAAGGGTTCAGTTCGAAATTCCGACCACCTGAAGAAGGCCGGAGCGTACAACGGCCGAAACGTTGTGACAAATATGGCGACAAAGATGAGGACAATAGTCCGACTAATGTAAATACTGTACATAATATCTCATCTCAGAGATATAGACAGACTCTGAATCTACGGACTGTCAAGGATTACTCAGACCTTAGAAATTTTACACATGGAAAAAAAAAATATTGTGCTTTGGGAACTTTTGCAATAAACATAATTTTGGTTGTAAATTTGTAACATTTATGAGGATAATAAACGGATATCTTTACATATATGCTTATATATTTTACACTGTTCATTTATTTACGTTAACAACGAATTATTTTTAATTATAAAATGTACTTGGATCAAACAAAAATTACTTAAAATATAATACATAGTATATTACAGTCCTTCTTGTCGTCAATTGTTATGGCAAGGGTACACTGGTAATATTAATAATAATGGCGATGATGATGTTGATTTCTTATATATAAATTAATTCCCTTCCAGAAAATCACTCACTCTCTGAAATACAAAGGATTATACTGATGAATACCACTCCTATACTCAGAAAAAAATTTCAATCTCTAATAAAGTCAGTTACTTTCTAAGAAAAACTTTCCTTTAACCTAAGGTGCTAGGTAAAAGAGTTAGTAAAAAGATTTATATCAGATAACAAACCAGGAACTTGATTAATAATAATAATAATAATAATAATAATAATAATAATGTTACTACAACTACTACTACTAGTACGAATAAATTCTTTATCTTTTCAAAGCTACTGTAACCTAACATTGTATGTATTTAAGAATAAGCATAATAAGGAAGGACGACACGATTTTCGTAAATGTGTCATAATTATAACTCGCTATAGAAAAATAGCAAACCACCATTCGTCAAAACGTTGCTCCTTGTTGATATGGCAGTCCCTGCTGACTGCAATGTATCTTTGAAGATATTCAAAAAGCTGTCAAAATACTAGGACCTTGAAATAGAAATCTCGAAAATGTGGCATATGGGAACATCAACAATCCCTGTTGTAGTTGGAGCCCTAGGACTGGTTGGAAAAGATTGCAGTAGACTAATTGAAGGGATTCATGGAAGCCCATGCCTCAAGAAGATACAAAAAAATGTTCTGACAAGTACAGCCCACACTTTACGAAGGGCTTTATCTATGTAATTTCTTCTTTTTTTTTTTTTTTTTTTTGTCAGTGGAAAGTGTCATGCTGCCATTTCTAACTTTAGGTCCCTGGCCGGGGCTCGGAAAAGAAATGTGTAAACGCCAGAAATCAAAGGAAATAAAAATAATAATAAAAGAAAATTTGAAAGTACATAAATACTATCTTATAGATATAATGTCTAATTAAAAAAAGTCACATTTCAGTAAATGGAATTGATAAACCCTCCAAATATATGCATTGTGTTAATAATTCCATATCTAAATTATAAAACAGAAATTATTTCTGCAAGAAATACTTATTTGACAATGCATTATAAGTAGCGTTTCTCTACTGAATATAAAAACATTCCAGCTTTAGTTTTATTTCTGATAGTTTCACTGTAGAGTGAAAATATCAGAAATAAAAACTATAGCTGGAAACTTATATATTTATTGATCTTATCTCATACAAATATATATAGTACTATCATTATCATGATCATTATTTGTATGAATTATTTTATGGAAACCTATGGCAAAATGGAACAAATTTTCTCGTTACGTATTTCATCCTAAAGGACATCACGAACTAAAGTGATGCTACTATACATGCATATGAAGGAGAGGGAATTTAAAAAAATATATTTAGGGTCGATTTAGTTTCATTTTGTTTATGTTTTTATCACTTTTGTTATTAAATATCCCATATTTTGATACCAGAAGAACAGCCAACAAAGGTTAAATTGTCTGATTTTCTATTATCTCGATATGGGATATTTAATTAAATCACTGATAAAAATATAATCAGAAACAAGAAGTAATTAAATGAAATCGGCAAGAATGTGTACATAACCACGTATATTTAAAAAAAAAAGAATTAAATTTAAAAATGTCTGCATCTTCTCACCTTCATGCGCATGTGTAGTTACATCAACGTAAACAACAGTTTAGTCTGATGAAGTCTTAAAGGACAACATACGTCACAAGAAAACTTTTCTTCCCCATTTTGTCGTTGATTTCCTTAAAATTGTTCTTGATATATACAAATTTATATATCGTTTACTCATAGATAACATTTATAATTCATATTAATTTTGTTAATCCTTCCAGTGGAATCCTGTTATAGTTTAGTGTTTCTCAACCGCCCTGCTATGGCACACTAGTGTGCCGCGCGATCCTTTTAAGTGAGACGGGAAATATCATTATGGCTTACATATATATGTATGTGTACAAGTAGCGTTAGTATTTGAATAAATAAGTATTAATTCATTATTATTACATTATGTTATTTTAAATACTTTGCTATAATAGTCATTTTTTAAAGTATTTTTTTTAAATAGTTGAATAGAAACATCTCTCATTTTCTCCTAGGTGTGACGTTGCTTAAAATGTTGAGTAACACTGGGCTAATGTATCTATATAGGTTATTATTACTATCATCATCATTATTTACGTAAATAACATCATTCATATTTCTTTTGTTAATTCTTTTAGTGGAATTGTGGCATAGGCGAGTGTATCTGTATACCTTATTATTGTTGTCTATGTTTCTGAGATGAGATATTGTAATGATTTACCTTATTTGCATTGTTAGGAACGTTGTCCTCATCTTTATTGTCATATTCACGGCATTTCGGCCGTTGTACGCCCCAGCCTTCTTCAGGTGATTGGAATTTCGAACTGAACCCTTTATTTCGTCCACCGGGGTAGATTGTTCAAATCCACGTGCCATGCCTCTTCCGGGTGTCTCAGTTTATTTAACCAGGTGTTGAACACACAAGTGTTTGGCTTACTTAATCCAACCAACGATTTTATCTACAAGGCCCGTGAGCAAGAAAATGTCGTGAACATGACAATAAAGATGAGGACAATAGTCCGGACAATGTAAATAATGTAAATTGTTATTATTACTATTATGATCATTACGCATTTATGTACATAATATTATCATTAATATTTCTTTTGTTAATCCTGTTATTGGAAACATCACCTTGTTGATAATATTTATAAGGGTAATGATAGTATACGCCATTTCGTTATATGGAAACTTACGATATTCATTGGTTGTACAGCTAGTATGAGACTCAGTCTAAATTTATAGGATCTTTCTATTACAACAATGTTTTAGAATAGGTTTCTGAAGTTCGTTAACTGTTATCACTCTTTCCAAAGATGGGGTTTCCATACTTGACCATTTCTTTGGAGAAATATGGAATTATGCTATTATTTTTCTTGGGGTAAGAGTAATAATGTGATATCTATTTTTGCTGATGCTCAAAGTCATCAAATTATGCTGTCTCCGTTATTTGGTAGAGTTCTATGCTTGTGGCCATGTAGCGCCAGTCCAGTAGATTCCCGTGAGAAATGTTACTATTTAAGACCTAGAGTCCTAATTAGCGCGAAGCCAATTTTAATCATATATTTGAGAAAGCGTTCTAAATTCTCCTATCATCATCATCATCATCATCATTATCATCTTTTTAAATATTATTATTACTATTGTCTATACTGTTCATAGCGCTGCTTAATGTCGTCTTAATATTATCATTAGCATTATTCATTCTTACATGATAACATCTGGTAAATATTCTTTCCGCTCTTTCTCCTCTAAAAAAAAACAAAAAAAAACAACATTTTTTTAAAACTGCTACGAAACGTCAGCCAAAAAGCTTCTAATACCACAAACAATGCGGCCATATCTATCTGTTTGGTTCTCTTTTGTTCTCCATTTCATTTCAAAATTCAATGCGATCCCAGCGACGAATTGTCTTCGGCGTCGCTTTCCATTGTGCCGCTCTTAAGCGCGAAACCCGACGTTTACTCTGACCAACTGGTGTCCATTCTTTCAAATAGGTAAAAATTCACACGTATGCATTCCGGCTTCCTTTTTACCTCTTCTAAGTCCATCACCTCCCCACTCTTTATCTATCATATGTTTTACGCTCTCCCTTTTAAGGTAGCAGCAAGTCTACACATTTTACTATCTTAAAAGTAATGTTCAAAGAAAATCTATATAAATTAAATTGAAAGTGTATGAAAATATAATAAAATGTATTAATTTTACTAATTTTTAATAAAGAGCTATAACTGTAATTCAAAATGAAAATAAAACAATGACACTAGAAATATATATATATATATATATATATATATATATATATATATATATATATTCAATAAAGGTGGAATTTATTTATAAATTCATGAATCATTCATACAAAAAACAAATACCGAGGTTAATGATTTAATTGGCGAGAATCCATCGTCGCAAACAATTCAAATAAGATACATAAACCCCCGAACCTGTACATGAATGATATGATCCTCGTTTATAAATTTCAGTTGCATACGGTCTTTTTTTATTTTTACAAGCTTTCGTCAGTTCCTACAGACATCCTCAGGTATGGAAATAGATTTTGTTCTTGTTTTTACTCACAGTAATATGAGGACAACGAAAATAGAGATATAATCCGAAAAAATGCCATGAGAAATGTGTTATTGTTTTGGAACGTGCAGTCGCAACGCTGAGTTTGAATTTAAATTTTAAGGTTGTGCGTTTTTGTACAAATATAGCAATAAGAGAATTCTTTTTTACTGGTAGATTTTCCGTCAAAATGGCATGAACTATATTGTTCAATAGTTACAGTAATGTCGCACTTATTATCCGAAAGTTTACTTGGATCATGTTCATTTTCTACTGACAACTATTGTATCAACATATTAGGCACTTTTGAAAAGAGGTTAAGTCAAGTTAGAGTAGGGGTGTTTTTTTTTCAAACGAAAAATGACATCCGTTCAACGCATGTCCTCTGGTCTTTTTCAACGATAGAAATTCTTTCGGCACTTGTCTCACTGTTAAATTTGTACTTGTATTTTTATAAAAACATCTTAATGTATACAATTATATATATATATATATATATATATATATATATATATATATATATATATATATATATATATATGTGTGTGTGTGTGTGTATGTGTGTGTGTGTGTGCGTGCGTCTGTGTGTGTATGTATGTTTTCCTGATATATATATATATATATATATATATATATATATATATATATATATATATGTTCCTGATCAAACCGGACTCATAAATAATTACATCGGTTACACAACTACATGTTTATCCAGACGTCTTACATTACGCCTATCCATTAGAACCCATTTAAACACACACACAGATTTACACAATTCCATTAGGAACATACTAGTAGAAAACACAAATATATTAACTGCATCAACCTGCAAAAAAGACTAAAAATAATGGAAGAAAAAGAAAAAGCCAACTCTTAACAATATTAACTACGAACAAGGCCACAATGTGCTAACCGTATTCGGAAATTAAAAACATCCCTACCACACACTAAGACATACACAGAACGCACACACTCAATTAAGCTGAAAAATGGAATCATCCTTGATAATGGCTAAAGGTATAGCCGAAAGCGGTCGGAAATATAAAACATTTGGACAGTTCTTACACACCCTTTGTCAAGAACAGAAATCTCTTGTTATAACTCAAGAAAAATTAAATAAAAAGCTTAACCGTAGTACCTTGACTGTCGTTTTTAATGAAACATGCATATATATATATATATATATATATATATATATATATATATATATATATATATATATATATATATATCTATATATATATATATATATATTGCACACACTGATTTGGAGAATACTGCCTTGGATCGCAAAGCTTGGAAAAGTGCAACTTACACTGGAATCGGGAATTTTTCGGCGGCAAACATTGTCAAGCTCCGTGAAGCAAGAGAAAAGAAAAAAGCCTCAGAGGGTGCCAGAGAAGTGCACCCTCTTTGCTCACACGCTTGCCCAATTTGTGGTTTTCTTTGAAAGTCATTGGCGGGTCTGAAATGTCACTCTGGATTCAAACATAAAGGTCACTAAAAAGTTGTCGGAACCTCATACGTCGAAGTCGACGGGAGAGTCCATTATATATATGACAGAAATTGCACCAATTAGAATTATTATATTTAGCGTTAAACTATATTGTTATTTTTCTACAAAACAGGCTTAAATATTTCTTATAAAGCGAAGATATATCCCGTCAAAAAGAATACAAAGAAGTGACTGAGAAGAAATAAGGAGAAACGCATGCCATAATTGACGATAAAATGACAAAGGCTTAGCGTAGAAGAAAGTCATTCCAAGCAATAAAACCATATGGATGTAAAACACAAATCAAACCATTTGCTTATTCTTCAACTAGGATACTTTCTGATAGAATCCATTACAATGGTTCGTTTTTTATAGACGGATAATAAACGTCGCCGAGAGGACAAAGCCAATCTTCATTTAGATAAAAGAGCGTTCAAATGCCGTTTGAAATTCATCGCTTCCGAGGACATGACTTAAATTGTTAGCGCTCTTTTGCATTCATCTTTTCGAACTAACTGTATACACTGACAATAAAAAATAACGAACACAAATCATCAATAGTTTACATTATAAATAACATTTATACACACTTAATCACAAAATATTAATCACCCTACCCACCTTCCTACCACTATCTATCTATCTATTAGGTTGGTGCAAAAATGTTATCGTTTTTTGACGTTAAGAAATACGTCAAAAAACGATAGTATTTTTGCACCAAGGTAATATCTATCTATCTTCGCGTTTTTAATCGGTATTTCCCCATGCAAGGAAATAAAGCCACTATGACACAAGGAGTGATGTAGTGTGAAAAAAGTAGGAACAGAAACATTAATAATAAGTGGGAAGAGTAGAGAGTAATCAGGAGGACACTAGATAGCGATTGACATTTAAAATTTTCCTGATTAAATTTGGCTGGACAAACATGGAGTCAGAAGGGAGTTCCACAAGAGAGAAGTGCAAGAAAAGAAACTGTTAGCAGAGAACTTACGGTTACATCAGTCTTATACTGCACTTAAATTGATGAAGTGCCGGTACCATAGAGAAGAGGGATATTTAAACAACTTGAACGGGGAAAAGGACGGTCTTCATCTGTCTTAACATTAAACTTAGTGTTGTGGATTCCGTGATTGGAATCCTGCACAAATAAATAAACAACGCCAGTAATTGAGACAGAAAAATAATTGTATCAAACGTAAGAATACAGACTTGAAGTGAAGATTAGTAGTCTAGGAATGCGGTTTAGTAGAAAGTATATATACAATTCTCTGTAAGAAAAGCCGTAATCATCTCTTTCACTCTCTCTGGACACTTGTATAACTCTCTGAGAATACCCTGTGTCTGTCTCCGTATCTCTCAACCTGTCTCCACGTATCTCAACGTATCTCCACGTATCTAAACGTATTACAACGTATCTCAACAGCAGGTATTCTCTTCGTCAGTATAAGTATACTTTGGACGAGTCCATCTTATGTTAAAAGGGGAGAGCCCCACTGACCCAAACATACCACAATGTTTCTAGTAACAAAACAGCGCATACTTACTTCCCGTTCTTACTACATCCACCATAATACCTCATTGTCTCTATGAAAGTCCTAACTAGGCGCCATATGTACAATTCATTGTCTGTGAGGGGAGAGTAAAAAAATAACAATTTAAAAATCTAAACCCCAAAGAATACCATAGCGTAGAGATCATTCGAACAATTACCAAGAAATTATTTATAGTAAAACTCGTTTGGAAAGTAACTGAAACCGAGCTGCCAGATCAGGACTAATAACATTGCTGATTCTTCTTTGGGTTCTATCAATGAGCTCAAGGTTAATAGCAGGGACACCGGACCATATGTGGCAGGAAATATTCTAAGCATGTATGAATGGTACACATAAAATATGTAAGATAGATTTGGGAGAAAAAATTGTCTTGCTCGACCCAGTGACCCAAATTTCTTCGCAGCTGTCCTAGCAATGGATTCAGTATAGTCTTTTAACTTCATGTCAGTCGAGAATTTTTACCCAAGAGTGTGCAATGAGTCACTTTCCTGAAGGGTAGCGCACAGTAAGTGATGGTGGAAATAAAACAGTGCTCGTCGTGTAATAAAATCATAAATTATACTACTAATAAATACACATTTTTTCTTAGGCATTAGGGAATCGGCTGGCAAGGGTTGAAAACTCTCAGAACGAATGATAGTTCGACAAATTCTAAGTTTCACTGAACAACCTTCAATTGCGCTGCTCTCATCACAGCACCAGAAGCTGCACTGGTGCACTGTCTACCGCATGTCAGATGATGCTACAATCGCAAGATTTTTCAAAAAATATTTTTCCATTTACTAAATGTAGGTTGACAGTTGTTTAGTAAAACAAGCTCACCGGCCTTTGCCAAAACTCTCCAGGATGATTTAGATTCAATTTTTCCTTCTCCTAGAGTGGTTGGCAATCAAGGTTCTAGTTGGGGGAGAG